>JAQPZY010001588.1:3202500-3585000 GCA_029931535.1 Margaritifera margaritifera
GCAACAAGTACATTATCTCCTTTTATTTCAGTACATGTACATCAGTCAAGTTCTGTCCTAAATAGACTGTAATCACACTTTGGTTTGCTTTATTTTTTGTGTTTTCTGGCACAGCAACACATTGAAGGTTATATCATGCCCAAGGACACACCACGATAGCCAGTCTGGATTGATCCATATGTGGGAATCAAAGCCACAACCACTAAGCAACCACAGCTTCCTTTTAATCAAGGATAAATTGCAATTTTATAAAGCTCTATGATTGTATTTTGATTTGGTATTCTGTTGAGGATTAAAAAATTGGAAACAATGATATATATATGGATGACTACAATTGTAATAAATTTATACGAGTTTTCCAGGTTAAGTGTATTTGTGGAACTTCCAGGCATGAGGTATGTGACTTCCATATTTCCAACCATGGAAGTCCATTTTTTCCAAAAGTGAAAATGTATGGCATCCTTGTATTAAAAGTGATGGTGGCCAACAGAACCAATGGAGATATGTTGATCAATGGTTCATTATTTAAGTTAACTTCTTAATTTTAAGTTGGAATAAATACTAAGAATTATTATTATATATAATAATTTATGGCAGATTAAAGCACTGTCATATGAGAACAATGCTGCATTTAAATTCATAATCCTTGTTAATGTCTGTGAATTGTATCTATCCCAGTTGGGTAGTTCTTTATATAATTTTTTTTAATAAAAAAAACTTGAAATTTCTAAGGGAAGGATGTTCTTTGAGTGTTAATTTCATTCAAACGTGCTGCTAACAAAGTTACAGAATGTCTAATCAGGGTTGTTAGTAGAATCGTCATCTTTTGGGGAAGGAGGTGGGGCTGTGTGATAATTTGAGGCTATATAGCATCGTCACATTTTTTATATTGAACGAGTATATGCTGTCATGAAAAATAAAATATAATGAACTAGTGGTTTCGATATCAGCTAAACATAAAATAAAATGCAGTGCATTAAATCATTGAATTCCTTTGCATGACACAGAGACAGAGAGATTGTCGATGTAAGAATTTGATCATGACTGCTGAAGACGTGTAAATCTGTACTCATATTTTCATAATACATGCATTTTTTCCCCCCAAAAATCTATATAAACATACTCCCTGTTGGATGAGGAAGTTTAAAATGCATGATCAATTCTCATAGTAAAAGGTGTATATTAGTATATTTACATAAATACATTTTTAAAAATAAACCATAGGTATAATTCACAAGATGGATGGAGTAGAGAGTAGTTTGTGAGCAATCACAGAAAAATGCACTGCAGGATGCCAAGTTGCAGCCAAAAGTGAATTTCATTGTTTTAAATTAACCACACTTTGGAAAAGATGTAAAATTAAACTGCAAGAATAACAGCGAGAATGAGGGGATGAATTGGGAAAAAGAGAAGGATTAAAGATTGGAGGCTAAGCAAGTGGGTTTGCGCAGTCTCAATATCACAGAATATTAAAACTAGCCATTTTATTATAAGCTTGAAGTAAAATGAAATTAAGTTGTACCAAATCCCCAATTTCCTAAGAGTGCAAGAGAGAGAGAGAGAGAATGAAAGACCTGAATGCAGAATTGCTAAATACAGATGACTGTGCTTATTTTCACTAAAACATTGAACAAAAAATACAAAAATCACTCCTGAGTATTGCATAGGAACTTTTTTTTTCTTCTCCATTTGGTGTAGCTCTGTTCCTGAACATTGTATAATTTTAGACCAAAACACATAAATGCAAGCAAGCATGCAATAATTGATGTTTCTCATGGTGTATGGAGGACAAATGTGCAACAGTTTAAGCCAAACCGCTGTCCTGGGCTAATGAGAGACCCAGAAAGCCATCTTCCAAGCATGTGGAACACTATCAGCCTTGCTGGCAACATCCACAGTAGCAAACTTCATAATGTTGCAATCACTTGAGGCCAAGAAGTTGTCAATGAAGAAAAAGGCCCAACACAGACCCCACACACAACTGCCATGTCATTTTCACCCACTTTACCACCACTCTCTTCCAGTCATGACTCTTGCCAGCAAAGAAACAGACTTTTGTGACAGTACCAACAAGGTACCGCATGTACACCCTGATACTGGGTATGGTGTTTTATCCTTGGATGTACATTACAGCAAAGGAGTTTCTTCAACTCTTCGGTATGCTAAAATATAGCGGTGGACTTGCTCTGTCTCAGTTGCCTTTATATATGCCCGTTTTATATTGCAGATGGTCCTCCTAGCACAGTCTTGGGTTATTTAGATCACCAGATATTGGTCTCGACTGAAATCAAAAGCTTCCTGCTTCAGTGGCAAGACAGGGAGTAGCAAGTGGTGGGAATACCTTTGGAAGCCCCCCCCCCCCCCCAAGTCACAACCTGTACAGTTGTCAGGTTGGTTGCACACTTGCTACTGTGCTTTTGGATAGTCAGTGGCAAGTGGATGGTGTGCAAGAGAAGGCTCTTCATATTAACCTTTTGGAAATGAAGGCTATTCTCGATGCTTCCTTCTTGGATGGAGCACATTCAAGGAAAGACAGCCTTGATAATGTCGCCCACCTTGGTCATGACGTACTACCTCTTCAAACAAGAGGTGGTGAAATCATTGGAGTTCTGCATTATGGTATGGGAGTTCCTCCATTGGAGTGCTCAGTAGCATATACACATACATGTCCGACACATCTCAGGCAGGCTTAATGTTCTGACCAATTCATTATTGAGGAGAAACCAACTGCATTATATGGAGTTGTCTGTCCATCCATCTGTCTTTCATCGAGTTTGTGCTCTATGGGGCAACCAGTGCTGGACCTGTTTGCAACAGGGTGGAACAACAAACTGCTCACCTTCGTTTCTCCTTTCATGGACCCAGAAGCATGGACTGTCAATGCCCTATTAGTCAGCTGGAAGGGGAGGTAGGCCTATGCCTTCCCCCCCCCCCAGCAGTTTTAATACTGAAACTAATCCAGAAGATGAGGGGCAAGGCTTGAAAATAATTCTGATTGCCCCTCTCCATTGAGACACATCTTAGGTAAATGATCTGCTTTATCTATTGACGGATGTACCCAAGAAAATCGTAGCAATCCCCATTCTGCTCAAGCAGCTGAAGTCGTCTGTATTCCATCCATGTCTGGAGAAACCCCTTTAAGGGATGCCTTGCACAAAAAGGAAATTCTGTGCTTCAATCTTTGATATCTCAACAGCTAGAAGGCCCTTTACTCTGAAAAATTATTAGGGGAAGTGGTGCATTTTCACCAACTGGTGTCATGTTCACACCACTCTTAGCCTACACGCCTCATTTGGCTTACTTTGTTTTCCACTTGGAGGACAAAATGTTAGCTCCATTCAAAATCGAGCGATAACATTCACGCTTTCAGATACATTCAGACATTTTGAACGTGTCGATATTGGTCACAACAAGGATCTTTGTGACTTGTTGTCCAAGTTTGACCGATCCAGACCCTGCTTGCTCACCTTGTTCCCCAAATAAAACCTCTCCTGGGTCTTGGCGTGACTCAGCTTGCCCACATTTGAGTCTCTGTCTTCAACCTTGCTGAAGCTGTTATCATACCAGACTTGCTTCCTGATAGCACTATGTTCTATATGCAGGGTGCGTGAGCTGCATGCGCTGTCTGTGGATCCAAACTACATGCAATTTCATACTAATACCACAACCTGGTTTCATCTTGAAGAACAAGTTACCATCTACAAGCAATCAAAAAATAACTAATTGCCTGCTCTGGGCATGGCCTAATAGCTTTCACTGGATTCCTCCAGGAAACTTTTGCAGTTAAGGCTGTAGTCAAGTTCAGGACCCCACAATGATCTCCTTCGCACGAGTTAAACACATAATTTTCAGTTCTGTTCGGAGAAGTTCATCCTTCAGTAGAGCAGTCATTACACTCCTACAGGGTGATGTGGGTAGAGGTTGAATGCTCTTGCATTTCCTTCTATTCTTACCTATTCTCCTAATGTTAATGTGATCAGTTAATGTATTCCATGGAGAAAGGAAATGTGTTAGTAAATTATATTACTTACCTGAGCACATTGCTATCAATCTCTCCTATTCTTGCCTGCAAATGTGAGCATCCTGTTTTAGGTTTTGCTCAAGCTTAAACTGGTAAACATTCAGAATACGGTTGGCCACCAGGTGGGGCAAGGGAGGTAATCTGTAAGAATTACTTCCCTTTGTCTATATGGTACAAAGATGGAAAGATGTTTTTTCATCTTTCAGGGAGGGCTGGATTCAGTGGTAGTGGGGGTTATTCCTAATGTTAATGTGATCAGGTAAGTATTCTCAGAGAAACATAATTTACTAAAATATTTCCTTTCTTTACCTCTTGTGTCTTAATGCAGCTGCAGATTTTCTTGCTTTGGGTCACTTCTTCATAAGACCACTGCAGATTTTTCTGTCTCAGTGGTGGTCAAAACTTTGCCCAATAAACCAAATAATCAAAGTTTTGGATCACATGAAGTTCCATCTCAGCATGAGAGGACCCCATACAGTAGGGATCCCACTTCTGGATTTACCACTGAAAATCAAGATTTGCATGGACTACAGCAAGACTGACTGGGTTGCTCATTTCCTGCCCTCCTTTCAAGAAGTTAGCAGGGTTTGGTCCCTTCAGAAGGTTACATGCACATCATCCTCTCCAAGATAAAAGCCACCTTGAATTCCTTTAAATCATGGGAGGAGACACTAGCTAATGAAGGGTGTTGTAATTCTTTCATACAACTCGACTGTCTTTATTTAACTCTGAAGGCAAGAGGGAACCAAGTCCCCAGATCTTGGCCATCTTGTTTTTTGATTTTCTAACATAATGTCATTGTCAACAAATCTGTAAACAAGTCTGCCACATCCTAGGCAGGCTCATTGTCCTAGAAGACTTGCTGTCCAGATGGTATCCACTGATACACAGAATGGTCCATTCACCCCATGGTCTTAAGTCAAATCTGCACCCATTAGGGTAGACCTCTTGTTTTCTGTGATGAGGTGAAACACCAAACTCCTAGCCTTCATGTCACCAGGCCCAAATATGAAAGACTCTGCAGTCAATTCCCTTTCACTGAACTTCGAAAGTCTCGATGCATATGCAATTCCCTCGACCCCTCTGATTCCCAATATCATTCAGAAAGCCAGGGACTCCCAAGTGCTTACTTATCTTGGTTGCTCTCCTCAGCTGTGAGAAATCATGGATCTACAAATTCCTGAATCTAGCCAATGAGATACCTATGATAATCAAACCTTCCCCACAGCTGCTGAGACAACCGTGCATGCAGGTTTTCCATCCCAACCCAGAAATGCTAAACCTGCATGCTTTACTCATATCAAACAAACCCTCAGAAAGAAACATTTCTGTAAATATTTGGTGGACAGATTTGCTCCAGCAAGAAAACCCACCACTTTTGAAAGCCTACAAGCAGAAATGGACAGTTTTCTAACAGCAGGGAGATATCTCACCTTTAAATGCCTTGGTACCACAAATAGCTCTATTCCTTCTTTGGCTCTTGGAGGAAAAGAATTTAGCCCCAATCACAATAAAGGGCTACCATTTCACAATTTGAGACCATGGAAGTGACAACATAGACATGAACAAAGACCTCTCTGACCTTCTAGACAATTCTGATTTGTTTTCACCAAAAGCCATGGCCTTGTCTGAAATGGAACCTCACTAAGGTTTTGATGTTGCTGAACAAGGCACTCTTTGAACCACTGTCCAAAGCCACACTGACTCAGCTTATAAGACCTGCTTCCTAGTCACCCTAGCTTTAGCAGGCATAACCAGTGAAATTCATGCCTTATTGGTTAATCCGAGCTATCTTCAGTTGCATAAAAATGGTTTGGTTTCTGTCATGACAGCCACAGGTTTCAGTGCTAAGAACAGGTTCCCACTGATGGTAAATCAGTCTTTTGCATTTAAACCAATATCTTCTTTGGACCCTTCTTCCCAAGGGCATCCTTAGGATCTCATCAGGGCACTGAAGTGATACCTGAAACATATTGGGCAGATATATAGTGAGCAAAAACATAATGAGCAGAAATATAGTGAGCAAAAACATATTGGGCAGAAATATACTGAGCAAAAGCATATTGGGCAGCAATATACTAAGCAAAAACATATTGAGCAGAAACATATTAGCCACAAACATACTGAACAGAAACAAAGTGTGCAGAAACATACTGATTAGAAACATATTGAGAAAATCAGAAGAGGGAAATCTCACTTTTTCTAACCACTCGGAGAAGGAAGGGACAGTATTTATGCTCAGGCACTTTGGTTTTGGACTTGTGTTATCTGCTCAGCCTACAAGGAATTAATCCAAGACAATAAAAATTGCTTAAGCATATTGGCTAATGAGGTTAGGGCAGTTGCTACCAGCATAGCATTCAAGTGAGACTGTTCCCTGGCCAACATCATTCAAGCTGTGGGATGGAGGTCTGGTATGACATTCTCCAGCTTCAGTCTGAGAAACCTTTCATCCTAAAAGGCTCAATTTGACGTGATGGTGCCTACATCAGCAGCGTAACAGGCTACCTTCCCAGGTCTCAGCAGCTTTGTCATTATGTGGGTTCATCTGGTTCCGCTGGATTTGTGGGAGAAAATATTGTTTCCTTAAGACTGTCTCATTATTGATCTGTGCTAACCCTAATCTGTATTGCACATGAAACTTGAAGTTGCTTGCATACATTAGGAAAACTGAGCCAGTGCCAACTTCCAGATAAGGGGATGTAACTCCATCTACCTCTTGCCTATTTTCTAATATTGGGTAATGTATTTGAAGAAGAAACCAATTTTTGGATTAAAATGTTTCTTTGATAGTATTTTACTCAATCTTAATTAACCTCACATGTGTGCGTCCACTCCAGTAGTAACTGATGAATGACCAGATTTGGCACCAGTCCCTCTATCCAGGGGAAACCACACTCATCTGACTTCCGTTAGCAGTTGACATTTTTAGCACTTTTCTTAGCTGTTTGTTGTTCAAGTCATTAAAGATCCTTGTTTTTACATAATAGATGAAATAAAATATAAGAATGTATTAGTAAAGAGTGACAAAAGTATTAATCTAGAATGATTATGTTTTAGTAAATTTCTCTTCAGATTTGCATACAGTGTGGGGCTGAATGAAAAAATGGACAATGGAGAGCATTAGGGAATGTTTCCTTTATATCTATTTAGACAGATTTCTGTGAATAGTTACCATTGAACCACTTCTGTCTAAATTTCAGGATATGGCACATTTCCACAAAAATATCTAGTGAAGTCTACCGTATAGAATGCTTTACTAATTGTTGTGTCACATGAAGTACTAGAGATATAGATAAAGCCACAAATTGTAAACATAGGGTGAGGATTTGTAATAGTAACAATCAAAATTGCCCTAGTTTGTCATTGGAATTTTCTGTTTTATTTTTCACAGGCATACAATCCAGATGTAAATCAGAGAGCATATGCAGGTATGTCCATAGTGATTTTAAAGTACTTCCTTATTGACCAGTTTTTATGCACCTGCTATAAGGCAGAGTATATCATGTTATGATGTTGTCTGTCCACACATATGGCTGTCTGTTACCAGTTTTATTTCCACACAACAACTTTAGTTGTCCACCATCTACAGTTACCAAACATTGTGGATGGTTTGTACTTGGGGTAAGGAAGAACTCTATCGATTTTGGTGTCTAAATATCGCGATCTTTGTGACTGAAAGAATAAAAATGGTTTCTGCAAAATAACTTGAGTTCTCCATCATCTATAGTTACCAAACTTTGTGTATGGCTTGCACTTGGGGTAAGGAAGAAGTCTGTTGATATCAGAGTCAAAAGGTTAACGGTTAAGGTAACTGACTGAAAGAATACAAATGGTTTGCACATAAAAACGTTAGTTCTACATTACATACCTGGACTAAACTTTGTTGTTAACTTGCACTTGGGGTAAGCAAGAAGCATATTGATTTGGGTTTCAAAAGGTTTAAGGCCAAGGTCACTGTAACTGAAGGAAGAAAAGCAGTTTCTGTAAAAAAAATTACTTATCTGCTTAGTGGACTATTAAACACAGGCTGCGTGTATAATATGATATTCACAATACTTTTTTTTAAGTTCAGTGAATAATTTGTATCTTTCACTGTGCAGCTTGCTTCAGCTATCAGGTTCAATAAATCAGGCACTTCCCAGTTACTGTGAATTCACTTTAAATCATTGGGTACCAATTTTAGTTGATTTTATGGTTGCTACAGGTAGTGTTTTCTCTAAAGCAGAATGACAGCAGCACGCCATGTCCATTGTGATCCCTGGCCTTTATGTATTGCCCATTGCCCCTTTTTGCCCTTTATTTAACATCCCTGTGCCTATTTGCCTCTCATTACAAAGTCCCATTTTCGCCCTATATTTACAAACTCCTGAACTTAAGTACTCAGTCAAAGTTACCTTTGTCATAGGGCTTATATTTGATAAGTTGTTACAAAATAAACTATACATATTTAACACACATGTATTACTACTTTGAAATATCTTGTATTTCAGTTAGTTTATTTATTGTAAACTATCCAAATTTTATTTTGAGTGTGCACTCAAGTTGTGGAGTTTCTTGAATACATACCATAAGTACTCATGTATAAGTCAATACCAACTGCAAACTGCATAGACCCAGATCTGCCATCGCATAATGCACCTGGAGATCTGGGTCTATGCAGTTTGTAAGGACTAATCAGTGGAACAAACAACATAGACCCTGATCTGCCGGTGCATTATATGATGGCAGATCGGGGTCTATGTTGTTTGCATTTGGACTGGAATTATACATGAGTATATACGGTAGCTAGTACTGTAAGTACTGTGAAAATCTCAGATAATTCACAGTAAATCTAAATTTGTGATGAATTTAAAGTTTGCTTAAATGTAAATTGGTAAAATTGTAATGATGCTGAAATATTATTTACAGTTACATTTTCTTTGTCACTTAACTCTGCTATATTTCAGTCTGGGTGTCAGAGATTATGCTTCAGCAGACCCAAGTTGCTACGGTGATTGACTACTACAACAAATGGATGAAGGTTAGTTTGGAATGGAGATGAGTACAGTGTAATTGCTTCTGTATTATTCAGCAATGTAGAATACACACTAAGCATTTTGAAAGCTAGTCCAGAAGGGTGTGTGACTTTTGTTCACAAATTTACTGTAGCAGCCACCCATCTAATTTTAATTGAAATTACAAAATTTTTTTATTGCTGTTGTTATAACCTGCCCATAATTCACCCTCCATATTCTCTGTATGGGAATGGATTAATTGATGAACCATTGTTTTTTATGTGGGCAGAGCTATATCTTCTTTGTGGGGTAGGAATCCCATACTTATCCGCACAGATAAAAGCATATACATATGTACAGCTTCAATGAATCGCAACCATTCTTTCATTCAAGGTCCTGGTATCAGTTTGGAGTGAGTTTCATTGGTCCTAATCCATGAGGAGGGGGCTAACTTTGTACATTCATATACATTAGATGTACATTCTTGGTTAAATTTTTGCTTTTATCTCAGGGTTCTGAACACTGCATATATACTGTTATACCTAGATTCATGAAACTAGGCAAGGGGATGCATCTTGATGAGTACTACAACCTCAGCACAAAAGTAGGTCACCGTGACCCATATTTCATGCTTCAGTGACTTTGGTTAAATATTTTAAGTTTATTTCTCTAGCTCTCTTCATGCTAGAATCATCAAACTAGATGATTGTATTCATCTCTGTTAGCACTACACCCTTACTACAAATGAAGGTCACCTACATTTCACATTTTACTGGCTTATGTGAAGTTTTGCATTTAGCTCATGACCAAATAGGTTTTGTGTACCCTATCTATGCTGTTTTACCTAGATTTATGAAGCTTGGTGAGAGGATGCATCTCAATGAGTATTACCCTCTCATCACAAAAATAGGTTACTGTGACCCATATTTTATGCTTTGCTGACTTTGGTTAAATTTTGTGTTTTAATTTTATTTATCAAGTTCTTCAGGCTAGAATCATCAAACTAGATGATTGTATGGATCTCTGTTAGTACAATACCTTTACAAGAAAAGAAGGTCATGATGACCTACATTTTACATTTTACTGGCTTAGGTTAAGTTTTTGCATTTAGGTCATGACCATATAGGTTTTTTGCATGCTCTGAACATACTATCCTATCTGGAATCATGAAACTTGGTGAGGGGATGCATCTTGATGAAATGGTGCAGGTTTCGAATCCTACCATCGGATCAGGCTGGGTTGGCTACTGTGGTGTGTCCTTGGGCAAGGTACTTTACTCCAGTTGCCTTGGCACTAAATAACCGAATTGTGTTGCTGTGCCATGAAACACCAAATCAACAAAAAGCATCTTGATGAGCACTACTCATTCATTTCAGTAGTAGGTCATTATGGCCCATATTTTACACTTCACTGACTTGGGTTCAGTTTAGTACTTGATATTCATTTCTCAGGTTATTTTAATGCTAGAATCATAAAAATGATGATGATAGGCATTTTGGTTACTTCCACATCCATACAACAAAAAGTCCATCACAACCAATATTTAAACTTCTACTGGCTTTGGTTAAGTTTTTGCATTTAGCTCATGACCACATAGGTTTTTGGCATGTTATATGCATACTATCCTACCTAGAATCATCAAACTTGATGAGTGGATGCATCATGATAAGTTCAACATCCTTATTGCAAAAAGAGTTCTCTGTGATCTATATTTAATACTTCAGTGACTTTGTTGAAATTGTGTGTTTTTTAGTTCATTTATTGGGTTCTGTTTATGTTCCAGACATGAAACTTGATAATTTGATGCATCGCTGTTAGTACTACACCCTCACAAATAAAGAAGGTCATTGTGACTACATTTTATGCTTTACTAACATGAGTTAAGTATCTGTGTTTATGACAAAATAGTTTCGTCCATGCTATATACATCCTAGTTTACTTAGAAGTACCTTTCTGACCTGTGCTGTTGTAATTATGAATAAATGTTTTTTTCAATGGTAAACTTTCCATATTAATGACTGTCCATTGTATATTGTGATAGGTTACAATCCTCAGCAGATTAATTATGTATGGTACATGTGAATGAGTGTAGGAATTAGATGAGTGGACTGTATGCTGCATGCTTTTCATGTGAGACCCTCATCTGTAGTGGCTAATCATGGTAACTTTTGATGCATGAGCTATGCCTGTCCTAATCACTCCAAGGTTACTCAAAACCTGTGACTTTCACTCAGTAAAATCTGACTTCTAGGGGTGGACAATAATAATAGCTTCTGAAGCAGATGTTAGGAACAATGATTTTTAAAAATTTAAACAAAACAACAATAATTTCTGGATTTTATCAACTCATTGTAGTTGATATCTTAGAAATGAATGTTTGTTTTTATTGTTTTATGTCTTTTATGCTCTTGCACAGTAGGTATGTAGGTAGGCAGGTGGGTGGGTAGATAGGTCGGGAGGTGTGGCTGGGTGGGTAGGTTATTAGGTAGATTGCTTGGTTTAATGGTACGTCGGCACAATATAGAGTCAAACCTGTGTTCAGCGGTCACCCATGGGAAAGGGTCAAAGTGGCCTTTGAAGACAGGTGACCTCTGAAGGCAGGTTCAGCTCTCAAACTTCGTTCATGACAAATGCATGTATCTGGCACCAAATAGCATTAACATTATTAAGAGTAGAAGTGGTATGCTGCCAAGATACATATATTTAGTTTAGCTAATTAGCAAAAAGAAAAATAACAAAATAAGAAAATAAAAAGTTCCATCATGTACATTAAAACATCACTTACTAGTAGAAACGGAGTTTAAATAAAATTACTAATTGACAGCTTACCTGTGATTTTCAAACACAGTACTGACTTTTTGTTAGACCAGCTGGTATAATTAGGCATGAAAACAGATGTTCACACTTCAAACAATTGATGGATTAAGCAGTTGCTCAAACCTCACTGAGATCAAAAGACAGTCAGCTTTTGTGCGAGATCTTTGATGATTAGGGAATGAAAAGAAGCTTCCTGCGGCTATTATTAGTAGCATATATACCATACTCATTTGGAGATTTGTACGTAATCTCTTACACTCAGGATTAACATTCTATCTCACTTACACTTAATTATCCCTTGGATCTGAGTTCTCCCGACTCTCATTTCTACTGCAACTACATGACTACTTTGTCCACTATCCAGGAAATTAATTGCTTCGATTCTCTTGTGTAAGGACAAAAACCGCTTTGCTTTCGAAGCCAACATGTTCACACCGTTGAGTTTGACTGACAGTATGATTGTAGTACAGTAAGTACAATTGAGATATGAAATGCTTAAACATCAATTCACATGATGTACCTTTATCTAAACAGACCTTTGCTCATCAAACAAAAGAAGTGTTTAATTTGCATACTTGGCTCGGTCACCGCTGATACACTCCAGTGACAGCTGAAGGCAAGGTGAAACCATGGTTTGGTTAAGAAACCTTAGTTTGTGCATGATAATTAATGTTTGCAATATTTATTGGAGACTACTAAAAGTTGAGGTGAGCTATATAGTCATTGTAAACCCAAGGAAATAACAAGACTGTAAAAATACTAAAACTGTTGCTCGAAGTACTAGTACTAATTAAATACTATGTATATATACACTAATTACACCCCGTTACTAAAGCTCACACATCGCTGAGGACCTGCATGGGCTCTGGTTAGCATGCCAGAATCGTAACAGAAAGGTTGCAGGTTAAAATCCTATAATCAGATCAGCCCAGGTCAGCTACTGTTGTGTTTCCTTAGGCATGGCCCTTTACTCCAATTGCCCTAGCACTAAATACCCTACTTGTGTATCTCTGTTGTTGGCTGTGTCAGCCCAGTTTCAAGCTGAGCACTCAGACAAAAACACAGTGCAAGGGATTGATCTTGTCAGGTGCTGGATTTTTTCTTATACTGATGGTGGTATTGTTTAAACCATTCAAGCAACCAATCAATGTTGTTGGAGACTATAATATGCAAACCTAGACAGGCAAATCCATGAATTTTAAGTACCCACAATGTTGTTTATTTACAAAACCATGAAAATTGATTCCAATGAAAATAAATAAAACATATTAAATACAGTCCAAATTCGAAGAGGAAGCATGGTTACTCTGTGTTTTGTGTGCCAGTCTCATGACTGAAAGGTGAGGATTCAAATCCTACCATCGGATCATCCCAGGTTGGCTACAGCAGTGTGTCCTTGGGCAAGGCACTTCACTCAGATTGTCTCGGCACTAAATAACCTTATTGTGTTGCTGTGCCAGACCAAACCAAGTTTGAAGGTTAGCTTTGGCTTCTTTACTTATGTTTTGTTTGAATTTAATTATGCTCTTCTATTTTACTTAAAAATATCATTTTTCTCTGAAAAATATTGGATGAAACATTTAAAACTCCACACAAAACTTGAGCCACCCCATAAAATAAAACCTTAGTCTGCCCATAGAACAATCATAGCTCATTGAAAAACCCCGGCACAAAAACCTTAGTATAACAAAATAACATTTAATTCTTTTACAAATCAAATAGATCATATCAATAAATAATTCATATTAAAATATATATAAATAGTTTTGTATATTTAAATTACCAGTTAACGTGCAGACCATGATTATGATATGAAATATTTGCTTACTGTTTAATAAAATGTTTTTGTTTTTATATTTAACATCAAAAGATTTAAATTTGAGTATTTCTTTACTAACAGCTTGCTTATTCTTTGTATTATCTGCATCCTTGTAATTAATAACATTCCTCATATCAAAATGTAATCAGTATGACCAGCAAGTTTTCAGATTTTAATAAGATTAGTTCAGTAAAATTCATGCCCATCAATAAACCATAGCTTTGCCCACAAAAAAATCGGTCTCTTGATTGCCCTATTACCATACAGTCATATTTCACTTGTCATCAAACTACACCCAGTGGGAGAGTGCAGTACCCTTGAAAACACTAGTGTAATCATATTTTTGAATTAGTATGCTACACTTAGCAGTCTAGTCCTGCACTAGGAATGGATTTTAGTTCAGCTGCTTGGATTTATAATGCCCATGGGAACATAAACATATACAGTTATCTGTAATCAGGGCTGACAGACGTCCAAAATGTGTTTGTGATCTAGAGTTTAGGTAAACCAATTTGGCTCACCTAGTGAGTGAAGTAAACAGGTACTTCTTGCTAAAATTGACCTGTCAACAAATGACAATCAATTACTGCTGACCAATTAGATTCTGAGCCATCTGAAAGTTCTTTTATAATCACCCATTTACTCCCAGATATTATACTTGAAAATTTGGGATGGGTCCTTTTTTTTCTCCCAGATAAGAAATTATAAGCTTGCACACGCTTGAATTTTTAATAAAATCCAGAAGTTGTGAGAACAGTTTATTTTATCTTCTGTTTTCAGTAATAATAAATGTGTGGAAATTACCTTTTCAAGTTTTGTATGGTGTCAACAACATACCGTATATACTCGCGTATAACCAGAGTCCAAATGCAAACAACATAGACCTTGATCTGCCGGCGCATTATGTGACAGTTGGTAACAGCCTATACGCAAGTATATATGGTATTTGATTATATGGTGGCCTGCTTAAATGTAAAATACCTAAAAACAAATTGCCAAACTTTCAACAAAACAATAATGATTTGATTGTATAATGTAAATTGGGGGAAAAGGGCTCCAGGATTTGACACTAGAAAAGGAAAAGGGATATTTACAAATTGGGAAGGATCCTGAGCATATACACAACTCCCACGATAACTAGCGTCCATAAAAATAGATCACAGCATAAGCAAGGGTGCACTGTATCAAGGTAAATTCAAATTTTGTCTTACAGTTGGGTGAAAGGCCGAGGGGTTGGCAACTGCAGTTGGATTTTAATGTTTATATTTATTTTATCCTGGTCTATGAATTAGTGAATTTTCTAAGAGAAATAATTTTGATTATTCACTGGACCAAACAATTTCATCTGCCATGTTGTCAGTTGCTTGGTTTAGTGGTAAGCAGTTGCTTGGTTTAGTGGTAAGCATGACAACCTGTCATTCAGAAGTACTGGGTTCGAATTCCACAATGTACTTTAATTGTTTTTCAATTTTTTACGTCTTGTGCTTTTTCACTTTGAAAAAAGAAAGAGAATTATGTTACTACTCATATTTTTTGTGCAAATATCTTCAAACCCCAGCAGAATATAAATGGTAAACAGCTAACATTACCGTAAGAAATCTGCTTCTTAAGTCTGTTATATATTTTAGCTAGCCAATACGTTTGAACATAAAATAAAAAGAAAATTTGCTTGTATCTTGTAGAGTGAAATACGCTTGTATTTTCACCCACTCAATGAAATATATCTGTTATTCACTTAATACAAGTAAATATCCTCAATATATTAGATTTAAAGATGTCAGTGCAAATCTGTCAATTAATTATATACTTTTAATATAAATAATAAAAAAGTCGACATGTAGTCCTCTCAGGTGTTCACAACAGTAACGTAGGAGTTATCTCCCTTCCATATCATAGCCTGTGCATCCATCATAAGTAAACACACAAAAAAACTAAAAGCTTTGTAACTTGAAATAAACTCATAAAGAGCAGCAGTTGAAGCTATTCAGTACTTTTCCACTTGATAATTGCTCAAGATAGTGATTTTGAATATTAGCATTCATTACTGTGAGAATAACTCGATGTTTTTACTAATTGATATAGTTATCACGCAGCAGTTGCATGGTACCAGAACACTACATCTAGATCAGAAAAAAAAAGAATAAAGAAAGAGAATGATAAAGTAAGAGCATATTATTAGACCCTGCAAGTTATTTTTGAATATATCTCTGCAAGGTTTGAAGAACAAGCCATTTAAAAATTGTTACCTTTTATCTTGTATACCTTTTACAGAGTTTTAACATTGTTACGTTTTATCTTTTATCTTGTTTCACTACATGATTGCATTTGCTTAAAAAGATTTATATTCCTTAGGTTTATTTTTGCAATTCTTTATCGTTACATTTTTAGAACTTGCCTTTTAAATGACACCATATAGCCAGTAATGTGTTGACTTGCTGTTAAACCCAGTACATACATGCATATTGTTCATTAGCTTGTAGTTGGCAGTACTTATAAAAATATAGACGGCTAAGCTGCTGAGTGAGTTGTACTATTATAACTGCTGTTTTTTTATCTTCATCCTTTTGATTGTATAATGTTCTCAGTGCCCTAGTCAATCAGATAATTAAATATGAGACAAAGCAGTCTATATCTCTTAATTGCCCTTTAATATCAAAATATAATTGGACATTAAAATATTGTGTGAGTATTGGACATTCAGTATGATTGGACCTATTTCATAAAGAAGTCTAACTTGGTCATGATCAATTTCATCATTATGTTGCCAAATTCGAAAGAAAAAGAAAGGTATCCATAGATCTTATGGCATTATGTGAGGATTCATGAGTTATCCAAGTGCAGATTAACGAGGGAGCGGTGTAGACCCCACATTTGTCTGGAGTCCTTGCTGACTGAAGTATGCAGAGACTTTTTTTAGGTGTCTTCTTGGGCTAAACCACTCCCCAAGTAATTGATGATTTTTTTTTTAAACAATGGTGGGCCAGGCCCCATTCCTAATCATCCGAGAAAAAATCCTTGTCATGACACATAGGCATTGTTGCCTGTATAAGATGTACAAAGTCATCTGGCTACAATGTATCTACTATATGCACACGTTCATCATTGTACATGTACTTGTTGTATACATGTTATTGTCATAAAATATAGTGTTGAATCTCAGTGAAGAAAACCATATTTCAATACAGCTTAAATAGCACTGGTATTTAAATATATTAATTAAACATGTGTACCACCTGTACTCGCTTATAAGTCAAATCCAACTGCAAACTTCAAAGACCCAGATCTGCAATATGCCAGCAGATCTGGGTCTATGCAGTTTGTTAGGAGTAATCAGAAAGCAAAGAACATTGACCCTGATCTCACGGCACATTATGCGACAGCAGAACAGGGTCTCTGTTGTTTGCAGTTGGACTTGAATATGATACGTATGATCCATATCATTTTCTTGTTGTTTTTTTTTCAGAGGTGGCCCACTCTTGAAGATTTATCAAAAGCAACACTTGAGGTGAAAAGGAACTGGTTCCAAGCATATATTTACCATATGTATCTGATGATAAGTCCATGTTTAATGATAAGTCCACTCCCATTTCTATAAAATGTTGGCAAATATATACTAAGAATAACTTTGATAATAAGTCCACCTCCTGTGTTTGTTTTTTTTTTATTTATTAGGCTTGGCCCCTGGTTATATCATGGGAGAAATACTGTAACTTGGAATATGGATAAAAATGCCTTTGTTCAGCCATATTCATAATTATACTTTTTAATTTTGCACAGTAATATTGTACAGACATTTTTTCTTGTGATATTTTCAATCAGTATTAAGCAGCACAACTTTTTCTTGGCTAATATAACTTTATAAATTGGTCCCGTGAATAACATAAATTACTCATATTACTGTTGGCAAGTGGCACCTGTAAACTAGTGCATTTATCAGAATTTTTTATTGGATGTGCTGTTCAGATGATGTGTCTGTGTAAGCTGGTTATGAAGCAACATAAGTGTGACATTCATATGACTGTGATTCCTTTAGTCATTTGAAAGATAGATTTGTAGTCTTTCTATATGGGAGCCTTATCTAATTAACAGAAGTCTTCTGTAAAGTGCATCTGTGCACACTCTTTAGATTCATCTATACCCCCACTCCCCTCAGGATCCTCTTCCAACTCCACCACCCCAAACTGCTCAAGCCCCCCTCTCTTTACCCCAATAGAGATTGTTCATGGTTAAAAACTTGTTTAAATTTGTATAAAAATGCAACTTTTTAACACAAATTATAACTTGAACTTCCATAACTTTTTGTGGAATTGTCATACATTTCTAAAACTATTTATGCATGGACATACATGTTCAAATCATATCAGAAAAAAATGTAGGTACAGGAGAGTTAAGTGACAGTATGCATATACAGACTTGATCATAAAGTAACACATAATGAATATTATTAGATAACTTTTCTATCAGCTTTTAGTGACAGTACTATACACAGACAGGATCACAAAGTGACACATAATGAAATTACTAAATTCCACTGAGGTTTATTTGCATTTAGCCAGTTGTCCATCAACAAATATATACATTTGTTTGTTGCAGAAATCAATGGTGGCAAGTTTGGTACATACAGCAAAACAAATCTATCACATGTACAAACATTCAATCAATACTAATGATATATACTTATGTATACACATATTCTGATGCACATTCTTATATGAATATTTACACTTACACATTATATATATATATATATATATATATATATATATGGAGTATGATACAAAATAAGTATACAACACATTAATGTGTGAACTGTAAAAATATGCCACAAAAAGTGTAGTCAATTTATAAGCAGTATTGAAAACCCTTTTCTTAGTATCATAATAACATAGATGAAATACGATAGATAGTAATGCATGTATTAAACAATGAAATGGAGATGAGATGAAAGTAACAGCAAATAAATGAACAAAATAATAGTAATTATTAATAATAAATTAATAAAATGTGTAATTTTATATAATTTTAAGTAGCATTCATTATATTATCATGTTCAATTATTATTCTATGGATATAATTTCCCAGATTTCTAACCTCAGTGGAATTTAGTAATTTCATAAATTTAGATGAATTAGAAAAACTTTCCCATGGAAACAAAGACCATATTTTGTATGTCACGATTTAGTAGAATCATGTTAGCATTCTTTTGTATGTAGGGTTGAAGGGGCTGATGTTCAACTTTGTATTCCTTGGCTCCTTTTTCAATGGCTGTTTGTGCCATCTTAATGAACAGGAAGTACCAGTGCTATTATAATTAAGCTGCGACCAATGATTCTTACACATGCAAGCCTAGTAGTGCTCTGGATACCATATGGAACTGATAAACAACTGCTGTACCTTTAATCCTGAAAGATAGAAATCCAGAGTAATAGAAATGCTTGAAGGGCAAAGCTGATAATGGTGTGCATTATGCTGTATAATGTGGGCAAACATTTGATTTAAAAATGGTTAAAATGGCCAGTTTGTATTAGATGGAGGAGCAGCATGGAAAATGGACTATGGAGATTTATGAGTATAGTTGTGGACTAAGATAAAATCTGGTGAATGTCGTTTACTTAGGCTTACTTCCACCATACAGCAATTTGTTTCCACTTTTCCATTGTCTTCTCAACCAGGATTAAGTTTATCAACAAAAGGAAGGATAATAAGTGTGTATAATCTTTATCCAGGTTTCTGGTTTATGTTCAAAATGAGTGAATGAGTTCAAACTACAGTCCTACCCACTTATATCAACATCACTTATGTCGACAAGCCACCTATTTCGACAAAAAAGCAAAGTCCTGATCCCATGGTCTATTATTACTACCAAATTTGTCATGCTTATGTCTATGTCAAGATAAAAAATAAATATACATGACAACAGAATCACTTGGCCCAAACTTGAACAAATCATTTGTTGCATAGTCATTTATGTCGACAAGCTGCCAGTTCCGACACATACTTTGTTCTGCAATTATTTGATGTTGCCACTAGGCTTTAATGTTGCCGTCAGATCATTTATGTTGACAAGCTGCCAGTTCTGACCCATACTTTGTTCCACAATTATTTGAATTTGCCGCCTGGCTTTAATGTTGTAGTCAAATTAACAAACAGGCATTTGTTTGGTCCTCCACCGTTGGCTTTTCGTGGCGACTTCAATACTATAACGCATGCACCCTTCATCAAAGCAAGCCGACTACAATCTTCAATAAAAACAATGCACCCTTCATCAAAGGAAGTCGTCACGAAACATAAATAAAAACAATTGAATCTGATCGATTGTTGCATTTTCTAAAGTGATTGGTGATTGAAAAACGTTTGTGATGTGAAAGTTTCCTTTAATGCTTGCGATGGCTACTTTCCACGATGACTTCTGTAAATAAATACTGTTTAAACAAACTTGTTGACAGTTTTTCATTTCCCTATGAATAACCTCATCCACTTGGTAGCCTCCATAAGATGCTTACAGTTGTTGCCTTAGGCTAACCAAAATCTCAGTCAATTGAAGTACATGTAGCATGTAACAACTATACAGCCACGTGCTATTGGCGACAATGAATATCGTATTGAATTGTTTAGTCACACGTGTTGGTTGACAATGGGATATAGATCAGACGAGGACTACCATTTTTTTATACATGTGTTTTCTAACAGGATGTGACCTGTACTTGAATTCATGGATTTTTCACTTACATGCACTTAATGCAATATGGATTTTATTATACAAAGGTAACAAAAATGTAAGTTGTCAATATACAAGTGTATTTCACACTCGTTTTGTGTTCATTTACTCAAAATTTAAATTGTTTATTTACTCAAAGTATAAATCCTACTCACCGACGACAGTTCACCCCATTGCCAATGAATTTCACTCACATGTGGGTCAAAGATAAATGTGCTTTTTCATCCCCTCCCCCCCCCTCTCAACACTTCTCTCAACATCCACTTATGTCGACAATATTGCCTCGGGCCTGAGGATGTCAAAATTACACAGGTAGGACTGTACTAACACAAAATTTTGATTTAGGATTCTAAGATCTTTTTCTCGATTTGCCAGTGATTTGCTTTCCTTTAAGTTAGCTTACGTTTACTGTGAATACAGCGGTTTCTCACCATAAAGCTCCTCTGTATACTTTTCCCTCTTATAATACAGATATGGTCACGATTGATTCAATTTTGTTTGACTACAATGTCTTAATTTAATTCACTTCATTTTAGTTCTTGGCTGTTAAGAAGCAATTATAATGTGATTTTACATCATTATATACCTGTACCACATATTTATGTTTTGTGTACTATTATATATTAAAAAATACCTCAGTATAGTGTGTACAACAACCTTATTTATAGCATGGGTCACTTTTACGTCTCTTAAGAAAAGGAAAACTGTGGTTGCCATGGTAAAATAAGAGAAAAGGTTCTATTAAAAGGACTCAAACATGTGCATCCTTTGCCAGGCCAGACTCAGTCATAAATGTTTGCAAAAAGACTTTGCTAATATGATAGGTTATTTGTAGTTACATTGCTTTCAATAAATAACAGTATATGGCTTTTTATTATACAGGAAGTAAATGAGATGTGGGCGGGACTTGGTTATTACTCCAGAGGCAGAAGATTGTTTGAGGGAGCCAAGAAGGTAAGATATGTAACACTATTACATTTTTTATCTATGCCCTCACATTTTTCAGCAGGGGCATCTTGATTTGGTCCTGTCCATGCGTATGTCCATCCATGCCCCCATAACCTGCAGCAGGGGCATCTTGATCAGGTCTGTCCATGCGTATGTCCATCTGTGCCACCACAACTTGCAGCAGAGGCATCTTGATTTGGTCCTGTCCATGTGTATGTTCATCTGTGCCCCCACAACCTGCAGCAGGGGCAGCTTGATTTGGTCCCATCCATGCATATGTCCATCTATGCCCCCACAATTTGCAGCAGGGGCATCTTGATTTTGTCTTGTCCATGCATATGTCCCAGTGTTCCAGCTAGGATTTAAAATGACTGGGGTGCTGACCAGGGCACCTTGAGTGCGGTCTGACAATTTTTAATTTTGAGAAGGCATCCCAAGTCAGCATCTGGACACTTAATGTGCAAAAGGGTGTCATCTAGTAACCAATTAAAAAAAAAGAGAAAAAATAGGTAGCTTTGACTCAAAATCATTTATTTCTCAAACAAACTAATCACTTTTTCAAGCAAAATGTAACTAAAAGCTAGCATTCTTCCTCATTATTACCAAATATAAAATAAAATATGAAAAATACTTATATATCAACAAATAACTAAAATACTATGAGAATAAATGAAGTTGATAACTATCGCCACAACACTCTGTATTGAAAACAGTGGTTCTAACTATATTGGTTTTCCTTCATAAGGACACTGGTTAGCCTTCTGTTTTTTTACAGCAAAAACTTAGAGGTTACTCTGGCAATCAGATTCTCAAATTTTATTTCTGAACAGTTTATTTTGACATTCAGCAATTTTGATAATGTTGTTGTCTTGAGATTGCTCCTGTGTCCAGTCTTCCTCATTTTATTTGTGAAAAAACTCTCTCCACTTATGCTGTACTTAGTGGTAAGTCACATGCTACCCGCTGGCAGTCTTGAAACCAATGGATATGGCACCTTTAGGCCTTTCTCCTCATGTTCAGCAGCAAACATCAACTTAAGCTTCCTCGTTAGAGACCAGTTTTCCAATTCCATCCCTGTCAGAAACTGCATATAGTCCTGCCACTGGATAAGTAGCTGCTCGGAGTCCAGACTGAAGTGTTGAGCTAAGGCCTCAAGTTCTGTCAGCCCATAGAGTGTTGGCAGGTCCTCTGTTCCACTAAAATCCAGAATTGGCAAATGCTCAATTACTTCCGTGTCTACAAATCTGCTCTTAATATTGGAGATAAGATTGCTGAGGAAGGGATTTCTGATTGTCTTGTCAAAATCAGCTCTGCATGCTGCATGTTGTATACCAACTTCTTCTCTCAGCACACTTTCTTTCATGGTCCCGGGTCCATTACAAGTTTACTCTTCTCCAGCATCTTTAAAGTCTTCTCCACTGAACTCTTCATGAGACCCAAGTGGATATCTCTCCTTTGGAAGAACAGAGATAGAACTGTCAAATGTGGTAGCACATCTGCATGCAGGAGAAGGCATTTCAGCATGACAGGATCTTTCATTTTTCAGCAATCCGTTGCCAACAGGATCACTTCCTGCAGTACAAGACTATAGTTTTGCAATGACTGCCTTGTAAGACTTAACAACTGAAATGACTGCCTGCTCATGGCTAAGCCATCTATGGTGTTTAGCTTGTTTGATTGCAAGAGGGGCTTCATTAAAAGCTGTTTGTATGGCCTTCAGACTGGCTGTTTTCTTGCAACTGTACTTATAATACTTGTACAGATTTTCTAGGATGCTGTCCAGTTTCTTCATTGCCAGAACTCCTGTAAAAGAATCCCTGCTTGCCAGTACTAGTCTGTGGTCCTTGCAGTGATTCACTATAAGTTCCTCATTCTTGTCTTCAAGTCTCTTCCCAACTCCATTGTTCTTCCCTAAAAAGACAGCTGCACCATCAGATGCAAATCCAGACATTTCCTGTACAGACAGCTGCTTGTCATTCATTTGCTTCTCCAATGCATCTGTGATTACTTCTGCTGTGCCAGCTGAGATCTCCGTGTCTGCAATGAAAGCATTTTTTACCTCTCCATTTAAAGATATATATCTTGTGCATATAGCAGGATGTTTAATTGTTTTATTATCTGACACTTCATCAACCATACAAGAATAGGTTGGACTGTTCCGAACATCTGTAATGACATCTTCAACTTCGTCACTAAGAAGTGTCAGCAACTCATGGACAATATTCCATCTGGTATAGTTGGCATTTTTTGCTAGTGTGAGATTGCTCAGGTCTGTGGCACACGCATCAATGCACAGGTAAATCAATGAACTTAAGAAAAAGATCAAGTGAAAGAATATTCCTAATTATGAAATATATAACTTTCTGGGCATCTTTAACTGCCTTTTGTGTTTTTTTGTTCATATTTTCACTCATCTTTGACATTTTTGCATTTAGTTCCATTGATAGTGCATATTTATGCTGTTCACTGGCCTGGTGAAGGGCAATTTTATCTCGGTGCAGCAGCTTGTATCCTCCCTCTGACCAGATTTTCTTTCCATTTGCTCCATGTGACTGTTGTTTCTTACAGATGGAACAAAGTACAACATCTGTTTGCAAGTCATTTTCATCTTCCTCAGTCGAATAAACTCGCCAAGGAAATTTGGACTTCCAGTCCTTGTTTATCCATCTCCATTCCTCTCTCTCTTGCCCATACTGTCTAGTTCTCCTTCTGCACTCCCAGTGGCTATAGCTTTTGGCTCCATTGCCATCTCATCTGTCCTGGTTTCCTTGGTAGGTTCATTCTGAGAGAATCTAAAACAAATACAAAAGGTCACTTTACTCTTCCTACTCCAATAATATGGTCCACACAATATATATGATAATTGGAAAATTAATATCAAAAAAATTAAAACCATGAAACTTGAAGTATAATTGCTTTCTCACCATACAATGTAAATAATATTAACAATATTTTTTTTTTTTTAAAAATTGTTACTTTTTTGTGAAAACATCATTCTCATAATTGTCAGATATCTTAATTTCATTATAAAGGCAAATCAATGTTCATATTCCATTTCATCAATGTACTGATGCTGAGAAACAAATATGTAGGGTCTATATATCGTGCATTCTCATTAAATTAATGTCAATCGTACAGTGAATTGACGAATATAAATGAAAAAAGGATAGAGAAATTGAACTGATGGCTACTGCTTGTCAACAATTACATCTGTATATACACATAAAGAAAGAGTATATGCACAAAAAAGGCTGTGGTTATTCTGTTTTCATATTAAAACAAGATGTACCCGAACAGAAACAGTTTTAGTTGACCAAGAGAACAAACAAAGGCCCTTGATGTCAGTGCAAGGATGCAGGTATTAAATAGGAATAAAATAAACATTTCCACCTCATGAATAAATAAACTAAAATGCACATACCGAAAATATTCTGTCAGTTTCCTCTTTTGCTTAGATCCTGTCTTTGCAAGTGAATTATGAACTACTCTCTGTGTGGTAGGCATTTTCTAATACAGCACAGCACAATGGCGGAATAATGAAGCATGATTGCGCGTACAGACTGAAGTTAAAGAATGGAATGGCTGTGGCAAAACCGGCCAAGAGCATGGTGCCAGAACAGAATTAAATTTCAGAAGTGAATGATCAAGGCGCTTTTAAATTTGACAGGGGTGTTCAAAGACATAGAGAAATTTGACAGGGGTGCTAAAAATGTCAGGCCAGCGTAGCACCCCTCTATTTATGCCTAGCTGGAACACTGTGTCCATCTATGCCGCCACAACTTGCAGCAGGGGCATCTTGATCTGGTCCTGTCCATGCGTATGTCCATCTATGCCCCTACAACTTGCAGCAGGGGCATCTTGATTTGGTCCTGTCCATGCGTATGTCCGTCTACACCCCTACATCTTGCAGCAGGGTCATCTTGATTTTTGGTATTGTCAATGCGTATGACTATCTATGCCCCCACAACTTTCAGCAGGGGCATCTTGATTTGGTCCTGTCCATGCGTATGTCTATCTATGCCCCACAACTTTCAGCAGGGGCTCCTTGATTTGGTCCTGCCATGCATATGTCTATCTATGCCCCACAACTTTTCAGCAGGGGGATCTTGATTTGGTCCTGTCCATGCATGTCTATCTATGCCCCCACAACTTTCAGCAGGGGCATCTTGATTTGGTCCTGTCCATGCATATGTCTATCTATGCCCCACAACTTTCAGCATGGGCATCTTGATTTGGTCCTGTCCATGCATATGTCTGTCTATGCCCCACAACTTTCAGCAGGGGCATTTTCATTTGGTCCTGTCCATGCGTATGTTTATCTATGCCCCGCAACTTTTCAGCAGGGGCATCTTGATTTGGTCCTGTCCATGCATATGTCTATCTGTGCCCACAACTTTTCAGCAGGGGCATCTTGATTTGGTCCTGTCCATGTGCATGTCCTGAGAAGCTTATTAACAAGATTGCACAAAAAATCCAAACAGCATAGACATATGTAATGTAACTGGCATATTTGTATCAATATGTAAATTACCTGATTAGATTTTCAAACCATTACAGCAGTTTTTCAAAATTTTATAAACCATCCCCACCCCCACCCCCACCCCCCACCCCCCCCGGTTTTGTTTGGGTTGTCTGTAAGAGAGTGTGGGTGTCTGGTTTTTATCCCCCCTTTTACCCAGCATTTCTGTCTCAGTATCCCATTATCAGATTCACTTCATATCTGGAATATAATAGCATCGTATTTTCTCCTTCTTTTACTACTGCTCATATCTGTAGGTGGGGTCTTGGGGTCATGAATTATAATGGGGACACATTTGGGTTCAAGTGTTTGCTTACAGTTTTTCTCATCTTTTATGATTCCATACACCATTTCATACCTGCCAACCTTCCAGAATGTGTTGAGGGACAACTCTAAAAGTATGTTTTGTGGTCCCAAGGGGGGTCAGGTCACATGACCCAAATAAGTGACATTGTACAATTGAGAGCAAGTTATCTACTCATATAAACCTATAGAAATTACTGGAAATTCAAAATTTGAATAAAAGACAATAAAATATGTTTTCTTAGGAGCATTTAATACACCTTCAAACAAAAAATATTTTGTAGACTTATCATTGTCATATATCACCATACACACCTGTGCACACAACCACAGCCACGCAGACATTAAATAAAAAATACATGAAGTTTCTGTCATTAAAATCCATTGGACAGTGGAATACTGTATTAACTTGTAGTTGCTGACTTTGTTGCACTTGATAGTTCATTGGAGGGTTTGAAGGTGATACAGATGTCATTAGTGTTCACCTTTGCACTCATTATGGACCAGTTATTACTGTTGTTTAAACTTCCCAAAAGATTTTGTTGAATATTTCTGAGCACTAAAAATGATCTTTCTGTATCTGCCCTGATGCATGGTGGTGTTACTATGTCAACTGATGGTGTATACTTCAGAATGACTAATGTTGATATGGTGTTAGCAGTATGTGAAAAGTTAAAAATGCTCCCCCATGCTGCTGAGATTCACAAAGTAAAACTCCATCAACCAGGAACACCAGCACTGACAGGATGATGAACTTCAAATTATAGTGGACTCGAATGAGTTAGAGTAAACCCCAGTCAAGTTAGTGCCTTCTCCCCGTTTAGTAGCCCCATCTTTGTCCCATGCCAGGCAAGTGATGGAAGATGACAATGTATGGACATATGACATGGCAGTAAGCGAAATTGACCGCCTTCTGCTCCTGAATCTGTGTCCAAAACCTTCTGGGTCTTTGAACATGAGAAATATCTCCAGTTTGGAGATGGTCTCAGGGACACAAAAAAAAGGTTCAGCTTCTGTTGCTTCCCCACTCAACCATGGCAAGGGGTATAGCACAGAAGCTGGCACAAGACCAAGAGGCAGCCAGACATCAGAAGGTTTGACAAGTCCCTTCTGCCACCCTGCAGCCACTGGTTTCAGCGGGTAGTTACAGGGTTCTCTCACATACTTGACCACTTAAGCCTCCAAGCCTGGATTCAGGAGTGTCTTGGGTAGGGATCTACATGGGGACCTAGTCTTGCATCCCAGTCAATATGCTTGAAGCTATGGAACTTAAGGCACACACCTTAGTTACAATTGCTTTACATACTGACCTTTTCTTGGCAGCCTCCTTTAACCTTTTAAGGGATTGGTCTTTGTCTCTAGCTGCTTTACAGACAGTCCTGGAGACCATGGCCAAGATGGTGAGAGACACACTTTCACTGTTGATGGTGATGTCAGCTCAGGTGCTCCACTTACGTATGGATGCCACCTTGGATTCTTAAAAGTTCTTGTAGGATCACATCAAAGATCTATTGAGGGCAGCCCCACCAGATTGGAATACTTGTTCAGCATATTAATCACCATAGTGGCCTCAAGTTCTTAGAGATCAGCAGCATTGATCACTGGTCACAATTCAAAGCCCAGTTAAGTTGGCAAAGTAGTGCCCTCAATCCAGGATTTTATTCCCAGATCTTTCTTGTTTCAAGAAAAGGGGGAAATTCTGCATTATCATCGATATTGCTCAACTATACAAGTTTATTTTGAAATAGTGTTTCAAGATGGAGATATCAGTCTCGGTCAGGAACGCCATAAGGCCGAACAACTGGGCAGTATTCATAGACCTCCAGAATTAAAGCTACAATGTTTACCAAAATTTCTAAATATTTACATGGTTTACAATAACCAAAACTATGCCTTGATTAGAAACTCAACCTTTACACCTATCTACCAGTGAGGCTTACTGAACAGCTGACTACTTTTATAATGTGCATGTTGTACCTCACTCAACTTTCATTTGCTCTGCATCTTTTACCACTTATTATGACAAGATTTGGTATGTAAGATATGTCTTTGTTGAATGTAAATGACAATTTTGGTAAAACATCCCTCGGATCATTGTGAAAATGCTTCCTACTGCTACATACATATACATGATGAAACAAATAGATAATGCCATGGGACATAGTGTGTGCACATGCACATGAGATGCTTTTGTAAGATCTACAGTGACTAAGAAACTGTATGGTGGCTTAAAAACTTGAAATGGTGTTTCTTTAAAATAAAATGTTACTGGTCAAAGGTTCTGTTAACAAACATGTTTTTCAAAGCTAAATAATGTAGTTTATAGAAATTTGGATCAGCATTATCAGTAAATCAAACTGATGTGTAATGTGCGCTACAACCAGTACTGATAAACTTCGGCTCTTTCCTTGAGATGCCATTCTTTGTCCAAAATCGACGTAATTTAAGAAAAGAATTAACAGATAAAAACCTCTGAACAGTCCTCCTAAGCAGAGATGTGGAATAGATTATTTAATTGAAATTGATTGTTCCTGCATCACTAACAGCCACATGCAAGTTCGTTTATACTTTTACCAATTTTGTGAACATTTATAGGCAGTAAACTAAACTAGCTGCTTACACATGTATATGTGCAGCCTTATCCAAGATGTTTTACCTACATGTCCTTATCTTTCTGTTCCACAGGAAATCCCTGTGGTTCTTTCTGGACGGGGGGGTGGGGGGGGGTCAGTTTTGGGCTCGTCCCTTCAGCCTATCTTCCTCACCCAGAGTCTTTACCAGGGTGATGGAACTTAAAGTGGCTCACTTGAGATCATTGTGAGTTCACGTCATCCAGCATTTCAAGAACTAGTTAATACATAACATTCTTATACATATCTTGCTCAGAGACATGCCACACTATTGAAAGACAGAGACCTGCCACACTATTGAAAGACAGAGACCTGCCACACTATTGAAAGACAGAGACCTGCCACACTATTGAAAGACAGTGGCACATCTTTGGTTTAATCCCCAATCTGGAGAAGTAAGATCTGGTTCCTTCTCAAAATTTCACCTATGTGGATATGAATTTTTTCACAAATCTAGAAACGACTTGACATGTTCCTACTGAGAAGATCACACAGATACACTCCCTCACAACAAGAGTGTTGAAGAGGACTTCATTGTCAGCTAGCCTCTACCTCTCTCTCCCGGGGACCCTGAATGCAGGAGTGGATTTAGTTCCCCTTGGAAGACTTAATATGAGGCCTCTCCAGTTTCTACTGCTAGCAAATTCAAGATCTTGCGGGGACCCCTTCTAGCTTGGATTCCATTGGGACACAAATTTCATCTCCACCTCAGCTGATGGAGAATCAGGACAGGTTTGTGGCCAGAGTTCCAGTACATGCCCCAGAAGCTAATTACTTCCCGTATACCAATGCCTCAGATTTAGGCTGGGGTGCATAAATAAAAGCATTTCATTTAAATTTATTATTTTTAGAGAATAATATAGGGAAAGAAATAGACAATAAAGGCAATATGGGAAACTCAATTATCTGTGACTTCTCTGCTGGGTTACTTATGTATTAAATGAGGTATCTAGTTGGGTCACTGATATCATATTCTCATTAGCATCTGCCGTCATTATGGGATTATGTAGCACTTGATAACAAATGCATGCCATTTTAATGTGGCCATAAATGGTAAATGGTAATAAAGTCAGTCAAGTACACAGCATTGGGGAAGTGTATTTTAAATCATGATAGGTGTAGGTGGTATACTTGCGTAAGGGAGAGCAACAAACATAAAGCCATATTCCATGTTTGTCAGAGGAACTAGACATCAGCTCAACAGGAGGAAAGTGTGCTAAAGTCTCATAGCAAGAGTGACATGCATGGACAGAATGATGTATTCACTAAGGGGATGAACTTGGAATATTTTTTGGGCTGAAACACAAACAGCTCACAACAGAATCAGAGACTGAGGCAGCTGCTATCCAAACTGTGGTAGAAAAGCTGACCATACCATCAACCCCCTTAAAATACAGTGTCTGCATCAAGACCAAATTTTACAAAAATGAAATTGCACAGTTCGTGTCTAGGAATAATGTTTAAAAACAGTGAAATGGACTGCGGTGTAATGCCTTTCTGCAAGAAACTCTGAAGAAGATTGCATTGAAATGGACTACATACTATAGTCACACATCCTTCCAATAAAATCCAATGAAAATATTAGTAAACTCTTCTGTACTGTGTTTTCAGACAGCGGCATAACTTCAAAGTTTTTACATGGAGAAAGAAAAACATTATATATAATGTGTTTTTGGTATTGCAGAACACTTTAAAACTTTGCTTCCATAAAAGAAAAGCCCATTTGTCGTTCTTTTTGATGAGTATCTCAACAACAAAAATGCAAGAGAAATGAATGGACATTTATGTGAGCTCTTGGGACACTGAAACACAAGAGAGCATCACCAGATGCTCTGGGTCACAGTTTTTAGGGTATGCTTCTGCTGAAGACATAGTCTTGCATTTGAAATCAGCAACTTTAGATCACTTAAATGTACATGACATGATCCAAATTAGCATGGATGGACCAGCAGTTAACTGAAGTTGTATGACATAATGCAGAGACAAATTGAACTCATTGATAAATATTGGATCTTGTGGATTGCATATCATGTATAATGCCTTCAAATCAGGTGCAGTAGCAAGAGAATGAGGAATTTCGTCACTCTGAGCAGTTTGTATTACTTCTTTAAAGATTCCAAAGTAGAAGGGAGGACTACATAAAAGTTGCAGGATCATCTCTGATGCCACTAAAATTTGTTGATCTAAGGTTAAGAAATGTCCCAGTATGTCAGTGAGCCCTACAAATATGGGGTTCTGTGGAGCAGTATGGAAATACAAATTGATTCAAAAGAAATAACAAAAACCATGAATAAATCCTACACCATCATAAGTGGAGCAATGAAAGACAAACTCATTTGTGCAAAATCTGAGTTTTTTGTTCAGTTGCATTAGTATTGCAATCCTTTTTGTCCAGTTTTCAGACTGACAGACCAGTGGTTCTATTTTTAGCATTTGACCTGTCTGCAGTCATTAAATGCTTGGTGAGGAAATTTATTAAACCTGTGGTTTTGAAAATGGCAGCTTCAGCTGAAAGCTTGCTTAGCATAGACTTAGAAGAGAAAGAAAATCATGTGAGTTACAAGAAAATTGACATTGGATTGGCAGCAGAACAGAAGCTAAGAAGTGTTCATGCAACTGGTAAGGAAGTTATGGAGTATAGACTAGAATGTAAAGCCTTTCTGAAATAAAGCTTAAAGCAGATTGAATTAAAATGCCCCATGACCTGTTTTGTGGTTAGAAATCTGGGTTTACTAAATCCAAAAAAGAAATGCTTAGTAATAAGAATCAGAGTAGAGATTCAAGAGAGTTTTCAGATTACTTATTACAGCCAAGAGAGTCAGGGAAAATTAGGCTGAACTCCAGCAATGTGATGAGTTTCTTGGTAGTATCCCAGTAATTGGTTCGGATAATTGTTCAGGTTATGATCAGTACAAGGACAAACTTTATCAGTTTTGTGTGAATCATATGTTAGATCCTTGAAAAGTTGCATCAGACTGTTAAGCTCCTGCTAGTACTGTCTCAAGGTCAAGCCACAGTTGAGCAGGGTTTGTCGGTCAACAAGGAAATAAAATGTGAAAATATGAAAGAGCAAACTTTAACAGGGAGCGGATAAAGATAGAAAACAGATGAAAATTCATTCTAGATGAGATAGAAGAGCTAAAAAAGAGAACAAGGTAGGCCAAGTTGGACCATGACTTTTTTTTTTAAGGTGCAGATGATCTATAAGTTAAAGTAGAAAACACAGGTAAGCTTGAAATCCTGGTACAGACTAATGCCAACAGAAAAAGAGCAGGTTTGCAGAAAACTTGAATAGAAAGTGGAAGAGCTTACAAAAAGTGGGATCGACTATATGCCTATGCGTTCCCACCTTTTAGAATAATCCCTCAAGTTCTTCACAGAGTTAGAATTTCATCAACACAGCTCATCCTAAGCACCCCGAGATGCAAACAGTCAACATTCAGCGATGTCAACCTGTTGGTGGACACCCCAAGGGAATTACCACTAAAGAGAGATCTGTTGTCTCAGCACAGAGCGTTCCACCTGTGCAACAATCCACAGATGCTCCACCTTCATGCCTGGCTCATATTGAACAATCGGTATGCCAAGATCAATTTTCAGGCAAGATTGCAGACTGCATCTCTCAGGCTAGGAGGCAGTCAATCTCCAAGGTGTATCATGTCAAGTAGAGAATTTTCTGTAATTGGTGCAGTCAGCAGGGCATTGATCCAATCTGCACCTCTTTGACCACAGGTGCAGATTTTCTTCTCTTTCTTTTTGAAGAATAAGCATTGTTCAGTTTCCACCATTAGGGCTATCGAGCAGCCCTGTCTAATACTCTCAAGTTTTTGAGGGGTTCTTCAGTCGGGTCAGACACTCATATCTCAGAACTTATCAGGTACTGTCAAACCTGTCCTAACAGTCACCTTTATATTGCAGTCACCTGGTCACAATAGCCATTCTAATTTCCCTACAGCAAATTTCCCATATAAAAGTCAAGTATATAACGTTCACAGTCACATGCTTTCTGCAGTCAGTGGCAACATGTTTGCTAACCAAATAATGGTTTCTCCCTGCTTCAAGTGATCACTAAAGCATATCAACAGTGACTGCTCTATGCATGAAAATTAAAATTTTGTTTGATGAGAAAGGTATTGTTTAGATAAAGGAATAGCATATGAATCATTATGTAAATATTTCTTATCTTGCTTGTACTCACCATACTCCAGTCACACTGTCAATGTAACTCAGACGTGTCAATGTGTCGAATATGACATCAAGGCAGTTGTTATCGTTAAAGAGGGTTGAAGCAATTCATTAGCTGGATGGTGGGAAAAGTAGAGTATAGTTGCAGCAGAAATGAGAGTCGCCTTTTGTGACAATGTGACAGCTATTGTTTGAAATCATCATTTTTTATATCTGATGAAAAAATGAAACTTTGAGGAGAGATACAAATTCAGATCATTTCATTAGGGTCAGGGGACATTTATTATTTACAAAACTTGTCAGTAAAGACAGGCAAAGTTTCGGTTTATGTGTTAAAAATATCAGCCACATTAAGCTTCTTTTCATTCCCTAGTCATCACAGGCTTGTTATATAAGCCAACTGTTTTGATCTTAGCGAGCTGAGCAAAAGGTTAATCCAGATGTTGAAAGGTGAAGCTGCATACAGAGGTCACCTGTGTACAAAGGCAAGTTTGACTTTTTCCAATGGTGGCCATTATTGACATGTTTGATTGTATTTTGAGCTCAAGAGACCAGTTTCTCACTCATTAATCCCTTGGTGCAGGGCTCAAAATTAATTTTTTTTCAGTACTAGGAGCATTTTGACGTAATATTTTCAACTAGCAAAGTCATGCTATTTTCAATGTACACTAGCATATTTCGTATTTTGAAATAAAAATGTCCAAATTATCACTAGCAAGAAACTTCTAGTTCATTTTTTTTTTTCAACTAGCAATTTCAGAATTGTAACTAACAAAATGCTAGCATCAATTTCAAGTATTAGGCCAGTTTGTGTCAGTTAAGCGAATCATGTTTTGGTTTAGTAGCATCCTACTGGAAATAAATGCTAAGTTATATCTGACAGCTCTTAGAAAGCTCCTTTGGGTAGGATCCCTATGGTTTCCATGTTATAACTCTAGGGGCAGGGCCCCAGGGGGGTAAGGACAATCCCAAAAATCCATGTTGACTGCACAGGTTAACTCCCATCATAATACCTAGTAAGTGTGTGTACTTTAAGGGTGGGGCTACGAACAGTTCTAAGTTGTGAATCTGAATCGGGGTCTAGTCCCTAGGGGGCAGGAAGAGATCCAGGGGAGAATGATGGTTGTATAAATAATTTGTCCTATTTTTATGCCAATAAATTTATCCTATTTATATGGTCTTGGAAAGAAGATAAATTGTACCAGCATTAATAAACAGTGTAGCAACTATGTGCTCAGAGCGTTTTTCAATACATTTATGAATTTGTATCCACAAACTGGCATATGTCAGCTACTCACTTTGGCTTCTATTACTTTTTACAGATTTCGAAGTTTTTTTTAAAACCTTGTTAGCACAATTTAGCAAAAACAACATTTAAGGCAGACAAATAAAATTTGGCATTCATATTTGTTGATACATGTTGGTGACTTGTAAGATTTTCATGCCACTTATTTGGTCTGTAGTGTTTTTGCAAACAGAATCTTTGTTTTTGTCCAAGATTTTAGGCATCATGAAAATCATGTTATTGCTTCTCCTCCTGACTGGAAAGTCAAATCGACATGGGTTTTTCACCAGAAGACCTCTTATGATGTCTAGTTGGTCCTTAATGAAAATGGTTCCACTTGGACATTCATTATGGCTGCCACAGCAGCTATCTTATAAATCTTGTTATCGCTAATCTTCCTCAGTGGATGGTCATATCAACATTGGGTTTTCACATAAAGACTTTTTATGATGTCTAGTTGGTCCTAAATGAAAATGGTTCCGATCTGACATCCAATATGGCCACCATGGCAGCCATCTTGAAAATCTTATTTTTCATTACTCCTCCTGAATAGAAAGTCATATTGACATGGGGTTTTCACCAGAAGACTAATTATAGTATCTAGTTGGTAAAGAATGAAAATGATGCTGAACCCACCTCAGATATGGCCACCATGGCAGCCATCTTGAACATCTTCTCGTCACTACTCCTTCATTAATTAAAGTCATAGTGACATGAAGTTTTCACCAGAGGACTTCTTACAGTGTCTGGCTGGTCCTGAATTAAAATGATGCCAATCTGACATCCAATATGGCCACCATGACAGCCATCTTGAAAATCTTGTTATCACTACTCCTCCAGAATTGATGGTCATATCAACATAGGGTTTTCACCAAAAGAACTCTTATTATATCTAGTTGGTCCTAAATGAAAATGGTGTCCAGCACACATCAATTTGGCTGCCACAATGGACATTGAAAATCTTGTCACAAATTCTCCTGAATGGATGGTCACATTGGCATGGGGTTTTCACCAAGAGTCTTCTAATAGGTGTCTAATTTGTCCTAAATGAAAATGGTGCCAGTCTTACATCCAGTATAGCTGCCACAGTCTTGTCTTATCGCTCAAGAATATCGGAGATGGTTTCAACACTCAGCAGTTAAAAAGAAGAAATTATCTTATCTTGAATTCCTGGAAATTCTTTTAGGACAGTAGAGCATCAGTCCATACAAGGAATTATTTTTATTCTTAATTTCAGACAGTATGTAGTAAAGCAGAGTATTAAAAGGTAACACATTTATCCTGTACAATTAAAAGTTATCTATATGCAATTATATTTGTTTCATTATAGCTCTATTTGTTTCTAATGATACAGCTTGTGTGTTAGTGCATGATCAGAAGTCTAAATCAGGTTGAACTTGGATTTTATGAGAGAGTCTAAAAACAGAAGCAGATTTTGATTTAAAAAATTCATGTTTTCTATGCCAAAATGTTGTTGATTCCATTCAGGTAGGGCCATAAGTGAACCTTGAAAAAGAAGTTTAATCTAGGAAATAAACTGGAAAATACCTGGAATTTTTAGTTTCAAATGGTGTGGGAACTCGGACATGATTACCAATGTTTCACCAGGGCCATTGCACCCATTAGCATGATAAAGTATTCAAAGGACACACTTATGCATCTGCAATAAGACTGTATGAAAGGCATGTAGAAATAACCGTCAGTATCATGTACTAACTAGTTATTATGAGTTATTAGGACACTTGTTTTCATCTTTTGGCAATGTGGCATGCTTCTCAGCTATTCAGCTTACCACTTTAAAAGAGGATGTTAGCAAGCAAACTGTAAAGAATAATTCAGCTAAGGTGATAACAAATGAAGATCTGATACAAAGGGAAGTACTTTGTATTTAGAGGTCATGGGAAACAATTAACTTTAAGTGAATGACATTGGGGCTTTCCTCTAGTATCTGGTACATGTGTAAGGAGGGGCTAACTTTAAGTGAATGACATTGGGGCTTTGCCCTAGTATCAGATACATGTGTCAGGAGGGGGCTAACTTTAGGTGAATGACACTGGGGCTTTGCCCTAGTATCCGATACATGTGTCAGGAGGGGGCTAACTTTAAGTGGATGACACTGGGGCTTTGCCCTAGTATCTGATACATGTGTCAGGAGGGGGCTAACTTTAAGTGGATGACACTGGGGGCTTTGCCCTCTTATCTGATACATGTGTCAGGAGAGGGCTAACTTTAAGTGGATGTCACTGGGGGCTTTGCCCTACTATCTGATACATGTGTACTGAGGAGCTAATATTTGAACTACATGTGATATTATGACAAAACCTTACATAGATATACATCATAACTAGATATATATATATATATATATATATATATATATATATATATATATATATATATATATATATATATATTATAGCTGGGTATGTAGGTGAAAGGTCAAATTAAATCAACGGCATAAATCATATTGTCCTATGTTAGCTCTTTAGTACTACTCGCAGCATCAACATCCACACATAAAAGCATACACATATATATGTACAGCCTTGCTGCATGTCAGCCATTCTTTATTTCTAGGTCCTACAGTTTGGAGAGGGTTTCATGAGGGCTAATTTTGCATTTAATTCAAGACAACATACAGGGTTTTTTTGTACCCTGTATACATACTGTTATACATGGAATCATGAAACTTAGTGAGGGGAAGCATCTTGATGAGTACTACACCTTCTTCGCAAACATGTCACTGTGACCCATATTTCACACTTTACTGACTTGGGTTAACTTTTGAGTGTTAAGATGGTTTCTCAAGCCCTGCTAATACTAGAATCATTAAACTTGATGATTGAATACTTCTCTTTAGTATAATACCTGTACAACAAAAGAAGGTCACTGCAACATGCATTTCACGTTTGACAAGTTTATTACAAGCTTTTGAGTTAACTCAAGTCAAGACTACCTAGGTTTTTGTCATGCTATGCACATTATAATCAATCTTGAATCATGAAACTAGTGGAGTGGGTGCATCTTGATGAGCACTACATCTTCATTGCAAAGTAGGTCATTATGGACCATTTTTTACACTTCATTGACTTGGGTCAAAGTTTGTGTTGATGCTCATTTCTCAGGCACTGTTCATGCTCAAATCATGAAACTTGATGCTATCCTACATAGATACATGAAATTTGGTGAGGGGATGTATGTACACACTCATTGTAAACTGTGGTCTCTGTGAGCTATATTTCATGATTCACTGACTTTAATTTTATTTTTAAGTTAATTTCTTGGGTGCTGTTCATGTTATAATCATGAAACTTAATAATTGGATGTTAGTACTACACCCATTCAACCAAAAGTCACTGATCTACATTTTATGCTTTACTAACATCGGTTAAGTATTTGTATTGAGCTCATGACCACATAGATTTTTCCATGTTATAACATACTGGCTCACACAGACTAGTGCAGTTGTAAGTATGAATGTTAATTTCTATTGTAAACTTTCCTTTTTAATGACTATACACTGTATATTGTGATAAGTTACAGTCATAAGGTTAACTGTGTATTGTACAGTTGAATGAGTAGGTATTAGAAGAGTGGACTGCACACATTTTCTTGTGAGGCTTCAACTGTAGTGGCTAATCAAGGTAATTATTTTTGCATGATGTATGCTTCTGATAGTGGTCATACTAGCTGTTACTCCAAAGCTACTCAAAACCTGTGACTTCCACCAAGTAAAATCTGGCTTTTAGTTGTGGACAATGATAATAGTGTCTGAAGCATATTTGATGATCAATGAGTTTAAAAGAAACAAAAAATGAATATCTGGTTGTTATGAACTCATTATTAAACCTGAGTTTTGATAACATAGGGAAAAATGTTCTTTGTTAATTGTTTTATGTCTTTTTATAGAGGTGAAAACGATATGTATGTGATACATTTAAAGAATAAAGAGGCAAATGACTAATATTCATGACCATTGAAGATTAAAAGTAACTTTTGTAAGGTAAATATCATTTTGTGTAGGTTCTCCACCTTTAGTATCGATGGATGTATTGAAACTGCAAAATTATCGATGCATCAATCATTGATGCATCCAGGCCATACGAGTATGCTAATTATGCAGAGTGGATCATTTGTCATGCAATTTAAAATCAGTTGTGCACAAGAACTCGCTTAATAAAACCTGAACTCCCACACAAATAAAATCTATGATGCATATATATCTAAATGAAGACTGGATGTGTTTTGCTTCGTGTAAGGTTGTCTGCTTTAGTCTTGATCACCGTGGTATTTTTTGCTGTATCTGATCGTCTTTTCTGCGCATCTTTCACACTGCCTGACTGGAAATCCATTTATGTGTGCTCAAGACAATGGCTGGTCATAACTTGATAAAGGATTTCAAGTTTGCTCTACCCAGTCTTCAGATTTAGCTCATGATACTGAATGTGTCATTGGAAACTATGTTAATACTTCGGACGAATCTTGTGGGAAGATGTCCCACAGGATGTGTCCCAAGTATCAGCACAAACAGTTGAAGTTTATCAGGATCAGAATTCACTAGAACTCAGACTGCATGTGATAACCCCAACTCCCAAAACAAGAAAAAAGTTTAGTCAAAATTTCAGAGGTCATGTTTGTGTTAAAGCTAGAAAATCTAGCCATGCACATGCTGTATCACAAAAGGCAACATTTTGTAGATCAAGATCACTTTTGTCTAAATTTATTTTCTGCATGATAATTATTGTTTACTATGGCTTCTGGAGACTACTAACAGCTTTGTAGAGGTTTACTATGTAATTGTGTATTACTTATTTTTTTTTTTTTTTTTTAACCAGGTTGTTGAAGAGTTGGGAGGACAAATGCCACAGGATGCAGAGAGTTTGCTGAAACAGCTGCCTGGAGTTGGGAGATACACTGCAGGGGCCATTGCCTCAATTGCTTACAACCAGGTTACTGTTGTTTTCAAATTAAATTTCCAATCCAGACTCACAGCAAGATTTGTTTTGAATTGCCGCTAGTGCCTTGTACTGTGATTACTCACTGCCTGTTTGAGTAGATCTTGCAATCGTCAGTTGAAAACTGCTTCTCAAACTTACAGTGTTCCTGTGCCAGTTCAAGTCATAGATGCTTCAGCTGGCACATTACCAGACATTTGGGGTTAATTTTACCATGGGAAACATCTTTTGCTGACCTTGGAAACTAGCTAGGAATTGTTACAACAGCTAATATGCAATAAATTACTACAAAATTGTACATGAATTGTTTAAAGACATTGGAATTGACAATTTTAGTAAATGAAAACGTTCCCTGAATAGGATTGGATGTGTGTGTGTGTGTGTGTGTGTGTGTACATGTGTGTGTGTGATAGAGAGAGAGCACTTGTATGCAAACATTAAGGGTGTTAGTTAGGGAACAGTTTTTTAATAGCAGTAATGCAATACCTGTTATTATTACATTGCTGTCACTTTTCCAGGCACTAGTCCCCGATCCAAGGTGAATTTTCTGCACCATTTAGTAATTGGAGGTCTTGAACAATCACAAACAAAGTCCCAGTCCAATGCCCTAGTCACTTCCATCATTCGGAACATCGTCCTTCTTTTCCTTGGACTCCATGCAGTTGACATGTGTCTCTGGGTGCTTGAAGATTTTCACTATTTCTATTGTCTTTTGTGATATTTTTACTTCAGCCATATCTATTTCTGTGTTGCACTTGACATTTTCTCCCCAGTCCTTGCATTTTTTTTCCATTTGTATCCTCTTTTGTTATTTTGAATGTTTCTGTTCACCTGCTAGCTAAGCAGTGTCATGATAATTTTATCCCCTGGTTGGTACCACAAGTGTTAAGGCTGGTATTACCCCCAACAAATTTGTTCTAATTATTGTATTTTTCTTTCAGCTTTTTCAGCTTGCCACAAGAAGTTGGTAAATGTGGCATTAAGAAGGCATTTAGGCAATGTTTCCTCCTCCCCCCCCCCCCCCCCAGTGGTACCATGGATTAGTTTCCCATCACTCTTTCATTATGGAGGGAAAAGGAAGGGGATAGTCCTGCCTCTCCCTGTCAGCGGAGACATGACAATAAACTCTCCATACTAGTGGACACAAAAGAGTTCGAGGTGGCCCCAATTGCATCAGTTTATTCTCCTCTTGTGTTTCCATCTCCATCCTACCCTACTGGTCAGGTGATGGAAATGGAATAAGTATGGACATTTGATAAGGCAGTAAACCATCTTCTTCCTCCAGATCTGTGTTCAAAGCTTTCTGTTTCTCTGGACATCAGGATCCTCTCCAGTTTGGAGATGCTTTTGGGGGCTCTGAAAAAATCTAATCTTCTGTTTCTTCCCCACTCAGCTATGGTGAAGGGCATAGCACAGAAGCTAACACAAGGTCAAGAGGCAGGGGAAATGGTCAGTCCTCTCTTCCACCCTTTCATCATCTAGATGCAAGGTGCATTCTCCTGCTTGGCCACTAAAGCCTCCCATCCTGGATTCAGGAGCATCCCACATCTCGTAACAGTAGCTTGAAGCTCTGGAGCTTAAAGCTTTAAACCTGGTTACCTGGTTACCATAGATTCACATACCAATCTCGTTGTGGTGGCCTCCTTAAACCTTTTGAGGGAGTAGTCCATGTGAGTGACCAGCTTGCAGAGACTTCTGGAGGCTGTCACCAAGACAGCGAGACACTCACTTTCTATATCAGTGGCACTTTTGGCAAACTTTTCTACCTCCATAGGGCTGCTGCATTAGATCCCTTGAAGGTTTTGCTGGAAGACATCAAGGATCTCTTGAGGATGACTCCACTTGATGTGGAGTCTGTTCCATCAGCTTAATCCCTACAGTGGCATCACAAGATCTCAGAGATCAACAACACTGGCTGTTGGCCACGGTCCCAAACCCAGCTAAACTGGCTAAGAAGCATCTCCAGCCCAAAAGGTCTGTGGGTCCACTGCCTAAACATTTTAAGCAGGATCACAGCAGAAGTGCCAGACCCCCTTTAAAACAACTTCTCACCCTTCATTCGTCAAATGGGGCAGCCAGGAGGGCCTGGGTAGGAAGTCTATGGACTCCTCTCCAATTGTTAAGAAAGGAGAAGGTCGGCCCTAGGGAGTTGCACCCTGTCCTGCCAAGTTCCCCTTTTCCCCACATTCTAGTAGGGGCCAGATTAGGCCTGTTTTCAGAGGCATGGTTGAACCTAATGGATAATGCATGGGGCATCTCCACAAAAAGAGAAGGTTACTGGCTTTGCTTCTGGGACCCTCCACCTTTATTGAGGACCCCCATTTGGTTTCACCAAACCATATTGTAATCCCCACGGAAAGAGAGTATATACCCTTCTAAAGACTGGGGCAGTAGAGAGGGTAATAAACACTAAAAGTCTGGGATTCTCTTTCCGCATCTTCCTGGTTTTTAAGAAAGGGGGAAACATTTGACCTTGTTATCAATCTTTCCCCATTAAACAGATTTATTCAGGCAGAGTGCTTCAAGATGGATAATTCAGCCTCAGTCAGGAATGCCATAAGGGTCAATGACTGGGCAGTCTCCTTAGACCTCCAGGATGCTTACCTACACATCCCCATTTTCCCATCCCATAGGGGGCCCCTGGTGGCCAAATGGTCTAAGGCGCTCGCCTTTACAGATCACTCACACATCTCACCTCTGTCTGCGTGAGTTCTAGTCTCGGGCTCGGCTAACATGGGTATGTGAGAAAGCTTGCTAGTAGCTTCCTGTGGGTCGGTGGTTCTTCCCGGGTTATTCCTCCACCAAATATACTGGCCACCATGTATAGCCTTTCATGTGCTGAAAAATGGCGTTGAAACCCACAACAACAATAACTTCCCATCCCATAGGAAATTCCAGGGGGTTCATCGGGGCAACGAGATCTTTCAATTTCAGGCTCTAACATTCGGCCCAGCCACTTCTCTCCGATCCTTTACCAGGGTGATTTGAGTTATAGCTGCTGTCTTAAGATCATTAGGAGTTCCCATCATCCAGTATTTCAACAACTGCTTGATAGACAGCATCCTCAGATAGGTGTTACTAAAAGACTGTGTTGGAAGAGAGTGACTCGTTTGTGGTTAATCCCAACCAGAAGTCAGATTTGACTCCTTAATATTTCAGTGGAAAGTTTAGTACCCCTGACAGGATTACACAGAGTGTTCAAGAAGACTTCATTGTCTGCTGACCTCAGTCTCTGTCTCTTGGGGACCCTGAGCATAGTAGCGGATCTAGTTTTCATAGAAAGACTTCATATGAGGCCTCTCCAGTTTCTGCTGCTAGCAAACTGGAAACCTCACAGTGACCATTTTCAGCTTAGATTCCTTCAAGATTCAGATTTCATCACCACCTGAGTTGCTGGCTAAATCAGAACAGATTTCTGACCATAGGTCTGACACATGCCCCAGAACCTCACTCATTCCTGTATACCATCTCCTCGGATTTGGGCTGGGTGCTATGGTATGTTCACTCTAACAGTTAGTCATGGGACCATCAGTCTCCCTCTGGGCTGGAAAAGTCTGCAATGTAATGATAACAGTTAGTCTACTAATTCTGTTAAAATGTAGTTTGGAGAGGTAGTTTTAATTATGAAATACTTTACCTGTTATTATTACCAAATTCCCTCCTCCCTCCCAATTATGATGTCCTTTAAGTCCTGGTCCAAGTCATAGAAGGACAATATTCCAACTGACAAAAGTGATTAGGGCATCAGTATGGGACTGTATTTGTTTTTGTTCTAGGCCTCCAATTACTAATTAGAGGAAGGAGTTCATGTTGGACTGGGGACTTGTGCCAGGAAAAGTGAAAGCAATGTAATAATAGCATGTAAGTATTACATAATTAAAATTAGTTTTATCCCCCAAAACTACATTTTTTTTTTTCAAGGAAAGGGTCAACAATCATTGTATGTAAGCATTTATCTAATGGAGTAAGCATTGCAGTTATCAATCAGGGTTGAGGGGAATGCTCACCAGCAGAACAAAATATCATAGGTATGGGGAGAAACACAACTATAATACAGGGTTCCTCAGATTAGGAAATGATCAGTTTTCATGAATGTCAGGGAATTTTATAAGTCAGGGAAATTTTAGTCAAAAGTGCGGGAAAAGTCAGGGAATTTGGTTATCTCAGTCACAAATTTTAATGTTGATGAGCACAAGGGGAGATTTATGTAATGTTCATGGCTAGGGCTGTTTTCTTATCTATAGTGAGTATGCAGGAAATGTATCGTGTAACATTCATGGCTAGGGCTGTTTTCTTATCTCTAGTGAGTGTGCAGGAAATGTGTCATGTAATGTTCATGGCTAGAGCTGTTTTCTTATCTCTAGAGAGTGTGCAGGAAATGTGTCATGTAATGTTCATGGCTAGGGCTGTTTTCTTATCTCTAGTGGGTATGCACATCACATCATTATCATACTACAACCACATTTACTAGTGTCTTGTCACATCATTATCATGTAACAGTCACATTTATTAGTGTCTTGCCACATCATTATCATGTAACAGTCATGTGTTTTGTCACATCATTATCATACTACAACCACATTTACTAGTGTCTTGTCACATCATTATCATATAACAGTCACATTTATTAGTGTCTTGTCACATTATCATGCAACAGTCACATTTATGTCTTGTCACATCATTATCATGTAACAGTCATGTGTCTTGTCACATCATTATCATACTACAACCACATTTACTAGTGTCTTGTCACATCATTATCATGTAACAATCACATTTATTAGTGTCTTATCACATCATCATACTACAACCACATTTACTAGTGTCTTGTCACATCATTATCATGTAACAGTCACGTTATTAGTGTCTTATCAGATCATTATCATACAGTGGTCCCCCTCTTATATGGCCCCCCTCATCAGTGGCCACCTCCTCTACACAGCCAGTTTTCTTGGCACCGACAAGTTTGTGTACAAAAGTACCCCTTGTGGGCGGCCACCCCTCTGATGCAGCATGTGGCCAGCATATTAGTTAAAAAATGTCGAATTTACCCCTCACAAGCAGCCACAGGGTAAGGTAAGTAATCCGATTATATTTTCTAACGTCTGTTTCCAGATGTCAGGTTTTCGTTACTGAGATAATTGCTGGCTAAAGTACATTATAACATGTACCACTACGGTTAATATTATATCATTATCTACAAGCACCGATGTTTACAGGAAATGGGCTCAGCAGTGTTGTGATCGGGTTTTGGACTTCACACAGCTGTTGAGTTCTTTTCTTTGATGATTATGACTAGAGGTAATTGTCAAGATCATAACTTGGTCAACATAGGCCAAATATAGCCTTTGTGGATTCACACACAAAGAGATATGAACCTTGAATAAAACAGGGTACCAGGCAAAGACTGAAAAATCATGTGACAGTACATGTATCACTTCCTTTACAAACAAGGCATTCCGTCTACTTGATAAAGGTTTTGTCTGCATGATTAAATTGCAGTACAATTAGCAACAATGAAATAAGTCGTTATAAAAGTTATTCAACTCAATGACAGTGGGAGAGTTCAAGAGTTCTTGCCGAAAAATTTGATGTTGGAAACACTCAAATAAACAACATCGTGACAGATAAGGAAAATATTCTGCAGCAGTGGGAAAATGGAGTAAACAGAAAGAGAGTGATTCTAAATGCCAAGCAATGTTTGTACCAAGATTTAAATGCCAAGGCATTTGAATGATTTTGCACTGCGCATGCCAAGAACATCCCAATTAAGAATTAAGAACTATTAATGTATATTCACATGAAATAAATCTATTCTTAAGACATGAAGAACCTTTTGATAATTAATGTGACTTTTAAATGAAGATATTAAATGTTTTGAAGTTACATGTAGCTTTCTTACTTCATGCACATACATATACTTCTCACAAATATAGTCCCCCTCTGGAAAGGCCACCCCCCTCTTAAAAGGCCTTTCCCGGTGCAGAAGGGGTTGTCTTTTAAGAGGAGGACCACTGTATAACAGTCACATTTACTAGTATTATCATATCATTATATAACAGTCACATTTACTAGTATTACATTATATAAGTCACATTTACTAGTATTATCATATTATATAATAGTCATATTTACTAGTATTATCATATCATTATATAAGTCACATTTACTAGTATTATATTATATAAGTCACATTTACTAGTATTTTATCATATCATTATATAACAGTCACATTTCCTAGTGTTTTATCATATCATTATATAAGTCACATTTACTAGTATTATATTATATAAGTCACATTTACTAGTATTTTATCATATCATTATATAACAGTCACATTTACTAGTATTATCATATCATTATATAACAGTCACATTTACTAGTATTATCAAATCATTATATAACAGTCACATTTACTAGTATTATCATATCATTATGTAAGTCACATTTACTAGTATTATCAAATCATTATATAAGTCACATTTACTAGTATTTTATCATATCATTATATAACAGTCACATTTACTAGTATTTTATCATATCATTATATAACAGTCACATTTACTACTATTTTATCATATCATTATATAACAGTCACATTTACTAGTATTTTATCATATTATATAACAGTCACATTTACTATATTATCAAATCATTATATAACAGACACATTTACTAGTATTATCAAATCATTATGTAAGTCACATTTACTAGTATTTTATCATATCATTATATAACAGTCACATTTACTAGTATTTTATCAAATCATTATATAACAATCACATTTACTAGTATTTTATCATATCATTATATAACAGTCACATTTACTAGTATTTTATCAAATCATTATATAACAGTCACATTTACTAGTATTTTATCATATCATTATATAACAGTCACATTTACTAGTATTTTATCATATCATTATATAACAGTCACATTTACTAGTTTTATCAAATCATTATATAACAGTCACATTTACTAGTATTATCAAATCATTATATAACAGTCACATTTACTAGTATTATCATATCATTATGTAAGTCACATTTACTAGTATTATCAAATCATTATATAAGTCACATTTACTAGTATTTTATCATATCATTATATAACAGTCACATTTACTAGTATTTTATCATATCATTATATAACAGTCACATTTACTAGTATTTTATCATATCATTATATAACAGTCACATTTACTACTATTTTATCATATCATTATATAACAGTCACATTTACTAGTATTTTATCATATTATATAACAGTCACATTTACTATATTATCAAATCATTATATAACAGACACATTTACTAGTATTATCAAATCATTATGTAAGTCACATTTACTAGTATTTTATCATATCATTATATAACAGTCACATTTACTAGTATTTTATCAAATCATTATATAACAATCACATTTACTAGTATTTTATCATATCATTATATAACAGTCACATTTACTAGTATTTTATCAAATCATTATATAACAGTCACATTTACTAGTATTTTATCATATCATTATATAACAGTCACATTTACTAGTATTTTATCATATCATTATATAACAGTCACATTTACTAGTTTTATCAAATCATTATATAACAGTCACATTTTCTAGTATTATCATATCATTATATAACAGTCACATATACTAGTATTTTATCATATCATTATATAACAGTCACATTTACTAGTATTTTATCATATCATTATATAACAGTCACATTTACTAGTTTTATCAAATCATTATATAACAGTCACATTTTCTAGTATTATCATATCATTATATAACAGTCACATATACTAGTATTTTATCATATCATTATATAACAGTCACATTTTCTAGTATTATCATATCATTATATAAGTCACATTTACTAGTATTATCATATCATTATATAACAGTCACATTTACTAATGCCTTGTCTCAGTATCATACAAGTCACATTTTCCTAGTGTCTTGTCACATCATTATCATATAACAGTTATATTTACTGGTGTCATTCTATGCAACCTATTGTAATACACTGAATTATATAGTATATCATTGGCTGCATGCAGCCTATTGTAATACATTAAACTATACAGCATATAATTTGCTGCATGCAGCCTATTGTAATACATTGAACTATGGAGCATATAATTTGCTGCATGCAGCCTATTTGTAATACATTGAACTATGGAGCATATCTTTTGCTGCATGCAGCCTATTGTAATACATTGAACTATGGAGCATATAATTTGCTGCATGCAGCCTATTGTAATACATTGAACTATGGAGCATATAATTTGCTGCATGAAGCCTATTGTAATACATTGAACTATGGAGCATATCTTTTGCTGCATGCAGTCTATTGTAATACACTGAACTATCAGCATGTAATTTGCTGCATGCAGCCTATTGTAATGCATTGAACTTTACAGCATGTCTTTTGCTGCATGGCATAATAATATTCATTTCATAAATTTCATATCTAAAGAACATTGGTCTGAAGTCCTTAGTTAATGCTTGTCAGTATTTTGGAATCCCTGGGTTGGAACATAATGTTGCAGAAACACTGATACTTTTAAAGGCAGAAAATTTCTGTTAATGCAGTTGATGATTTATTGGCTCAAATCTTATTTATCAGGTAACTGGTCTGGTTGATGGGAATGTGATCAGAGTTCTGTGTAGACTGAGAATTATAGGTGGAGATAGTACCAGTCAGCCAGTCCTGGATGCTTTATGGTAAGATGAACAAAGTCTTTCTATACTATACATTAAATATTATATGATGATCTTAGATGACAATGGTCTATGTTTCTGAGAATTCTCATCCAACTCGACACTTTTACATTGCAACTGGTACTTTACCATAGTTTATTTGGAAATTTGTGCTGAAGTACAAGCTATTGTTCAAGGTATCAATTTTATGGGCTAAGTCTTTTTTGTGTAAAGATGCAGCATGCCAGAATTCTTTCAATTTGTTAGTCTCTTCATATGTGTCACTGAAGTGCTTGCTTTTGCTGCAGTGTGGTATATTCAGTCATTTGTGTGATTATGAATGAGACCTTCCCAAGTCAGGCTATGATTTTGGAGTCATGTTGAACTGTTAATAAGGGAAATAAAGCAATGGGTTCATTGATCACACTGATCAACAAATTAGATGGTCCTAATAGAAATGGTATATATATTCCATAAAAAATTTTTTGTTTTTGTTGGTTTTAATGGCACTTTTAGGGGGCCCAGTTGGCTGAGTGATCTAAGGCGTTCGCCTTTACAGATCACTGACATAACACCTCTGTCTGCATGGGTTTGAGTCTCAGCTAGGCCACCATGGGTATGTGAGAAAGCTAGCCAGTAGCTTCCCGTGGATCGGTGTTTGTTCCCGGGTTCTTTCTCGATCAAATATACTGGCCGCCATAAACAGTCTATCATGTGCTGAAAAATGGCATTAAACCCACAAAAACAAACAAACAAACATCACTTTTAACACTACTGTGGTTCCCCGAATTGTTACGTGGCATCAGCCAATTCATGCAAATTATTAGAAGAGGAGGGGGTCAGTTGAACAGAGGATGAACAGATTGACTATCAGTATTAGGAGACAAACTACTGACAGGTGGCTAAAATTACAGACAGGACTTTGGCAAACTATTGAGTGACATCTGTCTGAGTAAACAAATCTGTCATTTTGGGTGTCAAAGGTCAAGGTCACCAACACAAACAAGTGACAAAGATTATGTTTAATAACTTAAATTATGAAGCCACTTTATGGCACTAACCCTTGAGGATGGTTTCCTGTTGTAGGATGGAAATAATCTGTAAATGCTGGGCAAGACAACAAGATTAGGGTTACAATGACCCAAATGAAGAAAAAAAAAATTATACATAATAACAAGTTGGTTTTTTTTGTTGTCACAAATATTTTGCCTTTAGGGCAAGTAAGGATGATGTTGCTTTTAGGGTGAAAAAGTCATGGTCAAGGTTACTAGCATGCATCAATCAATGCAGTCTCGTGTTAGGCATGTTCTTCTTGTGCCTATTATAGAACTATTGAAGACAGGGCAGGTGTGCAATATACTGTTTACTGTATTCTTGTTCTGTTTCAGGCAGCATGCAGAAAGGCTGGTTGACCCAGATGCCCCGGGAGATTTTAACCAGGCCATGATGGAACTGGGGGCAGTGATCTGCACACCAAAAAATCCAGACTGTAACAGCTGCCCTCTTAAAAACTACTGCAAAGCTTATTCTCAGGTTTTAAGATGTTCCCATGTAAAGAACAATGCATTTTTAGCTAACCTGGCCACAAAGTCAGGTGAGCTTATGGTATGGCCCTGAGTCAGGTGTGTGTCATCAGTTATGCATCCAGTATTGCTAATTTTGACTCCACAACAAAATTTCGAGAAGGCATTAGGCCTTACAATTTTTTACAAACTATGCCCAGCTTATATCAAATATGACTGGAAGTTGGTAAAAATAGAAAAATCTTCAAACAGTTTCTTCTAAAAAAAATCACTGTTGATTATGACTACATCAAGGCCTTTCAGGGTTGTTCAATGGAAAATTTTCAGAAAAACTTTGTCTCTGAAAGCACTCAGCAAAATTTGACCAAATTTCACAAAAGACATCCAGGCATCAGGGCCTTTCGTATCTTTACAAACAATTCTGATTTTTAGCCATTAAATGTGTCTAAAAATAGAAAAACTTTGAACAGCTTCATTTCAAAAACCACTATTTTATGATTAGAATGATACAGATGGTTCACCATTATGTGTTCAAATATCTTGCATTTTATGTTCATTAAGTATGAAATTTATGAAACTGTCTCAATGGTTCCAAACTGCTGCTTGCCTTAGCTAAAAGTTAATGAACTGATTTCATTAATTTCACAGGAAATGAGCAGTCATGTAAAATACTTACATTTTTCAATAGGTCCAACACCAGAAACAAGAAAATGGAAAGAAACTGGTAATGAATGGGAAGTCTGGTGATGATAATTCTGTGCTTGACATTGAGTGTGGTAAGTCTTCCAACATTGTTTTTCATGCCTTACCTCTTGAAGGATGAATCTCAACCAGATTGCGCACCTTACCAGTGTTCACTGACAGTGGAACACATTCTTGTTGAGTGTATTGACTTCCAACATGTGAGACAGAAGTTTGTGATGTCAGCTTAATTAAGAAAAACTTCATGATGTACCACCAGAGAATATCATGGACTTTCTGAAAGAATGCAATTTATATAGCAAATTTTGATTCATTATTTTAAGAATTTTGCTTTTTTTTTCTCCCCCTAATCTTTTATTATCCCCTGACCAACAAAGTTGGGAGGGATATAGCAGTTTGCTTGTATGTGTGTTCATTCATTAGTTTGTTCATTTGTTGGTTGTGCCCTTATTATCTTTTACCCTATTTCACTTACACTTAGGAAAGTTGGTATGTCGGAGGGAAATTTAGCCATATCGAAACTAGATCACTGTGAGCTTATTGCACTCTTTAGTGACTTTTTTTATTTTTAACTGTTTGTTCATTACATCCTATATATCTTGGACCCAACTTTACTTACACTTGTATGTGGATACATCTCGATGAGAGTACCTCAGCCATGCTAGAATTAGGTTAGTGTGGCCGGATGTGTATGCTTTAGTGACTTTGGTATTTTTTACTGTTCATTTTGGACACACTCAATATATTGGACCCTATTTTACCTACACATGGAAATTGGTTTGTGGATACATCCCGATGAAAGTAACTCAACCATACCAAATGTAGGTCAGTGTCACCCAATTTTCACACTTGAGTGACTTTTGTATTTTCAGCTATCCACTTGTTACACCCTCTTGGACCCTATTTCACTTTCGCCAATGAAAATTTGTTTCAGCCAGTTTTCCTTGGCTATCATAGCTCTTCAAACAACTGAAATGGCAGTCAACAGGGTTTGAAAAACTGATATTCTTCCAAATGTGACCTTTGTCCACACTGTTGGAACAGAGTTACACAGCACTGATTGTTATGGCAGTAAGATGTAGACTCCCTTATCATACATATCAGGGTCAATGTCTTGCATTGTAGAACTGATATTATATAATGTGTCAGCAGATCTTGATCCACACCGTTTTGTTCTATTGATTAATTTCAATTATTGACATATACATTAATGATAGTAATGTCGGTGCATCACACACAATGTTCAGTAGTTATGTTCACTTGCAAATCCTTGTTATAATTTCAAAATAAAGTCTGTACTGGATGTGTTTATGGAGATTCTTCATATCAGTTGTACTTTCTTGTGACAGCAAAGTTCAAACAGTCAGTGCTGTTTCAAAACTTAAGGATGAACAGATGAATGATTGTATAGTGAAAATGCATCCTGATTATTATTTTTACTGGTGAGATTAAAAAAAAAAAACAACTAAAAAACATGAGCTTAAGAAAGAGAATATGAATTTTCATTTTTATGTTTTAACGCTGATGAAAAAAGGGATACTTTATGGCACTTGTTTTGCTTTCATTATTAGTTACTTTTTTGATGCCTTATTAAGAGGCCCCACCATGACTAGATTTGCCCCCCATTTTTCAACTTTAAGTGGAGACAGTGCCCAAATTGACCTAAATCCTAGATGCAATCCTGACATATCACTTCAGTATCATCAATAATTTGATCATATACACCACCATTTAAAGAATTTTAACATCTTTACCTATATATTTTATATTGTAGAGTACATTTTTACTTTTATTAGGAAGGGTTAATCTTTCTAAAGATGTTAGACATTTTTTAATTTTTAAATTTTTACAACATAGCTGTTACTTGGCACTATATAGCCATGATTGTGCTGATGTGACATCAGTCCCCATACATATATACATACATACATACATACACACACATACATACATACACACACATACATACATACACACATAAAAACATACATACATACATTGTTATAAATAATTGATAACTTTTATTACAACATAGTTATATTGTTATGCACTTTGGTATCAACATTAAGGTTTTGTATATCATATCTCTTTTTGGAAACTGTTGCATGTACAGTCATGAAATTTGATGAGTGCATTCATCTTGCAGAATATTTCATGCTTCATTGATTATGTGTTTACATTTAGCTCACTTTTCTGACACTTTTAATGATATCGTTCACATTTTGTACGCATTAAGTATGAAAGATTAACAAATAAATTTTAAGGCATATTTCTTTTTTCTTTCAGCAGCAGATGGGTGCCAACTATGCCTTACAGAATCTGACACTTATGATGAGAGGTATAAAGTAAAAAACATAAAGGGCCACCAAACTAGTTTTCTCATTATGGACATCATATGACATGACCCTCTTCATCATGTAACACCATGTAACACGATCCCCTTCATCATGTAACATGACCCTCTTCACCATGTAACATCTTGTAACATGACCCTCATCATGTAATATGATCCTCTTCATCATGTAACATGACCCTCTTCATCATGTAACATGACTATCTTCATCATGTAACATGGCCCTCTTCATCATGTAACATGTAATATGACCCTCCTGATCATGTAACATTATGTAATATGAGCCTCTTCATCATGTAACATGACTCTCTTTATCAGATGTTACATAGGATTCAATGGGATATTGCTCTATATGGGACATTTTACAATATATTTTGTCTGTTTCCTATGCCCAGATGTTGGTCTTGCCGGTGAAGCATAGGCAAGACATATGGATAACTTTTCTGACATGTCGTTGAGTTTTGCATGTAACTCAGTGCTGGTGCTGTTGTATGTAAACAAATTATTGTGAAAATTGATTGGTGTAGTGCAGGGTGCTACTCGTCACAGGCAGAAGAATGTCACAGTGACCTACTTTTGATGGACCCATGATTATGTTCCATTTTTGCATTTAGCTAAGTTTTTCAGACACTGTTGTATGTATAGTCATGAAACTTTATAGGCATATTCATCTTGGAGGGTACTATTCACTGTGGGAAATAGTAGGTCACAGTTACATGCCATGGCAGAGCAGGCAAGACATAGCATTCTTTGGGATGTTTGTTCCTATATTTCACAGAGATATTTTGAATGATACCAGCCTTTAAACATTGAAAGAAAACTCGTAGGTCAACATGCTTACAATAAATCTGCAGCATTATTTTGAATGTAGGAAGTAAATAAAAGTATGCTGATCATATAAGAGGTAACAAGATGCATGTCAGAATATTTTCTTATTTTTTTGAGTACACGTGACTCTAGTCATTTTATTCTGAAAATGAACAGATATATACAAAATGCCTCCATCTGATGGTAAAGCAGCATTACTCTGTCAAAACAACATGCAAGTCTGAAAGCTATGGTCATCTTGGACCAGTTATGGTATTTTGTGAAATGACTCACTTAACTTACAATCATGTTGAATAGAGGTAAATATTCAATTGATTTAAAAGTTTGGTACATAATTATTTTCAGTTTACAACTTAAAGGTTAAAGAAAGCATTTTTATACTGCCACTATGGCGGCATGTGTAAATAGTAATCCTTAAATCCATTTAGCACTTGTGGATGCAACTAGTCACACAGTTTTCAATGGATTGCCATGAAACTTGGAAAATATTATGGTCATCACCTGAAGGTGTGCATAGAGAAAATTCACTTTGCTTCCACAACATTTGTTAGAGTTATTGGACTTTTTGATATGCCTAACATAAGAAGGAGCATATTATGTTATGATGTTAGCCGGCCAGTTGGACCCATCCGTCTGTTACCAATTTTGTTTCCACACAATAAGTCAGGTTGTCCTCCATATACAGTTGCCAAGCTTTGTGGATGGCTTGCACTTGGAGTAAGAAAGAAACATGTGGACATCAGGATAAAAAAAAGACAAAGGTCAAGGTCACTTTGATTGAAAGAAGAAAAATAGTTTATGCACAATAACTCAAGTTCTCCACCATCTACAATTACCAGACTTTGTGGATGGTTTGCACTTTGGGTAAGGAAAAAGCCTATCAATTTTAGGGTCATCATATCAGAGGTCAAGATCACTGACGGAAAGAATAAAAATTGTTTCTGCTTAATAACAATAGTTTTACGTGTCAAACCTTGACCAAACTTTATGGGTAGCTGGCAGTTGGGGGTAGGAAAAAGCATATTGATTATGGGGCCAAAAGGTCTTGGTCAAGGTGTGACTGAAATAAGAAAAATGGTCATATCTGTTAGGAATCGAAAGATCAAAGGTCAAGGCCACTGACTGAGAGAAGAAAAATGGTTTCCACACAATAACATTAGTTTTACATCACAAACCTGGACCAAATTTTGTAGATAGCTTGCATTTTAGATAGGAAATAAGTTCATAGATTCTGGAGTCCAAAGGTGAAGGCCATTGAAATAGAAAGAAGAAAAATGGTTTCTGCACAATAACATCAGTTCTGCATCACATACCTGGATCAAACCTTGTGAATAGCTTGCACTTGGGGTCAGGAAGAAATCTATTAATTTGGAGGTCAAAGGTCGAGGTCACTACACAACAACATTAGTTCTGCATCACAGACCTGGACCAAAAGTTCTGGATAGCTTGCACTTGGGGTAAAGGAGAAATCTATCAGTTGGAGTAGGGGGGGTCCAAAGTTTCAAGGTCAAGGCCACTGCACAATTATATTAGTTCTGCATCACAGTCCTGGACCAAATGTTGTTGATAGCTTGCTCTTTGGGTAAAGAAGAAATCTCTCAATTGGGGGGGATCAAAAGGTCCAAGGTCAAGGTCACTGCAACTGAATGAATCAAAAATCGTTTCTGTACAGAAAAGTTCAGTTCTCAAACATATACCTTCACCAAGTTTGTGGGTGACTTGATTTTGGGGTTTAAAAAATCATAGGTCAAGGTCACTGATTGAAAGAATAAAAAGAGTTTCTGCACAGTAACTTTGAGTTTTATATCACAGACCTGGATTAAATATGAATGGCTTGCGCTTGCAGTTAGGAAGAAGACTATTGATTTCAGGGTTAAATGGTGAAAAGTCGAGGTCATAGTGACTGAACCATGTTTTAAGGATTTTACATGTGTTTCCTTTATCTGTTATTTTATATACAATTTACTGAATTTTAATATCTTTACATTGTTTTCCACAATTCTACATATTTTGGAAGGCTTTTATATTCCTAAATTTTTTTTGCAATTCATTTTTAGACATTTTAAACTTAACCTTTTGTTGGCACTATGGGGACTTTTATACCGAGGTGCCGTAAAACACTACTTCATACATACGTACACAGTGACTGAAAGACAAAAAATGGTTTTGCATAAATCTTTAGTTCTAGAAAATGAACTTGGGGCAAAGTTTGTGGAGGGCTTGCACTTAAATAATGAATTGATCTGTTGATTTGGGGGTCAAAAGATCAGAGGTCAGTATCATTGTGGCTTAACAGAAATTGGGTTTTGCATAGTAACTTTTATTCTATGGTAAGTTCCTGGACTAAATTTGGTGGATTGCTTGCACTTCGATAATAAAGCAACATATATTCTGGGGTCTAGAGGTCAGAGGTCACATTCATGGTAAGTCGAATAAGAAAATAATGTTTAGACTGCATACCTTGACCAAAGGCCCAGGCCCATGAGATTAATTGGTCAGTAATCACCAGGATCAACCGAGCCTTACTGGTTCTTACATAGAGCATGGGACAGACATGTAATGTGCCTTCTATGTTACTCTTGTTGACTTGGTTTTATAGCTTCAACTATTTGAAATGCCATTGTTAGGATAAAAAAGTTATACCTCAAAATAAGTTTAAAATTTTGTCACAAACTTTTTGTTTTACTGTAAAAATCATGCATTAAAATATTACTGCTCTGCAGTCAATGGCCAGGCATTTCGTAACGGTGATTTTCTTACTGCTTAAGGTGGTAGGTCAAGCACATCAACCTTGCAAATGAAGCATTCATTTTCCCAAGAAAGGATATGTTTAGGTAGAGACATGTCATGTGAATTGATGTGCAAACATGCCTTATCTTGCTAATATTTGCAATAGAATAATAACTAATAGAAAACCTATGAAAATATGAAATCGTTCCTTGAAAAGAAAAAAACTATTGTCTGTAGAGGTGGGGGTATATAGTAATATTGGTGTCCATCTCTCCTTCCATCCGGCACTTCTTACCACAACTAGTCCTGCAGTTTTTGAGGGATTGCCATGAAACTTGGTAAAATATTATGCCCATTGCCAGAAGATGCACATATCGAAAAATTATTTTGCTCCCATGATTTTATTAGAGCTTTTGCCCTTTTTTTCTTGCAGCTTAATGCATTGTATGACACAATTTCTTTACTGCAACTAGTCCCGTAGCTTTTCATAGATTAATATGAAGCTTGGTAAATATTATGGTCATCACCACAAGATACACTGTCAACAAATGACTTTGCTACTGCAATTTTTTTTATAGGTATTACCCATTTTGTTTTGTAACTTAATGCAGTGTACAACATAATCTTGTTAGCACAGCTAGTCCTGATTTTTGATGGATTGCCATGAAATTTGGTAAATATTATGGTCATCACTTGAAGATGCACATATTGACAAATCACTTTGCTCCTACACTTTTGTAAGAGTTAGCCTTTTTCATTTTATAGCTTAATGCAATGTATGACACAATTTTATTTGTACAACTAGTCCCATGGTTTGTCTTGCAGTTTCTTTGTTATGGAGTTATGTGAAACTCTCATCATTTAATATGGTCATCATTTAAAGATGCATATACTGACAAATCTTTGTGCTTCCTTGATTTTTGTAAGAGTTATTGCCCTTTTTAACTTACAGCTGCATGTAATATATGGAAGAATTTTTTAAATGTATCTACTATTACAATTTTTAATGATATTATCATCAGCAGAAGAAGATATGCCAGTTGACAAATCATTGTACTCCCACTATTTTCCAGAGGAGTTATGTTCTTTTTTTATTATTATAGATTCATCTCCATCATGGTGTAGGGGTGGGATGTGGGACGAACAGAGGTATTCTCAACCTGCCATGGTTCATGCACTCAATTTTAATGCATGCATTATAATATTGTGAGAAACTATTAAAATTACCATAAAAAGTGTTCAACTATACTTGCTTAATTTATTAATTGTTGAACAATGCTTTATAAACGCTATAAATTGTCTGCAATCTACCATTTTTTCTGAGCATGTCAAAATGTGTCTATTTCTGGAAGTTTGTCCATGGTTTGTGTCCCTGAAATAAAGGTCACATGATCTAAGATTGGAATGTGACAATTAGGCCAAGGTGTAGTAATCAATCATTTATGGTGTCTGTGTATTATTATTATTTGCATCTGTAATACATTTAATTGCTTTCAAATGCATATTGATTGAAATAAAACACTTAAATAAATAATGATGACAAAAATATCAGAATAAAAAGAAATGGGTTTTTTTTTAATTTTTATTTCTTAGTGAAGTTGTTTGAATAAATTTATCTTATTTAAAGATATGAATTTTTAAGACATTTTTGTCAGGCTAATTCACAACAAAGCTTTTTTTTCTTACATAAAAATAATCCAGTGAAGAATTTCAAAATGTATAGTTTTTCAATGGATTTATTTTTTCTAACATGATATAAGAAGTACATGTTATAGTAACCAAGTTTTTAAATTGCCTTTGCCTTTCTCAGAAGTCTCTTTCGTGGGTTTCCAACTAAGGTAAAGAAAACCAAAATGTGAACAGCAGCCCTGGCTTGAACAGCTAACACTTACTCCAGGACTCACGGTACTAATTCAGCTCCCATAGTAAACCTATGCAAATACCATGATATTAAAAATTCAATAACTTTAAATTTCTGAATGTTCATGATCAAACCTATATTATGAGTATAGCCATATCCTTGATTACAGCTTATGTGTGGAGAAAACAATATGAACCGTGGCATTTTCTGGATCTACATGTGTTTGCAATGTGCTTTCAATTCCACACCAAAGAGTCCGGTTCTAATTTCAGAAATGTTTTCCAGACTCAAGTCTGTAAAAGGACTGAAATTCCATCACTAAAACATGGTCTCTATTTTTTTCAGTTAAAACTAGGATAAACTCTCAAAAGATTCTTTTCACTAAACTTTTACTTTCATTATCAACCAATCCTGGCCAGCCAAACCCATATATACTGGTACTCTATTTTATCTTCACCCATTTCTAGACTGGTTCCCCTTCTTCCATATATTTGGTACCGTGAGTCCTCCAGGGTCACAAACTTGAGGCAAATATGGCATTAGTTAAATTGGACATTTCCATTGTGTTTTCTTTGATTTGAATTGTAGGACATATTTAAATCTCATTTCATTGAATATTTCTTAATCAGCACTTATTGTCACTGTCAGTGAATGCTAGTGACTCGGTTGATGACATCAGGATCTCAAAACAAGCACGTGAGGTTGTGAGAAACATAGCACACAAATCAAGGGCAGGCATAAAGTTAGGATGGTCAACAATATATTTACATGAGTAAATTGCTCACCATTAATCTAGTTTGTTTAGAATTCCTTTATTTTTGCCTGAATTTGGGGGGAGGGGGAATTCCTATATTTTTATTTTTTGGGCATCAAAGGTGGCTCGACACCCTTTAATTTCTTTCTGTGAAGATTAAATTTTGAGAATGAAGGGGTTCATTTTACTTAAAAAGGCAAACTTTTTTGTGTTTTTTTTTTTTTACTGAGGAACGTGCAATTTAACTGGAAAATGGGGACTTTTAACTGCTGAATCTCCTCTAAATTTGTCACTGGCGGGATAATTCTGAAATGTTTTGATGATTTTGAGTTGGTTTTTTTTATCTGTGCTAGATGTGAAAGGACTTTTTTTTCAGAAGTGTGCATATGAGAATGGACAAGAAACCACTGGCTGTGAATAGAACAATACATTTTAAATGCTTTTATTGCCCAAAAAATGATTTATACTTTTAGGCAAATTTGATCATTGAACATTACATTGAAGTGGAAAACACTTAACCAAAACAAATGTCAGATGACTTATTTGAAATGCTTATAATTTATTGTTACTGATTTTGCTTTCTTTGTATGTCAGCTTAGGAGTTATGAATTATCCTAGAAAAGGAAGGAAGAAAGAGGCCAGGGAGGAACGAACAGCTGTGTGTATCCTCTGCAGAAAGTGTTCAGATAATTCTACAAAGTATTTTATTGTACAAAGACCAAAGAAAGGTAATTATTGTACAAAGACCAATATTTTTATGTGGTTTTATTTTCACAATTTTGTAATTGATTTGAAAATTTTAAAAAATTCAGCCTTGCAGAGATTCAGGGAGTTGAACAATTTGTGCTATTAAAATTGCAAAAAGTTAAATGGGGCATTTTCTAAAATCATATACATATCTGCAAAAATGTATTAACATGAACAATTTTTCTTATATGGTAATAATAAGTATGAATTTGCTATAAATCTGACGTTAAAATGGCCTTGTTCTCAAAAAGGGATGTGTGGCGTGGGGTTAGCTCTTTTTTATTCTCAGTGATATACTATTTAAATTTACTTCCAATACACAGAAAACTACTTGCAGATGACAAAGGAGCAAACTGATTCGGTATGCAGTTTTCTGCAGGCTCTTCTATTCAGCTGCTATGAGTATTCCGTCACAAATGTATGCAACTCCATCAGGCATCTTTTTGATGAAGTTCTGCCAGAAAAAAATCTTTGACTTTTTAAATAACAAATTTTGATCCTATATTTTAAGGACTTTACCCCTTTAACCTTTCTATTTTAAATATTTTTACAGAACTTTGGCATCTTTTACCTTTTACCTTTCGTCTTGTAAGAGAAAATATTTACTTTTATTTGGAAAGGTTTGTCTTCCTGAAGAGTATAGGAATTTTCAGCCGTTATATTTTACAACCTTTTTGAGATCTTTACCTTTTATCTTGAAAGTTTACATATTTACATTTATTTGGAAGTGTTTATCTTAAAGTTTTTTTTCAATTTTTCACTTTATATATTTAGAACAATGCTTTTAATTGGCACCACATAGCTAGGATTTAACTGATGTGCCGTTAAATCCCCATGCATACATACATACGAATATACGTGCATACATACATACATACATCCATCAAATTATGTGTATCTTTTCTCTAAGGAGTTTATTTTCCGCACAGGCCTATTAGCAGGAATGTGGGAGTTTCCTAGCCTTCTGCTCGAGTCTGAGGATGCTAGTGCAGAACTAGGGGAGATAATTAGGAAATACGGCCTGGCACTTTCCAGCTCAAAGAACAAAATACAAGTTGGAGAGGTAAGAATAGATTAGACATGGGTATAAGGTTTTACATGCATACATGATCTTGTTTTTAGTCAGCTTTCAATTCATTATGAATTGTAAGCACATTCAATCTCAGAAAGTATTTACATTGCACAATTACAATCTAGCTGAGAATTATTTGATCCATTCATACCTTACAAATATTAGACCATAACTTGCTCATTCCACATAAACGTTTGTAATTTTGGAAAAATATAGTCAGCAGAGAGTGCAATATTAAATCTATGCTATTGTTAGGAGACCTAGCAGCCTAATGTAGATGATGAGCTGCAGGAGTGTGATGCGGACACTTGTGGAGGTAAAAATAAAAGTTAGTACATATATACTGTATACACCATGCAAGGTACATGAAACATTAATGACAACAATTAAAAATAAAGGGAGATGAAACCACAGTGACAAAATTCGCTGAATCATAAAAATGTTCTGTATATAGAGTATAGATATTTTATCCTTTTCTATTATATGCCAAACATTCCACAATAATGCAGTATGGATAGAAGTGGCATTACCCTAAAATTTATTTAATTCATAATTGGTTAGTATTTAGCATGTCAACAATTTGACCAACATTTAAAAAGAATATCTAATTTAGTTATTATTATTATTATTGTTGTTATTATTATTATTATTATTATTATTATTATTATTATTATTATTATTAAAATAATTTATTTTGAAGTCTGATTAAATCTCTGAATTTTAAAAGTGACAAATATCAGCTAGTATTTTAAAATATTATGTCTATTATTACTTATTTACTTGTAATTCATTGATTTTTTTTGCTAAATATTGAGTCATTTGAATGTTTTAATTATTGCTTAGATTATGCCTGCATATGTTAATAGTTCTTTGTCTTCTATAATAATAATAATATTATTATTATTATTATCATCATCATCATCATCATTATAATGTCTACATTGTTTTTTTTATGTAGTCAAAGCACTCACATTTTAAAAACTACTTAAATATGAATTTTAATATTAAAAAATTCAAGCCCCTGTTATACAGACTGCATTATTGTTGAATGTTTGGCATAGAACAAGAAAATGATGAAAAAATCTTACTCTACATACAGGACATTTTGATGATGCAGATAATTTTGTCACTGGTTTTATCTCCCATTATTTAAATTGTAGCCATTATAGCGGTAGGTATCTTGCATGGTACTGACTTTAATTTTTACCAGTGCACAAGTCCACATCACAGATAGCATGGATTTAACATTGAGTCGCCATTGATGACTGTATTTTCCCAAATTAGAAACGTTTATGTGGAAGATGGAAGTATGGTTTGAAATTTATGAAGGAATTAAATCATTTTCAGCTAAATTGTAATTGTGCCAGGTAAATAATTTGGAGATACGTGGGGTATGATTCATAATGGATTGGAAGCTGACTATAGTGTTGTTCATTTTGATATGAAGGATGTTGACATACATTGCTTCTTCTTCTGACACTGTTTATGATAGCCATAAAAGTGACCAACATTACAAGTGAGATCATCTTTATATTTTTGTTTAGACAAGGTTGAGTGATAAATAATGCACACAAAAATAAGGTATTTAATGATGTATGTTTAGACAAGGTTGAGTGATAATAATGCATACAAAAATAAGGTATTTAATGATGTATGTTTAGACAAGGTTGAGTAATGAATAATGCACTCACAAATAAGGTATTTAATGTATGTTTAGACAAGGTTGAGTGATAAACAATGCACACAAAATAAAGGTATTTAATGATGTATGTTTAGACCAGGTTAAGTGATAAATAATGCACACAAAAATAAGGTATTTAATGATGTATGTTTAGACCAGGTTGAGTGATAAATAATGCACACAAAAATAAGGTATTTAATGATGTGAAACCACATTGAATATGTTTCTTAACAGTCATTATTTAAACCAAGTGAAATAAATTGAGTAGCAACAATTGAACCAAATGTAATGAGTTTAATGGGATCCTCGACCATACTCATTGACTGAGAGGCTTTATTGTGAGGGACAACTATGGTTGTATGAACTGTATGGTCACCAAGCTTTAAAAGAGACAATAGTGTTTTGTGGTTTTCCAGAAATAAAGGAGGGGGGGGAGTATTTTAAAACATCTAACTACCCCCCCAAAATAGTTTAAATGAGAATATCACATTCTGTTCTTCTGGAAGAAAACTGAAACTTCTAACCATGTACAAAATATTCATTAGTGAGCCTTCCCACTCCCATACTGATATTAATTGAATAGCCATCAAAAGTAAAGCTTTACGATGATACCAAGCACATTTTTTTTTAAAAAAAAAGTTAAAGGCCTAGATTTCATTATTTATGAAATAGCTGATTATAGAAGTAGGGTTTTGGGTCTTTATTTTTACTTATGTTTTGGTACATCTGTACCAGCATGAACAGACATCCCTTACAGAGAGTAAACTTTTGAAAAACAGTACAAGGCCAAATGGAATGGGGAGGGTAAGAATTTCCACAAGATTGTTGCCATTGTTTTCCTTTGACTTGTTGTTTATACATATCAATCATTCTTAGTTCACCATTTGCTTTATAAGGCTGGTAATGCTGGTACTTCATAGGGGGTAATTTCACATTTTTTTCTATCAAACAGGTGGGACACATTTTCTCCCACATCCATCAGACATATGTGGTGCAGGCAGTGATTATTGATGATTCTGATGTGGAACAGGAGGTTGTTGAGGACACAACATCACCTACCACCCGTTGGGTCACTAAGGAGAAATTTATGGAGGCTGCTGTGTCCACAGGCATGAAAAAGGTTCAACACTTTTCTTCATACCAGTATGTGATGCGCTGATAAAGCATTTGCTTGATACCATGGAAGTTCAATAGTCAATCCCATTGGTAGACACTTGCATATTCCAATAAATAAGCCTTCAAACCTGTATTGGTATGTTGGTGGTTTGAGGTCTGATCTCGCCTATGCATAAAACATTGCAATTATTATACATTGGCAGATAATAGTGTATTCCATCAATATCAAGCGACCAGTCAGATGTGACTTCACTTATTCAGAATATTGGGTCATGTGACTTGAGCAAACTATGGATTTGTCATGTGACTGTAATGTAATGAATATTTTGTCATGTGACTTATCATGGTTCAGTGAGCCAAATTAAAAAAAGGCAAGATTAATTTTTCATTGTAATTCATATTTGCTCAGAACACTGTCAAGTAATCAGTCCATTTTTCAATTTTGCCACATTACTGATCCATGATAAAAGACACATATCTAGATACTCATCACATGGTGGACAAATCCATGGATGCTTGAGTCACATGACCAGAAGAACCAAAACATTTTGTATGATTGATTGCTCGATATTGTGGAGCAGCCGATTATCTGCCAGTGTAGACAGGTAAATTGAAATGGCAACAGGCAGTAGGGTGACTGCATGTGGATTTATTAGTTGTCAAATGTCTGATTTGATACAGAAATATACTGTACAGATCACCAAAAGACCCCTTCAACCGACTGTAATTCAGGAGCCACAAGAAATACAGGTAAGTGACTAAAAATAGTGGATATGTGAACTGATGTTTTGTGGATAAATCTGTCTGCAATAATTGCAATGTTGTATTAATAGGTGAGACACACCTTGCCTCAAACCACCAACATACCAATACAGCTTTGTGGGCTGATTTATTGGACAAGCACTTGCATGGATTGGTAATTGCCCATCTTTGTTTGGTGGTTTATTTAAGGCATTCTTCTGTGCTACACCTTGAAGAGCACTTTGCCAGAGTAGGGATGTGGATAGGGCAGTTGAGCATTCTGGCATTGCACCTTTATGCTCCAGGTTTAACCTCTGGAGGTTGAACACGCAAGGGATTATTAGCTATGTTTCTGTGATTAGTAATTTTCCCTAAGCACTCCAATTGCCTTCACTTACATTATCACTTTATTCCACCAGTTTTGCTTTTGCTAGTACTTATTGTTAGTTGTAGGAACTTGTTGTACAATCATTGTAATATAAATAAAGTTGAATTACACATAAAATTATAAATAATGGACTTTTAAAAATATTGTGTACCTTTATCATATATTTTATATTATCTTCACTCTTTTTGTCTCATTTTTTTTTCCTTAAATAAATTTATTCAGCTGGATGAGCTACTAGGTTCTTTTCCTGATTCTCAAATTTGTCAGATCTTGCCTAATGCCATGCCAGAGTAACAGCTGAGTCATCTGTTGTGTATACTTTCTCCCCACATTTTCTTTGTTTTTAGCATTCTATTCTTTCAACAACAGGTTTTCAAAGCCTTTGAAGGTGTGATGGATCAAAAGCCAAAGGTAATGTTTTCTGTTCTCTATTCTGAGATACATTTCTTTTACTTGTATAAAACAAGCTGATTGTCACACCTGTGTAAGCATAATGAGACACAGGTATTATTTTTCACACTATTGATGGTGCTAGCAGCAAGATTTAAGTTTTTTGTTAAAGTTTGTTCATGTCAGATAGAATTTACACAAACCTAACATAAATACAAATCACACAATTTTCACAAGCATAAAATATTCTGTCAATTTGGCAAGACAACTAAATTCATGTCTGTTTAGATCTGAGAAGCAGTATGCTGTATATACTCGCTTATAAGTTGAGTCCAACTACAAACTACACAGACCCACGACATTATGCAACAGAAGATTAGGGTCTGTGTTGTTTGCAGTTGGACTCTAGTTATAAGCAAATATACATGGTAGTTATTCAATATGCCTCTTGCCAATTAGTAAATCATAACTTCAATTTACTGACCTCTAGTGAAGGTATATTTACTGACCTCACAGCTGATACTAAATTATTATGCTAGAATTCATTTATTTGTTCTGGGATATTTTGTAGCAAGGTTAAGAAGATCATATTATTGTCTCGTATATAAATGGAGAGACATAAGTATCGCATTTGTGCCAATGGCATCAACTGCATTAATTGCTGTAGTCGGCTTAAACTATCGTACAATATTACTATATGCTTAAAGTGTTTGTAGCCTGATTTGCCTGGATTCCATCTATCTTTGTCATCATATTGCCATTTACAGAAGAGAAAATTTGTATTATCTTCTTTAGGTTAACAAGAAACTAAAACCAAAGGATGATCTGAAGGATTTAAGAAAACAGAGAGCCATAGACAGTTTCTTCAAACCCAAGTCGAGCAACTGAGACGAAGCAAATTTATTTGAAATTGCATGTTAACAAATTTTGTATACCACATAATGTGTTCATTTCTTTAAACATGTCATATCACATTGAGCAAAAATAAGTTTTTTAATGCATATTTTGTAGCAATACAAGCATCTTTGTGAATACATTCCTGATTTTAGCTTGTTCTTAAGAGTAGAATGTAATAATGTTTGAAAATATGGCTGAAGTTGCGATTCCCACCTGATCATCATTCAGTATCTTTATTCATACCTCAGAGCATGGGAATTGTGTGTACCATATATACTTATGTATAAGCCAGATCCAAATGCAAACAATATAGACCCTGATCTGCTGTCACATAATGCAACGGCAGATCAGGGTCTGTGTTATTTCTACTGATTACTCCTTACAAGCTGCATAGACCCAGATCTGCCAGCGCATTAGGCAACAGCAGATCTGGGTCTATACAGTTTGTAGTTGGTATCGAATTATACGCGAGCATATGAGGTAGTCATTTACCCATTATCTGCGAGGATTTTAAAAATCCTGTCTCATGTCCATCTGTCTATCAGTCCTTACATCTGGCACACGATCTTGTTTGCACAACTTGTCTCACAGTTTTTAACGGATTTTCATAAAGTTGGTAAATATTATGATCATGATCTAAAGATGTGCATAACGACATATCACTTTGCTCCTGCAATTTTTGTTAGAGTTATTGTCATTTTTGTCTGGTAGTAGTGTATGACACAGTCTCATTATGATGACTAGTCATGCAGTTTTTGATGAATTGCCATGAAACTTATTAAATAGTATGGTAATGACCTGAAGATGCATATATGAATAAATTGCTATCCATATGTGATTTTTGTTAGAGTTATTGCCCTTTTCCTCATTGCTTAATGCAGTGTACGACAGAATCTCATTGGCATAACTAATCCTGCAGTTTTTGATCAATTGTCATGAAACTTGGTCATGACCTAAAGATGTGGATATCCCGCAGTTTTTGTCAGAGTTATTGCCATTTTTGTCTTGTAACTTAATACTTTGTATGACCCAGTCTCATTAATGCAACTAGATTACCATGAAACTATTATGGTCATCACCTGAAGATGCACATATTGTCAAGTCATTGTTCCTGCAATTTGATGGATTGCTGTGAAACTTAGTATATATTATGGTCATTATCAGAAGATATGCATGTTGACCAGTCATTGTATTCATGCTGTCTTTAAAAGAGTTATATCCTTTTTTGATTGTATACTTATCTCCATCATGGGGTAGGGGTGGGGTGAGGGAAAGCAGGGGTATATTTATGTGAGCAAATTGTCACTGCTCCTCCAGTTTTCTGAAGAATTTTTAAACAAATATGAATAAAGTTTGCTATTAATATTTTCTTCCAGGAATTAGATCAATCAGGATTTTGCAGCAATGTTTAACCCATTTTATCCTGTTTACCAATTTCATCTGCAGTGTCTGATACCTGAGAATCAATTCTAAATACACTGTGGTAAAATTGAGCATCATACAACAGCAGCAGCAGAATGTATGATGACTTTCACCATGTTTACTAAAAATGATGTAACATTCTTGTTGTTTTATTAAAGTAAATAAAACTAGATATCTCTGAAAAGGTAATAAATTTGCAACACAATGATATATGTTTTGTTATCATTTACCAATGTACATGTTCACAACTGCATTTTGAAATAAGACTTGAAAGATAAAAAAACATTGATTAAAACCTTGATGTTCAGTCCTATGAATGAATATATCAAGATAATTCGATTTCCAGTATTTTGGTTCAGATTTGAAGTTTCTAGCACTATTAGTTCAAAAGTTATAATAATTTTACTAAAATTGGTTGACAAAGCTTCTAAATTGGTTGACAAAGCTTCTTGAAAACAATTTTTTTACATCACATTCTTAAACTTCTATCAATCATGGCTGCAACCAAGGTGAAAAATCATCCCTGACCCATTCTTCTTGAAAGTCTTAAAATTCCATTTCGTTGTCAGAATTCCTGTTGAACAGAACATGAAGCCATGTGTCATCATTTTGGTAAACCTCACGCAAATTCTAATCCATTGTTTAAATTATTATTGTCATTGGAATCATCAACTTCAAGATCACTACCATCACGGTCACAATCTGACCTAACATCCAAGTTGTCATCCATGATTTTATTGTTTGAATTTCAATCAAATAAGCACTTTTCCAACCACATATTTATAAAATCTCACTGTGCAGATGCAATTTGATCATTTCCTTATTTGATAATGAAGTACACAACTATTTGTGATGTATAACACATTTTTCCATAGAGACAACGCAGATACACAGTAGATTATGACCATAGTCGTATTCAGGATAAAATGAGATACTATGACCATAGAATATTTGTGATAAAATGAGATAATGGAATTCCAAACTGTTTTGGACATTGACAATTTTGTGCCCAAATTTATTTGAAGAAAACTTTTTATTCATGGAGCATTGCCACTTTTTTAGTTTAAAATGAATTGCTGTTAGTCTCTGATTATTGTCACCTGCCTTTCCATGAAAAGTGGGGGACATAGTATCATCGTTTCTGTCACACTTTTGTTTCTACTCTATAACACTAAAGCTATTTGAGATCAAGGGATGACACTAAGTATGCTTGTACACTGTCATTGAAAGGTGTGTTATGTTCCTCATTGGTAGTCCTATAATTAAGGTGAAGGTCACAGCTCAGTATAGTAAGTTTTCCCTCACACTTTCCTTTCCTTCCAAAAACATCAAAGCTATCTGAGATTAAGGGATGAAACTTTGTATAATTATGCATCATCATTTGAAGGTGAGTCACAAAGCACATTGGGGTGGGCTATATTCATTAGCTAGTGTGTCACTTACCACATTGAGGTCCTATGTTTAAGGTCAGTATTTTAATTTTCCCTTCATACTATTCTTTCTGTTCTATAACATTAGAGCCATTTGTGATTAAGGAATGAAATTTGCTATATTTGTCAGGTACCACATTGGGGGTCCTACCTTAAGGTCAAGGTCACAGACCTATAATTTTAGCTTTCACTGACATTTTCCCTTCTGCTTGATAACTTATGAGCTGCGAGATAAATTAATGGAATTTGATACACGTATATTGTCATAATAATACGTGTTGCATTCCACATTTGGGGTCCTACAAGGTCAAGGTCACAAGTGTATAATTTATGGTTTTGTTTCTGCTTTATACAGTACATTAAAAACTGAGGTTCAGAGATTAGCATTGGTACAGTAAGTTTATGTTTCTCAATTGTATGGCATCTGATGCATAACAGTCGAGGTTTTATCTTCAAGGGCATGGTCACTGATCAATTTCTTCCCCTTTTCTACACTATTACTCTAATGCTGCTTGAGATAAGATATGAAACTTGGTTCCTATCCATTTCCACCTAGTAACTCTACAGCTGTCACAAGGGTCAAAACTCTATTTTGTGACTGTATACTTGTGGTGACCTCACTACAGTAGACAGTGAACAAGAATTCACTGAATTGGCTTGTTCTGCCAGTGGCAAAAGTTGTCATATTTTGAGCTTGGTTTTACAAAAGGACCTGTACCAGTATGAGGTACAAGTTTATTATCCCCCACCAAATGAAGTTGACGGGGGATATTGAAATGGATTCCATCCCTCTGTCCATCCATCACACTGCCGTTTTCAGAACATGTCTTTTGCTATTCACAGTTCTTCAGCTTCAATATTTTGAATGTTTTTAGCTTGCCTGGATGTAAGGTCAGGTGAGCTTATGGTATGGCCCTGTGTCTGTTGTGCATCATGTTTCAACTATCATGCATCATCTGTCTGTGTACAATTGTTTATTACCACCCTGGATTCCATATTTCTGATCCAGTTTCAATCAAACTTGGTATATGGGTTTAGGTTGCGCTCTACAGTTTCATACTTTGCATAGGGTTTAATTTTTAAAGAAAAAGAATTTCGCGGGTTTTCCTCACTGGTTGACCTGCCTATTTAGAAAGACCTTGTATATCTTAGGTATTGTTGAAAGAACTTTTAATTCCCTTTATTTTGGAGTATGATTGATAGGTGTAATTTGGGTTATAGAGTATACAGCTTGGCCTTACTTCAGATGTGCAAACATAAATTGTAAAAAAAACAAGCCAATACATTTTTTACTTTTTATATATTTTGTATTTCATTCATTGCTATTTCAGAAGCTGGTATTGCCTACTCTGGCAAAATTCATTTTCCCTATTTTAATAACTGCTAAAGTTAGTGTACTTTGGACTAGTTCAGGCAGATTTTTCAAGCACATGGGAGCAGCCATTTTGATCAGCTGTGTGCTAAGATCATGCACGATTTCCACAAAATACAATATGTAAAGAAATTTCAGCCGCAGTACATGAAAGTAGCATAGAGGTATGCCAACATTCTCTCCACTGTGCATGTTGCAAATGCAAACTTCACATTATATCTGTTACTGTCAGAAGTACATAACATCTGTGGAGCGTTGCCATAAATCATCAAAATCTCAGATGAGTTCGATAATGAGTGTGATCCATGTATATTAATGAGGTGATCTTACGTATGATTGGTTAACCTTGTTACCACTCTGGAGGCCATATTTCTGATCCAAGTTTGATCAAACTGCTTATATCATTAAGATCCTGGACAAGTTCGATAATGAGTGAGATCCACGCATACTTATAAGGAGATCTTGCATCTGATTGGCTGAGCTTGTTACGACTCTGGAGGCTGCATTTTTGATCCAATTTTAATCAAACTTGGAATATATGCTTATATCAGTAAGATCTCAAACAGGTTCAGCAATGAGTGAGATCCATGCATATTAATTAGGTGATCTTGCATCTGATTGGCTGAGCTTGTTATCCATATGGAAACCATATTACTGATCTGATTCTGATACCACATTGGAGGCCATGTTTCTGATCTAATTTTGATCAAACTTGGAATATATGCTTACAGTATCAATATTTTTAATTTTGTTTTCCATTTATATATCCATTCATCCATCCATTCTTAACACTTTCATTTCCAGGTCAAAACTAGAAAACCATTTAAAACATTCTTTGACATTTGGTAAACATATTAGCCTTCTGCTTTTTTCATCTATTTGTCTGTTCATCAATCCATCTATCATTCACACACTATTTTCTGGCAAAGATCCAAAATCGTTCAAGACATCTCTATGAAACTTTGTACACATATTAGACTGATAGCCTTTATCTATTAGGAAATCAGTTTCAAATATTTTTAGCTCTACTGGTCATAGACCAGAAGAGCTTATGGGATGGTCTTTTGTCCATCGTCCGTCTGTCCATTAGCACAGGTTTGTTATTGCTGCTCTTCCTAAACTGCGTAGAGGATTGCCATGAAACTTTACAAACACATTCATCCCATGGTCGACATGTTCCTAAATGAAAATGGTGCTGCTGGGACATCCAATATGGCTGCCACAGTGGCCATATTGAAAATCTTATCGCTTCTTCTGAATGGATGGTCATATGAACATAGGGTTTCACTAAAAGACTTCTTATGATGTCTACATGGTCCAAAATGAAAATGGTGCCAATCTGAAGTTCAAAATGGCAACCACAGTGGTCATCTTGAAAATCTTGTCATTGTTACTCCTCTTAAATGGATGGTCATATCAACATGGGGTTTTCACTGAAAGACTCCTTATGATGTCTCATTGGTCCTAATAAAAATTATGCCGATCTGATGTCCAATATGGCTGCTACGGCAGCCATCTTGAAAATCTTATTTCTACTCCTCCTGAATAGATGGTCACACAAGTTTGTTATCGCTACTCCTCCTCAACTACTTGGAGGATTGCCATGAAACTTTTTACATGAACATTCATCCCATGGTCTACTTGGTCCTAAATGAAAATGTTGCTGGTCAGACATCCAATATGACCACCACAGTGACCATCTTGAAAATCTTGCTATTCCTACTACTCTTGAATGGATGGTCATGGGGTTTTCACTAAAAGACTTCTTATGATGTCTAGTTGGTCCTAGATGAAAAATGTTGCTGATCTGATGCCAATATGGCTGCTGTGACAACCATCTTGAAAATCTTGTTATTGCTACTCCTCCTGAATGGATGGTCATATCAACATGGCGTTTTCACTAAAATACTTCTTATAATGTCTAGTTGGTCCTATGTGAAAATGGTACTGATCTGACATCCAATATGGCTGCCACAGTGGCTATCTTGAAAATCTTTTTATTGCTATTGCATGAATGGTCTTATCAACATCGGGTTTTCACTGAAAGACTTTGTATGATGTCTAGCTGGTCGTAAATAAAAATTATGCCAATCTGACATCCAATATGGCTGCCACTGCAGCCATATTGAAAATCTTGTTGCTACTCCTAAATGGATAGTCATATCTTGAAAATATTGTTATCTCTACTCCTCCCAAATGGATGGCTATATCAACATGGGGTTTTCACCAATAGGCTTCTTATGAGACCTAGTTGGTTCTAAATGAAAATGGTGCCAGTTGTACGTCCAGTATGGCTGCCACAATGACTGTCTTAAAAATCTTCTTGTCACTATTCCCCCTGAATGGATGATCATTATGACATAGGGTTTTCACCAAAAGACATCTTATGATGTTTACTTTGTTCTAAATGAAAATGGTGCCAAGCTGACATCCACTATGTGCACCACACCAGCTAATTTTAAAATCTTGTTTTTGCTGAAGAATATCAGATGGTTTCAACACTCGACAGTTAAAAGGAGGAAATGATCTTATCTTGACTTCCAGGAAATTCTTTTCACCCAGTAAAGTGTCAGTCCCTTTGAGGGACTCTTGTTATTTTATGTTTTTGCCCATCTGTCCATCTTTTATTTACACCATGGTTTGTGAAGCAAAACTCCAAAAACCATTTAAAATATATTCCTTTCATACTTGGTATATATTGTTATGTATGATGTTTATATAATGAACTTTTGTCCATAATTGTAAGTTGTATGGTTATTTGAAAATACATACTTCACTTTTGTCCAGTTGTTTACATAGTATTTTGCAACATGTCCTGTTGTGACATGTGTCAGTTAGGCCAGTATTTTCATTGGCATTTTGCAATTAGACTGATGTGACATAGGTCATGTAGGCATGTGTATTTATATACAGATTTTAGTAAACAAATTCATTCCCATTCTAGAATTTCAGTTTAAAAGATCAGTCTGTAAGGAATCTATTTTAGTTCTGTTGTTGAAATCAGATTTAATTTGAGAGGAATTATTTATTTACAATATTTGTTGGAAATACTAAAGAGCTCATCGACTTTTGGATTATTACATGATTTTGGGATTTATGTGAACTCGTTCAAATACATTCTGGATTACATCTTTGTGGTACATCAGGACATTCAAGGCTATTGGACTTCATTCGTAACATTCGTTTATTTTGGACTTGTGATTAGGACATTTAGGATTATTTGGAATTTAACTCACAAATTGTAAGTGTCTTCCTGTATATGTAGTGTATGGGGTGCAATTCTGGTCATACGTAACATATATGCTCACACTGGTCCAAAAAAGTATGGGCAACCATCATTCATACTTGTTACAAGCAATAAGAGAGTGATGAATGCATGATCAAAGATGTGCACTCCATCAGTCTTGCTTCTGATATTGCCTCTGTTGACACTTTACTCTCTGTCACCAGGCAGTTAAGATTTTCATGACAATACAGTACCAGGTACAGTGATATAGAAACAAACCTAACTACCTGGAAAATTAGTATCTTATCAAGTGCATATGCACATATCATTATGGATGGAGATAATACATAATCTCCTTTTATTGTCTACATTCCTATCATGTTGGAATGTTTGTACCTCTGCAAATAATATTAACTGTAATAACAGTTTTTGAAAGATGAATTTTCTATACAAGAAATGTAATGTAATGAATGAATTGTTCAAATATTCATCATCTGGGGAAATATTTTTGATGCCCAGTTTGTACATGATAGTATTGTAAACTGTCTTCACTTACCTTCTACTCTGAGTTGAGAAATAAGTAATTGTATCCATTTTTCTCCAGGGTTAAAGTACCACTCATGTATTTTCATAATTTTTATTCATCAGTGTGATGAAATTGTTCATGTTCAATGTTTAATCTGCTTACAATTGATAGTGAAATGTGTGCTATTTTTGCCGTTTGAAATCAGGCACCATTTTTACTACTGTAAGTGTAACAACAAGGTAGACGAGTTATTACCGACACAATAAATTATTAAAAGTAGATAAGTTTCATATAGTAAATCTTGATACTGACCGTTCGAGTCTGTCTTCACACTCGACACACTGCTGACCACTGGCTGAGAACACAGTGTAATCGGTCATTTTCAAATATAAACTTTGTCGTTGAGACATGCTACCAATACTGATTGTAATAATTCTCATAAGTTGTTTCAACGTTTATTTCCCTCTTCATATCAGATAAAAGTTTCCACATAGTGATTTGACCGACGACACTGTCATTGTGTCATCATCAAAAAAGACATCTGCTAGCCATTGAAAAATCAGTATTCTGACTGGCATTCTTGAATCTCCTATTCAATTACATATATCACTGTGAAAACATAAATTTCCATCCATTTCGTAGTTTTTGTGTCAATTGGATGTTCAAATAATCAACACAACACAACGACACAGTGTTGCTTCCAAACGACATACTGTGTCGCATCCAACATGCGACACACTATTTGACATCTGGTTCCAGACTGTGTCTCTACCATAGTTAGCATTTAACTCTAAAGCATAAACCCAAGTCTGGTTCCAAACCTTGATTTGACTCACAAAATCCGGTACCACTTCGGTACGTTACATGAACAGTTTTCGGTAACCACTAAATCATCTTTCTGTGAAAGATTAGCATTGGAATTAGGATTATTTTAACTTGATATTTGGTGAATAATGATTAATTTAATATTTAGGCAGATTTTCACCTGCTAATTAATACTGCTATTATTTTTTTATTTTAACATGGGTTGATTATCACACCTCTGTTATATACATCATTCTACACATTTGCACATTTCATTTTTCGCCATTTTCAACACTCAGAATTGTGTGGGAAACATATATAAGCCTGGAAGCAACAGAATAAATTGTGTTAACCATTCATTTGTTTTGTTTTCTTCTAGTATAATCTAAATAAGAACTTTTTGTGGTGAAAGAATCATTTGTTGGCACTACAATACACTGGAGAGATCTCGTAAATGAAAAAGGTTTGAGCTGTCCGTCTATTCCATTTTATTTGGCTTTGACCTCCGACACATTACAATATATTTTCAGTTATATCCATTCCTATCTTCAAGACTCGAATAGCACCTGGGCACCTGCCCATTACAATTCCAGTACCAGTTCTGATTGGGACACCAATTATCTCAAGTATTTGTCACTGGAGTCAATTACAGTGATCAATTTTCCCAGTATACCTGTTTCCAGTTTTACAAACATAGCATATGGGCAAGCACCCATTACTCTCCCATCACCAGCTCTGACCCGAACGTCAGTCATATCAAGCATTCAGCACTGGAGTCGGGTACAGTGATCGATTTTTCCCAGTATATCCATTCCTGGCTTCAAGGCACAGATAGCACCTGGCACCCAACCATGACAGTTACAGCACTGACTCTGACTGCAACACCAATAATATTAGGTATTAAGCACTAGAATTGGGTACAGTTTTCCTGGTATACCCATTCCTGGCTTTAAGACAAAGATAATGTATGGGCACCAGGCTGTTACAGTCCCAGCACTGGCTCTGACCCAAACACTAAATCATATCTATTATTTGGCACCAGAATCTAATACAGTGATCAATTTTTCTGGTATACCCAATCCCGGCTTCATAAGACAGATGGTGCCAGGCACCCGACCATGACAGCACTGAGCCAGATGCCAAACATATTAGGGATATCTGACAAAAGAATCGGTGAACTGTCTAAAACTACCCAGTACTGGTTCCATGCAAGTATAGTGGACTGACACTTTACAGTTCCTTTACCAGTCTTGGCTCCATCTGGACCCAGTACTGGCTATGGTGACATCCTGTTCCTGGATGCCCAGTACCAGCCCCAGACCATCAGGGATGCACATAGTGAACACCTGGGGATAACTGTGTCCCAGCATGGACAGATTCCCAGCATTTGTTCACTGTCCCATATAGTTGTTGCACCCCTCACAGGAGGCTCGTCCTTCACCATTGCAAAGTTTGACACTCACAAGCATCATCTTCTTTTTACAGAGAGCTCTAGCTGCCTCTGCCATCTAAGTAACCAAAGGGCTCTTACCAAGTACCAGTCATTGGTCTTTTAGTCGAGAAAGACCAGCGGTTACTCAAGTTAGTGTTCATCAGTGACGTCTTCCCTTTCCCTCTTGGTAGCATACCAGTTGTTGAGTTGTAGTTTTAATTCTGCTTTGTAGTCTTTATTTATTGTAATGTCTTGTGTCTGATATTGGTTCGTACATGAGGCGGGTGTAAACAAATAAGTGATTTCATGGTCTTTCAATTTAGTTAGCATCTTCACACTTTAATGGGCACTGAACACATAAAATATTGCCACTGCTTGCTAACTGCACTGAGAAAGGGTCAGCTGGTCACATATTATACGTGGATCACATGTGGAATGATGACATTATCTAAACTGAGGGGGCTGTAAGTAGAATTGTACCACTCTTAAGCCGCTGTGTTAATGCCATGATCGGCAAAAGTACTGATGGTGCAACTTTATGGACAGTAGTTTAAGTAAGGGATCATACACCTGCTTTCATAGCTGACTGGCTTCATATTGTTGGCTGCGTCAGCACCATTTGATGTTGAGCACTCAGATGAAAATACTGTGTAAGTGATTGATCTTGACAGGTGTTTAATTTGTCCTCATACAGGTGGTAATATTGTTTTAACCATTCAAGTGAACGCAGTTTGTTGCCAGCATACTTTTTGTCTTCTGTATTCTTTATTTTGGGTATATGTAGAGGTTAATCCACGAAATTAAATACCTACAAATGTGCAAACTTTGACAGGCAAATCCACAAATTTAAGTACCCATGAAAATGTCTTTTTTTTTTTTTTACAAAACAACTTATATTGAGACCCACAAAAATAAATGAAACCATGGTATTACTCACTTGGGTATGGAGTACACGATGCACGTCAAGAACATGCCTTCAAATCATCTTAATGGTGTCTTCTACTGTTTCAAAGAATCGCATCTCCTCAGTGCAGCTGCAGATCTCATCATCATGGTTTCCCTGTGTATGAGACCATTGCAAATGATTCTCTTGTCCCGTTGGCGACTGACGTTTTGCCCACTGGGTCAATCAATCCCAGTTTCGAGATACATGAGGTCCATTGATGAACTTCATGGTTTATGGCAGGTGTTACTTTGCAGATTCAGCCTCCAGGAATTATGATCGGCACGAATGCCAGCATGATGGGCTGGGATGCTCACCTCCTGCCTTTGTTTCGGGCAGTGATCGGAGTGTGCCCTATGCTGGAGCATTCACTGTACAGCAGTCTCCTAGAAATGAAGGCCATAGTGAATGCTTTTCTCTGCATTCTGCATTGGGATTGTCTCAGGTGGTGTCATCGTCAACAAATCCACATCCATGTCTACCACATATCGGTATGAATCAGTGTCTTAGTGGACTCGCTGTCCTGATGGAAATCAGCTAATTTAAACTATCAAATTTTAATTCATCAATCTATATTCTGATGTATTTGTGCCCACTGGGGTCGACCAGATGTGGATCTGTTTGCGACAAAGCCAAGCACAAATCTACCCACTTTTTTCTCTCCAGTCTCAGATCCACAAACCTGGGCAGTCAGTACTCTTTCCATGAACTGGAACAGTGTAGATGCATACACCATCCCTCCAACACTTCTAATCCCCAATGTTTTGCAGAGAGCAATGTAATCAGTGCTATCCAGTCCTGTTTACTCCCCTCGGGTGGGAAAAATCAAGAATGAACGATCTGTTGAACATGTCAGGAAAAACTCCCAAGAAAATCTTGCTCTTTCCTTGCATGCCTGCTCAAGCAACTGCAAATGCAAGTGTTTCATCTGAACCCGGAGTTAGCAGGCCCACTGGGGTACAAAATTGCAGCTGCCATTGCAACAACCTGTGGCACCATCTTAAGCTGGTTACCAGATAAAGCCTTTATTTTTACCACAGAAATTACAATCATACTCAGATCTTTGAACTATATCAAAACTTCTCCACAAAGTAAATTTTATTATCTTTTACAGATTTCCTTTCCACGCCAGAAGCTTTGCAACAAATATTAAATCTGACAACCCATTAATATCCCAGATCTTGTAGAAACATGATTTGCTTATAAAATCTCGAGGGAGTATTCTGTACTGTTGGGTGTCTAGTCATATTGGTATTCTGAGTAATGAAATAGCACATAAAGAAGCCAAATCTGCCCTACAGGCACCTGTTTCTAAATGGAAGATTCCATATAGTGACTTCAAATATTATATAAACTAGGCAAAATGTAAAATATATGGAATGAAAACCCCACTAATGGGCTTCAAAACATCTAACTTATCACAGAGATAAGGTGGTATTGTCCTGCTTGCATGTAAGACAAGCATACCTTGCCAGTGTCCACTGACGGTGGAACACATTCTTGTCATGTGTATCAGTTACCACACTTCTAGCAAGTGAGACAGAAATTTTTAGCTCTACTGGTCATAGACAAAAGAGTTTATGGGATGGCCTGTTGTCCGACATCCATCCGTCCGTTAGCACAAGTTTATTATCGTTACTCTTAAACTACTTCGAGGATTGCCATGAAAGTCATATTGACATCGGGTTTTCACCAGAAGACTTCTTATGATGTCTAGTTGGCCCTAAATGAAAATGGTTCAGCTTGGACATCCAATATGACTGCCACAGTGGCCATCTTGAAAATCTTGTTATTACTACTTCCCCTGAAATGATGACCATATCAAGATGGGGTTTTCACTAAAAGACGTTTTATGATGTCTGGTTGGTCCTAAATGAAACTGGTGCTGATCTGACGTACAGTATGGCCACCATTGCAGTCATCTTGAAAATCGTGTTATTGCTACTCCTCCTGAATAGAAATTCATATCAGAATGGGGTTTTTACGAGAAGACTTCTTATGTCTCATTGGTACTAAAAGTAAATGGTACCGATCTAACATCCAGTATGGCCAGCATAGCAGCCATCTTGAAAATAGTGTTATTGCTGTTCCTCCTATATGGAAATGGTGCCGATCTGACACCCAAATTGGCTGCCATATCAACAATCTTGTTATCGCTACTCCTCATGAACAGAAAGTCATATTGACATGGGGTTTTCAGCAGAAGACTAATTATAATATCTAGTTGGTCTTGAAGGAAAATGGTGCTGATCTGACCTCAATGAACATAATATGACTGCCACAATAAACACACTGAAAATCTTGTCACTAATTCTTCTGAATGGATAGTCATATCAACATGGGGTTTTCACCAAAAGTCTTCTAATGGTGTCTAGTTTGCCATAAATGAAATGGCGCTGATTTTACATCCAATGTGGCTGCCACAGTGTCTAATTTGTAAATCATATTGCTCAAGAATACCAGAGTTTGTCTTATCTTGAATTCCTGGATATTCTTTTCAGACAGTAGAGTGTCAGTCCCTTTGAGGGCCTCTTTTTCATGTGAACTCAGTTAAGAAGCTTTTTGGTGATGTACCACCAGAGAAAATCTCGGACTATTTAAAACGAATGAAGTTTAGAAAACAGATTTTAGCTTATTCTTTATGGCTTTTATTTTTATTTTTTTTATTTTTTTGTTTGCCTTTGTGTTTTATTTTTTATACCTTTTAAAGAATTTTTAACATGTTTACATTTTATCTGTTATCTTAGAAGTCTACATGTTTACATTTATTAGGATAGTTTATCGTTTCCTGAAGTTATTGCTACTTTCGCCTTTACCTCTTGAGTTCGCCTGTACAAAGTATACCAGAGCATATGCTATGACTTCATCACAGACAGATGTAGACAGCAGGTTAAAGATGTCTTTACCTTTTTACCCAATTTTACAAAACAAAACTTGTCAATTTATGGTGAAGGGTTCCAGAATAAAGTTTGCATCTAGGTTTTGCCCTGTGTAGACAGCAGGTTACAGTTTGTGTTTAAGGTTGTGTATATTGCTTGTGAAAAGGAAGTATGCTTTTAAATTTCAATTTTGTGTGTTAAATAGCATGTATATGTCTGTTTACTGAGTAGTAATAATGTCATGTCCCATTTAGAGAGTGCTTTGTTTTTATGACACCATTCACCTGCTTATACTTTTGCTGAAATTCCAATACAAAATACCTAGTTAATTGTGCCTTATTGTTGCAAGCTATGGGCGAAAATCCACTGTGCTCACTTTTCACTCATGGCTGCCTCTGATTCGATTTCTTGTTTCTGATGAACATGCATAAACCTGTTTAACCAACCATTGTGAGCCCAAGTAAAATTTTCTCAAAAAGTTGACCCAACATGACATTTCATGCTGATTTAGTCAGCCAGTCAGATTTTCTCTTCCAAACAGTCACATATAGATTGATAAGAGGTCACTTTAGTTGATGAATAAAAGTTTATTTGGCCCATTTAAAAATATTTTTGTTTATGCATATTCATGACAAATAAGGAAATCTTATCACAGGCAGTCATGAGTGAAACGAGAGCATAGCAGATTTTTTACCATGGCCATGTGATGATGATTGTGCCCTAAAGGCATGACCGTGGCCATGTGACGATGATTTTGGCCCAAAGGCATGACCGTGGCCATGTGACGATGATTTTGCCCCAAAGGCATGCCCATGGCGATGTGATGATGATTGTACCCCAAAGGCATGTCATACCTTCAGCAGGGTTTTATGATGCTATAACTTCATTATGAAAAAAACAATGAAAAAAGTGCATTTCCATACAAGCTTGAATTTAATTAGATATTGGAACAATCTGTAATTGATTCTACATGCAGTTGCAACCCCTACCGTAATAAAGCAGACCCTATTAAAATGCATTGTGATTACATGTAATTATAGTCTGACTGAAATTTCCTCTAAAGAAAGTTGTTATGATAATAGGAGTTAACATTTTATGCATTCACAACACCTAAGTGAGTGAGAATCTTCCGTACTTATGAGTTGATCTTGCATGTGATTGGCTGAGCTTATTAACACTCTGGAAGCTATTTGATCAAAATTATTATATGGATTTGTATCATCAAGGTATTGGGCAATTTTGAAAGTAAGTGGGATCAATGCATAGTAATGAGATGATCTTGCATCTGATTGGCTGAGCGTGTTACCACTCTTGAAGTCACATTTTTATCAGTTTTGGTTTATTATCATCTAGATGATGGATGACTTTGATTATGAACAAAACACTGTGCATATTAACTGTGCTGTTATCTTTAGAAAGAACTTTTATCAGGATATACTAAAATCGGTAAAATTAACATGATCTAAAGATTAGGAAATAGTTTGCATTGGACGTGTTCTTACAATATTATACAAGCCTTCTTAGTTAAATGGTCAATTGTTAAGTTCTGTAAGTAGGTGAGTGATATCAGACCCACCTGAGCATCTTGTTTTGTGGTGCTCCTTTTTTCTGGATCAGAAATTTTCAAGATGCAAAGTTGTTTCCTATACAATTTATTCACCTGTTCCTGACCGATGTGCTTTCGGCTGCAGCTACTGTGCATTCTACAGTAGACACCTTGCAATAAAGCCTGTTTATTACTTGTTGACACCTTGCTGAAGGCATTAATACGTTCCAATGATAATAGCTTTTTTCCCCAAATCAAGATACTGTATATACTCCAACTGCAAACTGCGCAGACCAAGATCTGCCATTGCATAATGCGCTTGCAGATCAGGGTATATGTTGTCTGCAGTTGGACTCAACTTATAAGCAAGTATAGACGGTACTCTTTTGAAGGAGTTTATATTTTAGTTGTGTTGGATAATGCCCTCCCCCCTTTCCATTTGTCATGGAGGTCTATTTGGGAAAGTGTGTTTTGAAAATCATTCTTATGTCTGAGTGTTTGGCAGTTTAAAATTGTGTTTTTTGTATGACCGTGAGACCTGGTAGATATTGGGGGGGGGGGGGAAAGTGCTTGTATCCCATTTTTGCAATTGTTCTCACATACAGTAGACGTCGTTTTTTGTTCTGAATACAATATTTGGCAATTATCCTAATTTTCACTTTGATTGTAAACTACCTGTCGGACTTGGTCCAAAATGTTAATAGCCTCATGTGCAGTATGAATTTTTTAAATGATGGAAACATTTACTTTGGGTGATGTTTTTGATCAGGATAGGATGGGACATTTGTCGTCTAAACATGATACCAATTCTGGAACAGCGGTCCAAGCAAAGCAACCCAAATGCTGGGAATTGTTTTCTTCAAAAATATACTTTCTGTAATACCTGTTGAACGTGATTTCCAAACTAATAACACCTTTTATGTTTGCATATGTAGTACTAAGTACTTGGCTTGAAAACTATCACTTTATCCTTTTTACGTGAAATTTTACCCAGACCCTGAATTAATGATGCATGTAACATACCTTGGTGGTAAAAACAATTACTCCCTTTTGATTTATAGAACATGAGTAACAAGTTTGAAGTCATTTCACCCCACCCCACCCTCCCAGGAATGAACATCGAGTTGGTAACTTCATCCACATTCCCAGTTCAAAAAGACAGTTCCAGTTAATCATGACAAATCATGAAAAAGAATTGATTGCTGCCTGATTCTTTAAAGAGAAAGTAACTACTCACATATTCCAGATTCGAGAATACTTAACGGATTGCTCTGTGATTCAAAAGGTTCAAGCAACCAGTCACCTTTTACTGATCACAATAAAAGTGTCTGATTGCAGGTCAACATGATTACACTTTACTGTAAAGGAAATATTAGAAATATGACAAAAAATAATGTGCTGACAGATCAGGATCCATGTTATTTGTTCTACTGATTACATCTAACAAACTGCATAGACCCAGATCTGCTAGTATATGCGACGGCAGATTTGGGTCTGTGCACTTTGCAGTTGGATTCGACTTATAAGCGAGTATAGATGGTATATCCTATTCTAATTCTTAAATGCACTGGAATCTTTCTGAGGCATTTTTTTTAATGAATTTGGTCTACCTCAGGGTTGTCCGACATACGGCCTGCCAAAGGTTTCTATCTGGCCCGTAAACCTTTCATAACTCATGCTGACTGGTAGTGAAAAACGTAGGCCAATTTTATAAACAGCCCCATGAGTGCGAAAAAAAATTGCAATGTGGCCCTTCACGCCAAAAGGTTGGACACCCCTAGTCTACCTGATACAGGTCATTTTACAAGCCACTTTTTCAGTGTATATTTGAAATATGAAAATTTACTTTTCATTGTAAATTAAAGCAAACAACCAATATGTATTGAAACCTTTAAACTGAAGTACCATGACCTTAAATGTTTAAATATCAGTTTATTTTGATAAACGATCTATTTGAAATCTGGAAAAAAAAGTTAATACCATAGTGATTGAAATTTCAAGCAGTTGCAACTTATTCTGGCAAAACAGACTTTATTAGAAAAGGTATTGTTTATACATTTTGTAATAGTATGTATGAGGCATAACTGAAGTACTATAACATTTACATAAAACTTGTTTTATTTAATTATAAAAAAACTATTAACCCATAAATTTATATTAATAGGTAACTCATCTGACTTAATTTTCCTGAAAAAAGTGATGACAACAATAGATGTATAAAATATTGTGCAATTACTATTGCAATAGACGTGATTTTATTAGCTCAACTGGTCATAACCAGAAGAGTTTATGCAATGACTAGTCGTCCATCTCCTATCCATTTGCACAAGTTAGTTATCACTCCTGCTAGATTACTGGGAGGATTGCCATGTAACTTTATACACACATTTATCCCAAGATCAAGTTGGCCCTAAATGAAAATGGTTCTTCTCAGACAGCCAGTGTGGCAGCATTTGAAAGTATTATTATTGATACTCCTTCTGCATTGATGGTCACGTTGAAATAGCGTTTTCACTTAAAAAGACTTGTTATGTCAAGTTGCTCTTAAAAGAAAATGGTGCTGATCAGACATCTACTATGGTCACCATGGCAGCCATCTTGAAACTCTTGTTAACTCTTCTCCTCCTGAACAGAGGGCCAATATTGACATGGGTTTTCAGTAAAAGACTTATTATTATGTCTAGCTGGTCATAAATGAAAATGGTGCTGATCTAACATACAACATAGCCACCATAGCAGCCATCTTGAAAATATTGTTATTGCAACTCTTCCTGAACTGATTGTCTTATCGACATCGGGTTTTCACTGAATGGCTTGTTGGCAATAAATGGAAATGCTGCAAACTGACATTCAGTATGGTCCTTATGGCAGCCATCTTGAAAATCTTGCTATAGCTACTTTTCATTGGCAGATGGTCATATAAACATGGGATTTTCACTAAAAGGCTTCTTGTGATATCTAGTTTGTGCTATGTGAAAATGGTACTGACCAGACCAGTCCTCTAGATTGATGGCCATCTTGAAAATCTCGTTATTGCTACTTCACCTGAATGGATAGTCGTGGCAACATGTGGTTTTCACTATAAAAAAAAACCACCATGAGGCGGAGCATATTATATTATGATGTTGAATGTCTGTCTGTAACCAATTTGATTTCTGCACAATAACTTCAGCAGTCCACCTTCTACAGTTACCAAACTTTGTGGATGGCTTGCACTTGGGTAAGGAGGAACGCTGTCGACTTCATGCTAAAAAGCTCAAAGGTCAGGGTCACTTTGACTGAAAGAAGGAAAATGGTTTCCACACATTAGCTTGAGTTCTCCATCTACAGTTACCAAACTCTGTGGATAGCTTGCACTTGGAGTAAGGAAGAATCCGATCAATTTTGGAATCAAAATATGAAAGGTTAAGGTCAGTGGCTGAAAGAAGAACAGTTTCTGCACAATGGCTTGATATCTCTATTATCTACGGGTACCAGATTTTGTGGATGGCTTGCACTTGGGGTAAGGAAGAAGGCTTTTGATTTGGGGCTCAAAAGTTCAAATATCAAGGTCACTGACTGAAACTAAAAATGATAACTGCACAATAGCATTACATCACAGATCTGGTCCATAGTTTGTGGATGACTTGCAGTTACGGTAAGGAAGAAGACTATTTATTTTAGGGTCAAAAGGTCAAAGGTCAGGGTTACTCGGAAAGAAGAAATTTTTTTTCTGCGCAAAACATTCAGTTATCGACATTGAGGACTATTAAACATGGGGTGGACATATAAATATGCTGTTTACAGTCCTGTTGTTATGCTATTTTGTTGGTCCTAAATGAAAATGGTGCCGACCGGACCTCCAAAAGGGCCACCATGGTAGCATCCTGAAAATCTTGTTAGAGCTACTTTTCCTGAATAGACAGTCATATAGACATGGGGTTTTCACTAAAGGAGTTATGATATTTTGGTCCTAAATCAAAATGATGCTAATCTGAGCTCCAGCATCATGACCATGGTGGTCATCTTGAAAATCATTTTATCACTACTCCTCTAGAAGTGATGGTTATATCGACATGGGGGTTTTCACTAAAGCACTTCTTACTGTATCTAATTGGTACTAAATAAAAATGATGCCAATGTGATCTTCCAAAATTTGACAAATCTCAGAACAGCTATTTTAAACTTCACCTTACCAAATGGTCAAACGGACATTTTTTAAAAAAAAAATTCTTGCAGGATGTATCAGGTAGTTTTCCTATATTAAAACGTTGATATAACCTCAAAAATGGCTGCCTTGATAGCCATCCTAAAATCTTTACGTGGCTACTTCTATTCAACGGATTGTCGTATCGACATGGGGTTTTCACTAAAACAATATGTAGCTTTTCTAAATGAAAATGGTGCTCATCTGACCTCCAATATGGCACCTGAGTGGCCATCTTGAAAACCTTATCACTACTCCTCAGAGTCCATGCTGGAATCTAATATTTGGGTGAAATGAACTATTATTAAAACTTTATAACAAAAAATATATATATACTTTTTTTTTTCATTTTTGTTCACCACAGCTGTTGTAGAACATAAAACGGCGACCTCGAAAATAGGTCACAGTTGAAAATCGGCGAGTTTCCATAAAAGTCTTCTTTTCATAGTTTACAGGATGAAATACTGGATACAATTATTACTTGTATTTGTACAGGACCGGAATACGTCCAGTGAAGCATAATTCGCTTCTGATTGAGCTACAAAAATTTTATTTTTTACTCTTTTATTTTCGAGCATCAATGCACGAACTTTTTGGCGGGAATTCTGTAGATAGTAGTGTGCTTTGTGGCATTTATGATCATCAAATTAAAAGCAAGATTTACTACAGAGCATAATATTTCTTTTTCGAACCGTCTGCCTTCCTATTTTAAGGGAAAATAGATTGAAATAAAAGGCGATGTTTACTTTGATTAATAATGCATTGTATTGAAACAAAAATCTGTGGAGAGATTTCGTGAACAACTGCAGGGGTAAGTGAACTTCGCTTTTGAATCGAAATGACAGACTCGAGTGTGGCTATTGCGTCTGAATCGCCTCGGTGCCTTTCCCAACGACACACAGAGGCAGCCGATCGGAACTTGCCTGGACGTGTATTTACCCCGCGACCCTTGGATTACGAGTCTAAAGCTCTACCAACTGAGCTATCGCGGATCCCTATGACATGTATTAGATTCAAGGTCAAAGGCCATGTCAAAGAATTGTGTACCTCACTTGCATGTATCTTGTGAACATGTTAACTTGGACATATAAGAAAATAATTTTGTTACCAAATTTGGTAAGTTTGAGTTTATCAAGAATGTTGGAGAGTTTTAATACTTAGCAGTTAAAACGAATAGAAAGATAAAAGAAATTCATTTCGGTCAGTAGAGCGTCAATTCCTTCGATGTACTCTTGTTATCGCTACTATTTCTAAACTACTGTGGAAATTAGTTTGTGAAGAATGTTCCATTTAATCCCAACCTAAGGGACCTCCTTAACACCTTGTTTTCAACTACAAAACATTTTGTGAAACCTTTTTACCTGACCTCTACTTCCCCCGGTGTCAGAGTCGGTATAGGCATCTGCAGAGATAAAAAGCATATACATATGTATGTATACCCTCACCAGTGGCGGCGCGAGGGTGAAGTGCCCGGGAGCAATGTTCTTTAGTGGCGCCCCTACTTTGCTACAGAGAACAGTTTTTATGTCAGCTGACAACCTGCGGTCCCCCCCCCCCAAACTAAGTTTTGTGAAGAATTGCCCCCGTTACACTAAGGTGAAGGTGAAATACTACAGTTTCCGCCTACCCAGGCAGCTTGTACCCTCGTAAAGATTTTAAAAACGAAATCATCAAGGATTAAAAAGTGCACAGAATTTACTCGCTTAATTCATTGATTTATAATTTCTTACTCGATTGTCACCAAGCGGTCCCTAACATTATCATCTTCTTCGCGTTTCAAACCAAACGGAAGTTTTCAAATGTAAAGGAGGAGCCTGCTCACTGTCATTTTCCGGTTGCTGGAAGAGTCTACTTTCAGTGAAGGGGTGGATGCAAGGCCTACACTACAGAGAAGATAAACACTGTGTCGTCTGCATCCAATGTCTAATTCTAATATTTCTAGAAAAAAAATTTGAAAAAAGGGGAAAACAATATACCAATCTCAACGTTACGGAAATTTAAGCAGTTATCCGGAGCTTACAGAACACTATGAACTACATCACTTCTGATGTGTGAAAAACACAGACTAGCCCACGCAAATATGGATGCAGTGTTAGTGTTGAAGTTCCGTTATGTTTGAAACGCGAACAAGGTGACAATGTTAGGGATCTCTTGGTGGCAATCGAGTTAGAAATTATAAATCAATGAATGAAATGAGTAAGTTTTGTGCATTTTTTATATCCTTGATGCTTTCCGTTTTTAAAATCGGTAGGTGGGTACAAGCTGCCGATGGGGTAAACGGTAACTATATGAAAATTTCTGCTGTAAAAAAAAGCTCCTTACGGCGTCCCATTTGCGGTGGCGGCGCGAGGGTTCGAGGCTCCCGGGGGTAATGTTCTTTAGTGGCGCCCCTAACGAGGCGCCCGCGGACATTGTTCTTTAATGGCGCCCTTACCTTGCCACAGAGAACAGATTTTATGTCAGTTGCCAACTTCCATCCTCCCACCCCCACACCACCCCCATCTAAGCCGCCGTTACACTAAGGTGAAGTGAAATATGAAAATTTTAGCTGGAAAAAAAAAGAAAAAAACCTTCCGACGGCGCCCCCGTTTGTCTGTCGCCCGGGGGCTATTGACCCCCTTCGCGCCGCCACTACCCCTTTGCCTGGCGCCCGGGGGCTATTGCCCACTCCCAACCCCCCACCGCCACTGACCCTCACTGAATGCCAACCATTATTTCTTCCTTGGCCTTAGGCAACATTTTGGAGTGAGTTGGTGGCTGAAAGGGCTATATTTGTACATTCATGTACATTCAAGGCGGGATTAAAGGCCGAGCTAATGGAGCAGTTGCTCCAGGGCCCTCGAAACGCAGTAAAATGATGGTGGTGAAGGAAGGGGGGGAGGCTTTTTGAAATTGCTCCAGGGCGTCCTACCACCTTAATTCAGCCTTGTGTACGCTAGTTGTACGTACTTGGTTCAGTTTTTGCGTTTAACTCAGGTATTTTGCACACTGTATAAATACTGTTATACCTGGAATAATGAAACTTGGTGAGGGGATACATCTTGATTACTACTAGCTCATGACCAAAAGAGCTTTTAGCACCCTCTATACATACCGTTAAACCTAGATTCATGAAACTTGGCGAGGAAATGCATCGTGATGACTATTGTGCTCTCATAAACAAGTAGGTCAGTATTGCCTATTTTTAATGCTTCACTGACTGCCACTATGACCTATATTTCAGGCTTCACTGACTTTGGTAAAACTAGGTTTAAAGTTTATTTATCAGGCTCTGTTCGTGCTAGAATTATCAAACTAGTTGATTGTGTGCATCTCTGTTAGTACCACACATTTACCACCGAAACAAAATGTCATTGTGCCCTACATTTCACATGTTACTGTCTTATGTGAAGTTTTGGGTTTTAGCTCAAACACAAATAGATTTTTAGCACCATATATATTGTTATACCAAGATTCATTACATTTTTTTGAGGGGATATATCTTGATGATTACTACACCCTCATCCCAAAAGTAGGTCACTGCGACCCATATTTCATGTTTAACTGCTGTGGTTTTAGTCCTGAGTACTGTTAATGATTGTATACATCCCTATTATTACCAGACACTTATAAAAAAAAATAATTGTGACACACTTATAAAAAAAAATAATTGTGACCTACATTTAACATTTTACTGGCTTACGTTAAGATTTTGCATTTAGCTCGTGACCACATTCGGTATTTTATCTACTGTATAATACTGCTATACCTGGAATCATGAAACATGGACAGATGATGCATCTTGACGAGTACTACACGCGCATCTTAAAAGTAGGTCATTGTGACCCATATTTCACATTTCACTGAATTTGATTTAATTTGATGATTTTACTATTCATTCTGTAATAATTAAACTAGGTGATTATATACATCTCTCTTAGAAGTGTTCCCATTCCAAAAAGGATCACTGTGACCTAAATTTAACATTTTTCTTGCTTAGGTTAAGTCAGAGGTTCTCAAAGTGTGGTACCAGTGGTCCGCAAGCTCCATTCATATATGAAACATTGTCTTTAATAGTCAAGTGGTCCACGAACAAAACAAGTTTGAGAACCACTGGGTTAAGTTGTTGCATTTAGCTCATGGCACATAGGCTTTTGGCATGCTTTGTGCATGCTATCCTGTACCGAATCATGAGTCTTGGATATGCATCTTTATGAGTACTACTAATTTCTGTAGGAGGTCAATATCGACCATATTTTAACGCTTCACTGACTTAGTTAAATATTGTGTTTGATGTTAATTTTTCAGGCACTGTTCATGCTAGAATGAATCATGAAATTGATAATATGCATCTCTGTTACTACCACACTCTTACAACAACAGAGACTCAACGTGACCTATATTTAATTTTTTAACCCGCTTTGGTTACGTTTTTGCATTTAGCTCATGACCACATTGGTTTTGTGCATCATATATGCATGCTATCCTACCTGGCGTCAAGAAAATTGGCGAGTAGTCGCATTTTGGTAAGTTCTACATTAATTTTGACAAAAGAGGTATCTATGACTTATATTTCATGCTAAGTGACTTTCTTCAAATTTTGTGTTAAAAGTTCATTTTTTTATTATTATTTTGTGGACACCTCCAGACCTCTAACTGTGAGAAACTAGCAGATCTAGGTGCTGTTTAGACATAGACATAGAAACATTTTATTTATAGTCGGAATTGCATTTACATAACAAGAAACATTAGCTTGTTGGAGCTATGTTACCGACCATAAACAATAATATAACAATTAACTCCAACAATCGGGCATAATACAAATATACATATTTTTTTTTAACTAGTTATAAAAATTCTGTTTCTAGGCTAAAAATACATACCCACTTTATAACTTCTATTTTAAAAAATTAAATGCAGAGAAACCAATTTACATGAATCTACTCTACAACATCATGCATTGTTTATATGTCAATCATGAAACTTGATAATAGGATGCATCTCTGTTACTACTAGGCCCTTAAACCCAAACTAGGTCACTGAGACATACATTTTCTGCTTTAATAACATGAATTAAGTATATGTGTTTATGATCACATTGATTCATGCGAACTAGACCTATATACATCCTAGCCTACTCAGAAGGCCCTTTCTGACCAATGCAGTTGGAAGTAGGAATAAATATGTTTATTCAGTGGTAGACTTTCCATATTAATGACTCTACATTGTATATTGTGATAGATTGCTCTCAACAGGTTAACTGTGTATTGTACATGTGAATGAGTATAGGAATTAGGTGAGTGGAGTGCATGCTGCATTATTTTGATGTGAGGCCTCGCCTGTAGTGGTAATCAAAGTAATTATTGATGCATGAACTATATACTACTGACTGTCACTCCAAGGATTAAAATTTCAGATTTTAAAATGATTAAAAGTTTAAATGAAAGATAAAAGATTGCACACACAAAAAAAAAATGTTTAGTTAGAAAAGGGTCCAAAGTCACTTTAGTCTGAATTTATTTTCTTCATGATAATGTTTACAATGGCACCAGAGACAAGTGAAAGCAGAGGTGAGCTATGAAGTCGTTGACCACACCTGGCTTAAAAATCTCTTCTCCAGAAATTCAGATTTCTGTGATTTGCCTGCCTAGCAAATTTGGGTTTCTTTGGTTCCATAGTAAACAGATGTTCCAATTCTTTTTTAACACTTCTCCAGAACCACTTGTATAAAGTATATTCAGACTTTATAAGAATATCTCTTATTACATGATCTATCAAAGTTGTGATTTTTGGTAGCATCCCAGTAGCTGTTGTTTGGTATCCATAGCAACCAGGTGTGATTGGACTAATTTACTAATTTTGGGCGTCTCCAAAAACAATGGGCTAGTTGTGATCAAACTTGGCAGCAAAGCATGGTTATTTATGCCATGCTCGAATAAACCCTTCGTAACAAAAGTTTGTTTTCTAGAGCTACCAGGTTTAAAACTTATATTTGACTTCTCCTGAATAGGTTTGCTTCAGAATATATTTAGTATATATACCAAACAAAAAATTATATAAAATATTGGATCCTCAAACTAATTGTAATTTTTCTACAGTTTATAAACAATAATATTTTTCATTATGTTCTCGCGTTGAAAGGTACCAGTAAAAATACAGTGACAGATGATGGATTCTTTTGAAGCTAGTCACTATAATGTGAAGAGTTCTTCATGATGTTTCGCAATTATATTATTTTCCTACAAAATCGCTGTAAATTGTGCGACTTTTTCTGTGGTGATCAGTTCTATTTAACTGTAATAAAGCAGATTAAGTGTTGTTACTTAGTGATTCTATGACAATTCCATTAAAAAATGTCATGAAATCACCAAGTGAGTAAGCCAAACCAAATCACACTCATGTGTGGGTATCATCGTCACAGTAACGATTTAACACTTAAGTTCTTTCATACGATTGTAATGTTGTCATATTACGTATGTTATATACTGTCCCTGGTGATATCGTTTTACTTTCATTGTTGTTTGTGTGTAAAGTCACCGTTTCGCACCATGGCATGTGTTTCAGTCATTCATTATTATACCCTTGCATATAACCATATTTGGCACAAACATAAAATTGCTTTTGTGGGTAACACGATTTACTTTCAAATGTAACAAATTATATACATCATTACAAATGTGTTGTTATTCGGAGACGTATATATATATATGATATGTGAAAAGAAAAGTGAAGAAATTTGTTTCAAAGATATGTTCTTACGTGTAGTACAAAATGAAATGCGACATTAAGATTGAAGAGAGGTTCTGATTCAAAGAAATTGGCCGCATGTGAAAAACTCAAAGGAGGTTGTAGCAATAGGAGTATCTGCTTTTGTTTGGAGTTGAAAATATTACACAGGCAAACGAGAACACGGTAATTTCTCTGTCGAGAAACTCGTACATTCAACGTTAAAAACAACTGTTATAAATAGGAGAGACTATTATTTGAACACGAATTTCAGAACCGTGTGAATGGATTTTTTCGAATTAATATAAAGACATTGTTCTGACCTCGTATTATATCTCAAGCATTGTGTTAATAGCATTTATCTCTTCTGGACGACAGGAACATATAAAATCATATTGAAGGCATTGAGACTACATGATATGGGGCTTCATAACCTTTGACAACAGATGGGTTGCGAACAAGATTCGTAAAAAATTAAGAGGAAGAAAAAAAAACTGAAAGTGATCAGGAAAAAAACTTTGACATTTTGGAGGGGTAAAAAAAGATAACACGAGAAAGTGGTCTTTACAACATACTATACTTGAGGATTTCCAACAAAACGATTTGGCAGGAAAAAAAGACAACACTACCAGTTAGAGGAAGTGGTGGGAAACTTTTCAGGAGGGTACATTCTATCATAGTTGATGCTATGGATGAAGAAATCGACAACCCAGAAAGCCTCGACGATTACGAGGCAGCGATTAACCTGTCAAACAGCTGCCGAGAGTTTTACATTCACAGGGTCAAGGCGACAGCGGAGTTCAAACAGCTGGTCAAAGGGCATACACAAAGACAGCCTGGTCAATCTCGCGGGGGCACGAAAAAGACTAGTCTTGACAGGGCCATGGAAAGACTGAGGAATGAAATGGTATTATTTGCTCTTCATCTTCGTCATTGTCGTTGTTACCATGTTGATAAATTGTTGTTTTTCAAAATGTTCTTGTTGATCTGATGATGATAGAAATTTCGATTATGGTCGTTTCTCTACTTAATTATCGATGATGTTGTCGGTGATGATGATGATATTATTATTATTATTATTATTATTATTATTATTATTATTATGTTCAGTGTTTGAATTAGTGGTGAATTCGAATGTTACGTTACTCGTTTAGGCGTTATACTTATTTTCTTTGAGATTTATAGATAGCTTGATAAATATATAAATGGCCAGGATGTTACATGTTTAAGCATCTGGTTATATTGGTCTTGTAGCTGAGCTTCTTTTGCTTAAAATTTCATCGTACGCACAGCTCACAGTTTCACCTTTTGCTATCATACAATTCCTACCATGTAGGGTTCTTTTTTGACCATTGTATTACCCCGTGCGTAAATTTTGCGCTTGCTCTAGATTTTGTGTTTTGTTACAAATTCAAGAACATACGCATTTTAACTTGTCGTTTTCATCGTAGTGATATTCATGAAAAGTCTTTACAAAAGAAAGGAACTCGTACATCATAATAGTGTGCGTGTACTTATTTTTTTTTTTTATTTTTTTTTTTGTCGTGTGTCACATGGTATTTGCAAAAATAAAATATACAGAATTTAAGAACAACAAAAACAATAATAGCAATGAAACAACATAAATGAGACCGAATGTGATGAATATTTGGATAAAGGACGATCATTAGTGGGTGAAATTGATTTTAATATTCACCAGCAGCACTGAGAAATACACCCCCACCCCCATCCCCGATTTCCATGTATTTACGATAAAACTTTATTTTTAGAAGAAAATCACGACCACATAAGCAACTCTCTGGACTAAAATGTATCTGATTTCCTGTTGTTTTATCTTTAAGGAATTTGTTTAGAGATTCTTTCAACCGTCCTACGCAGTGAAGCCATTTTTGGTTTCGAATGACAGATAATCACTAGATAAGAACAAACTTTAACTTTTATTATTGTCATTGTGACACATGTGTGTCAATCGGAAATAGTTCTTCTGTCAAGTATACTATAATTGAAACCCAGATCATTAAAACAAAGCAATGAATCACTAAATTTTAAATCAACGTTTTGTAAGACGAGTACCTAATAATGGTGCGAGACAGGGCAAGGCGCCATAGCCACTTCTGTCAGTAATTAAATACGAAGTCATTGATACGTGGGAGTGAAAATCGATAATCTTCATTGATATTTTTTTAAGTGGTTTATCATTCTTCTTTGGTTAAAGAACTTTGGTATTGTGTTTGTCTGAAAAGTAAAGATTTTGGATATATCCGTTTGATTGCTGATTAACCTTTTACTAGCTTGTTAGTGAAAAGTAAAAATATTATTTTTATGTACATAATGATTAAGTGGGTTGGGAAACCTAGTAGCTGTTGTAATGTTTATGTTGAGGAAATCATACATCGTTCTGTTGGAAGGGATGAGAGAAAATTTTCGCGTGTGTTTTTCTCCGTATTCCTTAATACTTTCATCTTTATGATCAATAATTTGAAGAAAAAAAAAATCTCTCTCTTTCAGGCTGAATTAATGGATCAAGATTTAAGTCTGATGGAACAGTTATTGACTCTGAATGAACGTATAGCAGAAGTGAAAACACAGTTCATGTATAACAGTAGTGAGACCATGTATGATAGCACACACAATTTGTCGGACAGTGAGCAGTCTCTCAGTAGGATTACCGAGGACGTTATAGATTTGCCGTCTGTTCACAACGTCACCAAATCCAACAAAAATCTTTCAAGTCCGAGGAATTCGAGAAAACTGGATGACGCAATTTTAAACGGAAATGATGACAAATGTGATGACATCATATAAAAAAATTATTTGATTTTTTTTCATAATTTTATTGCTCTTTGACTGATTTATTTGAGCCAGTAGACCCGTGTTCACAAAATCTGATAGAAACAAAAAGTAGAAAAAGCCACGAAGCCTAAATGATGGATAGAATTCCGTTTTCATCTTAAGTAATGGATTGCGAAGGCAGTCACTTAATTTTTTCCAGATGATGATCTGCATTGTATTCCCTTAATTGAGCTGTTGTTCTCGGGTGCTCTCTTCTACGGAATAAAGTACTAGATTCCAACTTAAGGCCTATTGTTCCTAACGAAGAACTGCTGTATTCTTCTGTATTGGTGTATTGTTTAAGTCCTAGGTTGGCAGGCATTACGAACAAACGCGCGTTCGTGTGTGTGTGTGTGTGTGTGTGTCATATATCGGCATCTTGAGTACTTTATCATCTATTTGATTGATAAAACTTTGTGTATGCCTTGCATTTGAGGCAATGAAGACACCTTTTAATTTTGGGATCAAAAGGTCAAGTTCACAAGGACTGAAAGAAGGAAAATCAATTTTTGCAAAACTATTTAAGTTCTGTACCACATGCTTTCACTAAACTTTGTATATGGCTTGTATTTAAGACAAGGAAGACACCTATTGATCTGGGGTTGAAAAGTCGAATGCTAGAGGGGTTCCATGAAGGAAAACGGTTTTCACAAAGTAACTAAAGTTCTATGCCTAAACCATGACCAGACTTTGTTGATGGCTGCCTTTGAGATAGTAAAGGTACCTATCGATTTGTGGGTCAATTGAGTCAAAGGTCAAGCCAACCGAGACTGAAAGAAGAAAAATGATTTCCGCAAATTTGACAAGTTATGTCTTCTATATCAGCCAAATGTTGTGCATAGCTTGCATTTAAGACAAGGAAGACACCTATTGATTTTGGATTCAAAAGGTCAAGTATCCGACCAATGAAAAAAGGGTTTTGCATAAAAGAAGTGTGATAATACATTAACCACATAGCGGACGTTTAATGTACAGTTTACGGTACTCTTGTTCTTTTCCTGTGAAACCATAAAAAGAGTTGTTTTTTTTTAAAACCACGTAATCATAGAGGGATTTTTCGTGAAATATACTGAGGAAATTTTATATTTTATAGATTATATACATGCATGCCATTTTTAGGAAAGAGAGAGCTTTTCGTTCTGGATGCTGGTCACAAAAGTAATGGTTAAATACAAGCATCATTTGATTGACGTTTTGGTACTGTGAGACTTGAAGTTTCATTCAATAATTGGGATGATTGCTGGTTTGCAGTAAACACTTACCCGTGTAGTATTCAACGTTAAAGTAGTTGCTTGTCTTTTTAATCTTCATGTTTTTAAAATTAACATACTAGCAGTCTATGATGTGATCCACACTTGCCTGTCTGACTATCTGAGAATCTATAATAACTGAATGGAAGTGAGCCAGTGAATTTAAATGGAGGCTAACTGTGATAAAGAAGTATTATTTAATTTAATTTTATTGCCTTGCATTATCAACTATAAAAAATATGAACTATAAAAATATACATAATAGAAAGACAAATGTGTTCAGATTGTTAACTATTTTTAATAAAATGTATATAAAAACTATATATCTTTGGTTTACTACACACACACACACACACACACACACACTTTGATTGAATGTTAGTCCTATTTGGTGTGCAGCTTTATAATGACAAGAACTCGGATGTATCCATTGTGTTTTTTTTGTTGTTTTTTTCTTTTTTTTGTTGTGGTGTGTGTGTGTGTATGTGTGTGATTGTGTGTGTGTGTGTGTGTGTATTCCTTGCTATAATTGGTGGAGTTATAGCCCATTATTGTCTACCACACCCACTTCTGTTTCCGCATAGATACCTTGCAAACCAAAAGTGCAGGGATCCACCGGTGAGTTAAAGACAATGATATAAGGAAAATCAAACCAATGAAATTTATTTCTTTTTTAAAAAGTTAGCTGACGAAATTTTATTTTTTATTTTTACAGCACCCTGTATTTCCCACAGGGCCTTGAGTTAATGTCTTTGCATGATTATTGTATCCTTAAAACAGACTCACACGTACATACACAGATGAGGACTTCGCAGTATATAAAATGTTATCTAAGTTAGTTCTAAAGTGTGGTTATCTGCTTGCATTTTTATTAAATAGATGACATCGGAATGCTTTATGGTGCACTTAATCTCGATTCAATAGCGGCTTTATCGCGTCGTTCCATTTTATGGATGAAAAATTACTTTTGAAACGTTGGAATCAATGCAATACACGATTGTTTTTCTCCAACTTCCGGTAACAATGAAGCGGCAAATGTCCGCCCGTTTTTAATTAGCTAATAAAAATGTACCGGTACCAGCCTAGAACATAATTATGATATTGTGTCTCTTTTAAAACATCGAGTTTAATTTCCTCAGGGATCTACAAATCTTCGTATTCTACGATCTCAAGTCTTCGTATTCTACGATCTACAAGTCTTCGTATTCTACGATCTACAAGTCTTCGTATTTCTCGGAAACTGCCATTTTATATTTTGACGTATGAAACCTCACGGACGTATTCAGCTCGATTATGACCTAAAGTAGAAGTGAAACAATCATGTTTTGCATAGACACCGACGTTTCAAAGCCATTTTTTTACATATAAAACGGAACGACGCAATACAATCACGATTGACTCGAGATGTAAGTGTACTATACAACATTTTTGTGGCATTTATTCGATACAATTCTGTTTTGATAACCCAATTTTATAACTCACCGCCCACCCACCCTGCGAAAAGTGTCTTTGTTGTGATAATTTATGTAGAACACAGTAAACGTACAAAGACATTAACTTCAAGCCCTTGTGGTATTCACCCATGTTCACTAGCCAAGGGTCTTCAATTTAATTCGTTCCACATCAAGGTGGAATGAAGTGGATCGACAACACTTGGCTAGCGAAGACTCCCCAGGCGGTCACCATTGTCCAGAATAGAGAATCATGAGACCAATTTGTTTGAGTAAAATATTTAGTACAGTTTTATAGACAATACTTTATATATGTGCAGTTACATTAAATAATAATAATAATAATAGCTGATATTAGACTCATAGTAATTCTAATTCAAGGATATAGCGCGAAGTTAAATTGAGACCCAATACCTGCAAGGACAGGGAATCATGACTTATTGATAATTTTGTTTTTGTTCTCAGTTTTTCTTTTGGGCACGTGCTTGCTTTGCACGAAGGTTCGTTCAGTATGTGAGATAATCGAGTAAGTCTGATAACAATTTTTGTTTGTTTCAAGAAGAGGATGATGTAGTGACCTTTGTTTTACCGTTACAACGTTTACATTGGATGTAAGCTCCCAAACTAACTCGCAGTGTCTTGATCTGAATGAAACATTTTTTCTTCCTCCGTTTACACGAAACAGCACGAAAAGTCAAGACGCTTGTCTTGTATATTTGTGGCACCGGATTGCGTATAATCCTACAGGGGTGACTACCCTTGATTGGTCACGTCCTATTGTCGTCTGCATGACACTTTTGCAACCATCGTGTTGCACAACATGAAACAGGTACAGCCTAAGATGAAGGCAGCACTGGCAACTTGTTACCTCGCTAGCTGACAAATGGAGATGAGCGTTCTTAACCTTAACAAAGAACTACACAACGGGGCACAGTATATATCTTGATTTATTTTTTCTGTTATGGTCCATTTTTGTACTTAAGAAATTATTTTATTTTTTGGTTTGCAAACTATTTGACTGTTTTGCAACAAGTCGCACTGTATTGCTCTGTTAAAGAGAAGAGATCGAAATCAGTGTCATTAATTGGAGATATTCCGCTTTTTTATTATTTTATTTTTTAAACGCTCAACTCTGTTCGAAAATTTTTCAAATGACATTCTTCAGAAAATCAGTAGATCGATATACAAGTTATCGTAAGAGCTCGCTTCACCAACGCGCGCCCATTGAACACAAGTAACAGGCACAGCCTAGGAGAAGCGAGCAAAAGTTTAGTCGTATGTGTAAACCCTACATACACCATGTGTTTAGCCTGGGCCCTCGCATTTTCGCGGTATTTAATGTTTACGCTATTGTTATAAAAGATGTGCACGTATCTTTATCAAGATTTTTGGAATAAATATTTATTAACTTCCGAAGGAAATAATAAGTTGTCTCGTTTTCTGGGTAGGAAGTTTCAACTCCAGCAAAAACATCATTTATCTGAAGTCACTATATGTTTAAAAAAAGTAACCAATCCAAATTTAGCGGTATTGAGTATATTTAACATATCGAACCAGTGATTGACATTTTTGCAAAGTTTAATGAAGGGAAATCAAGAACAATTGGAATATGTACCTACATATTTCATTAAGTAAACACCAGATTAGGTTATTGAATCAACTTTAAAATATTTCAACTGTCAATAGATTGAATCACTGGAAAATAAATTTCATTACTATTACAACGTAATTTGTTTATCAATTTTTTAAAGTATTTTTCCCTTGCATTATCTTCAACTTGAACTTTAATTATTCTGTTTATTATTATTTCGTCAATTATACCAAGTAAATCCTGTGTGAGACTGTGTTCTAGTCACCATCTGATGTATTTTAAATATCTAAGTGTGATCACTCCTCACATTTGCTAATTTCTGATGTATTTTGGTGAATGTTGTTGTCAAATTTATAAAATTTTGAAGATTTACTTATTGTTTAGGTTTATCTGCGTCATATAGTCGATATTTTTCTGACCGTGTATTATAAAAAAGAAGATCCATTTTATCCTACACACATACACCAAAGAGACAGACAGAACAATATATCCTTTTTAAGGAATGGATTAATTATACTGACAGACAGACATAAAAAAACATGCTAATAGATGCGTATGTTATGTTTATAGTATGCATTAATCATACAAATCATCACCATCAATCCTTAAAATACTGAAAATAGGCTACTTTAATTATATATTGGACCATTAAACAACAGCAAATAAATGTTTGACCCTTAATATTTCCCGTACATTCATGCGCACAGTCATCATACTGTATGATGTGTGAATCGTGTGATCAGAGCACAGTAGACGCAAGCACTGGAAACACGTATGGTAGATTGTTATGAATATTTTGGGTGATTTTGTGAAAGGAAAATAATAATATTTCAAGGTGTAAGCATATACAATTTCTATTTCATTGTTCTTAACAATTTACTCTGGATACGAATTCTTCTGCTATCAAGAAACAGGACATGTACACGTGATGATCGTGTCACTACTGCAGTAACAGAAGCAGGTGTACGAAATACTTACCCTCACACATTTTTCCGTGAAATTCCCTGCATCTAGCAGATTCCACCATGTAGACAACCAAATTGCCCTCCGCCACTTTTATATTTTCCTCTGATTTTACTGGCCGTGGCGCAGAACAATCGTATATGGTAAATTCAGTTGTGGACTGTCTGTACGCATGCGTTAGCAGTTTGCATAGGAGTTCACCAACCTGTGGACTGATTGGTGGCGAAGTAGATGACGCTACAGCGCCCTCTTTATTAGATTTAGTTTTTGGCATCTGGGTGTTTGGGGGATGTTTTTATTCTTTAAGTAGAAGAGTACTTCCTTTGTTGGACCGTCTTTCTGACTTTTAAAAAAAGATGTAATGTAATAACAGAATACTGTCCCCGTCAGATGCACGTAAATTGAATAGAGTGGCCTACAAGAGATAGAATAGCTCATCTCCCAGGGTGTAAAACAACCCGATTCCTTTCAGCTTTCTTCGTTGAATTCTTACTGCTAAGCATGCGCAGCACTGCATCTAGTTAGCTGAGGTGTTTCATTCAATTGAAATTAAAACTATACCCACCAACGGAAGGTAGATACAATCTCTTCTAATTTATTGGTAGAATATATATATATATATATATATATATATATATATATATATATATATATATATATATATATATATATACAGAAATAGAGACAAACAGTTTAATTGTTCCTCTAAATATGTGTAAGTGATTAAATATTATGAATTTATCAATGAAGATTATAATAAATCTTATAGGTAGAACTTTCAGATATGTCTGACAGTATCCAAACGGCGAATCCAAATGTTTCCTTTAATAGACATTCCATTTCAGAATTAATATTGAATTATGACCCTTTGTACAAATATTGTGCAAAGTTTTCAAGATTGTAAAATTTATATCAGATTTTAAAATTAGAAACCTTGAAAATTCTTTTTTTAAAATTATTTTGATAAATAGTTCAAAGGAAGCACTATAGAGAGGTTCGTACATTTTTAAATTGCACAATATTTTTGTATTATATTTTTGTCATTGTTCTGCAAATAAAAAACCAAATTAAAAAAATTCAGTTCCATTGTTATGGGTTAAGCAATTTTTATTATATATACAGCAGTAGGGAAAAAGAAAGGACCAGACTGTTGTATGTATAAAGAAAGTTGCCGTTGAGAAATAGAAAGATGACCAAAAGCCTTGAGGGCAAATTACCTTAAAGCGGGCTCAGCCCAACCAAACCAGTTTTTGAGCGTGTGAGAAAAAAAAAAAACAAAAAAAAAACAGCTGTTTTGGCTGTTTTGAATACTTTAAAGCGGGTTCAGCCCAACCAGATCTTTTACTGAGAATGTGTTTCGGACCCACACCAATACTAACAGAAGTGACCAAATACAATAAATGTATCAATCAAGTTCATATATAATCTTAGAATTAAACCTATTGAATAGAATCCAATATGTCTCTTTTAACTGACGTTTCATTTCCGCATTAACAATATCAATTAAATTAAATTTAAAAGAATCTTGTACATTTTGGAGGCCGTCGAGATTAAAAAGAAGGATCGATAAAGTTATTTATGTCAAATTTATGTTTGTTCATACGTTTAGACACTTGCGGACGGGTTTGTCCAAAATATTTATTTTTACAAGTTATCAAATAAATAACATTAGATGTTGCACAGTTAGTATCATAACGTATCTTAAATGTTTATTTGGTATTACTGCTGCTGAAATAAGTATTTTCATTAATGAAAGAAGAGTGCAAACATCTGGGTCTATTATATTTAGTTGATTAACCATGACTTTTAAACAGTTAACAGCCGTAACTCGTTTAGTATTGAAAATATGATGAAACTGTGAAATCTGATGCCAGAGCCAACATGCCCTAATGTCCAGTTATATTTTTCATACTTAATAGATCTACTTATATTTCATCTTCGCCTCTTACTATTATTTATGCTTATGTGCATATGTTAAGTTCTTCCATTCAGCTTTATGTCATCACTGTGTTCCTTATGGAATATGTATGCACTTACAAGGTAATAGTTACCTATCCTTTCTGTAATTACATTTTTCCTTTTACTTCTGCTTCCATCATACTCTTCTTTATGCAATTATAAAACTTTCTCGTATGTGCTATAAAAAAAAGACTTGTATGTCCTGTACCAAATAGTGCCATCACTCATATATAAAATAATGTGTTCAAAATACCATTGAAAACAAACCATTCAACAGAAAATTCTACAACAAACAAACTAAATTCCTTCCTTTTCACACATTTCATGCACATTAACCTCAGTTACAACTTTGTTGCATGCCATTACTCTTGCGTCTTCTCTTGGTACTTTTCTAAAGTACCACTCTTATTCTTCTTGTTAACTGTAAATATCTGGAAAACTTCGAAGCAATCACGGGCCATTTAAATTTTATTATTAGAGTATGAAAAACATATAACTGTCTGGGAAAAACATATAGAAACAGGGGGAAACATATTTAAAAATACGTAGTATCTCAGTAGAGACTCTTGTTTTTCTCAGATATTCTAATTTTTTTATACTCTGTTTATTAAAGAGGAATTCGACTTGCCTTCTGGGTGCAAAGGCTGGTCTACATAAATTTATTTCATTGTTTTAAGCCACCGGAAGTCCAGAATTTCAAAGGTACGATGGTCATCCAATGAATCTGCTTCTGTTTGCTTTCCGTCACGGCCAGTAATGTCAAAAAATAATTGTTAAAAGGCTGCGGAGAACAATTTGATGGTATACTGATGTTTTATGTTATGCTAAACGCAGAAGAAATAAAAGTAAACTCTTATAAAATTACCTTTGATTTTCGTGTTTTCTGTCGCTGTTTTCGTTTCAGATCTTCAAGACCATGTAAGGTAAGAATATTCTCCCTTTGGCGTCAAAGAATTTCCATAGGCCTTTATCCCGATCCATTTAACGGGATGATATGGTGATAGTCTTCAAATTAGCAAGTTGAATAAACAAAGTGAAAGAAACATGTGTTTGCAAAGGTGGAGAAATGTAGCGCTATTAAATCATGACATTAAAAAAAAGTTGTTGCTGTAGTTAAAAGCATTTATTAAATATCATGCGCATTAGGTGTCGATTGTCCAAGATAAACAAGATCTCAATAATCCACATATCTCACAAAACGTATATTTGCAATAATTGACACCAGATGAGTATGATCTATATCTTTTGTAACATATTTCATACAGATTTTTCATAATTAGCAAACTTGAACTGTGTAGGTTTTCTATATTTATCATCGCTCACCACTGAATATCGTTTTCTCCACAGGAGCCACAGCGTTTATATTCAAAGTAGCCAATCACAATTGTTCCAGTTAGTGCATGCTTTCAAACTTCTAAGAGCAGTCGTAGTTTAAATTAGTCGTGCAGCAAGTGAACTACATGTTTGGAAAAAAGTGTCTTGAGCAAGGGTGTCAAACTCATTTGCTATGGCGGGTCAGATTTTATATAAATAATAATAAATAATGAGTCTGGCGGGCCGTATGTTTGACACCCCTGGTCTAGAGTGTGTTTAAACAGAAATTGTGTCAGATAAATTTAAAACATGAGAACAATTGTGGCTTGAATTTTCCATGATCAGTTTCAACGTTCAAAGAAATCATGATAATGGAGTTGTGTTAATTTTTTGTGGCTGAAGCAGGCTCCAGTTTCACTAAAGTTCTCATTTTCTTCCTTAAACTGAAATTATTGAATATCATTCTTATATTGCTTGTTTTGGAACAATGAGTTTTTCACTTAAGCTGGTATAAAGGATTAAAATACGGTCATAATATCCCGCATTTGAGATCCTGATCATATACTAGTCTTGTTTCGTTTCTGAGGAAACCTCGAGGGCTTCGATGACAATATCACAGACTTTATGAAAATAAATTGTTTCCACCCAGTTTCAATAATGTGAGCTTACAAGGATTAGATTTGATGATGTGTGAACAATAGTGTGCGCATATTCTTGATCACCGAATTGTTAGATTCCTTTAGACTATTTACTGGCATTTACCTTTTATTTGTATTTTTTTCTTCATTTTTTAAAAATATTTTAAATTATGTAATTGTTTTTCTGATTGTTTCAGTTTCCACTAAATTTCATGTCAGTTTCGTATTTTAGTATTATTTTTAGACTGAGCCATCCTTAGAAAATATTCCATTTTTTAAAAAGTCTTCACTAAATTCAGTTTCAGTTTTAGAAATTTTAATACTACTTTTAGTCTCGGACATTTTAATAAAATATTCCAGTATTTTTTGTTTCCATTAAATTTCGTTTCTGTTTCTAATTGTAGTATTATATTAAGTCTAAGCCATATTTTCAATATAATATTTTTTTTTTCTTTTCCTTTTATTAGTCTCAGTTATATTCCGTGTCAGTTTCGGAATTGTAGTATTACCTTTAGCTTCTGTATATGTCAGTTATTTTAGATATGTTGGCACAACAATGTTAGAAACACTCCTCCTTCGCCTATATAACCTCATTACAGCAGCCATTTAAAATTTCGGCAGGTCACGTGAACTTTGTATTTTAAGCCTATCGGCACCCTAGTGGCTCTGTATCATCAGGTTAGTAAGGATATGTGTTCGATAGTCATTAAGTGTGTTAGAGCCCAATGGAGACCCACAATATTAAATTACCATTAGACCCCATACCGTCTCACTTATTCCTAAAATGGCATCCCATGTTAAATTCATCTAGGGCCCTATACCGCCCCACAATGTAAAAGTTATGGACATTTTTAACACTAAATTTCTCTTGTGCCCAAAGTGAATCACAATCTTAAAGCTTTGGACATTTTTAACATTAAATTCTCCGTTCCCCGCAGAGTGGCACACAATGTTAAACCTACAGACGGGTTTTTAACATTAAATTCCCCTTGTACTCAGAGTGACATCTTTTCAAAATGGCGGCGTAATCTTTAATTTTCCTTGTGCCCAGAGCAATTTTTTATACTACGCTTATCAAAACAACCCATGCCTACACTGCTGGCAAAAAAATGCGATTTTACTCAGTCAAAATGTGTGATTTTCTAAAGCCCGTTGTGAAAGCGGTGCAAAAGTAAATTAGCAAAATGGTCGTACATGCCATTTTAAATAATAATAATAATAATAATAATAATAATAATCAGCACCAACAGCCGCCAGTGGCGGCGCGAGGGTTCGAGGCGCCCGAGGGCAATGCTATTCAGTGGCGCCCCTACCGCGGCGCGGGGGGGGGGGGGGCACTATTCTTTCGTGGCGAAGCCCCTACTTTTCCACAGAGAACAATTTGTATGTCAGTTGCCAACATCCAATCCCCAACCCCCTCCCATCTACGCCCCGGTTATAGCTGCAAATAAAAGCTCCTGACGTCGACCCCACCCCACCCCCCCTAGTCTGGTCCCCGGGGGCAATTGCACCCAACCACCCTCGCGCCGCCACTGCCAGCAGTAGCAGCATCTATGAAAATTATCTAAAGGATAATACTACTACTACCAATAATAATAGTCCTTTTTTATTTATCCAGAAATTTGCTCCCTTACAGATATATCACTGCTACCACTTACAAATGTAATACGGTCATAAAATCAGGATTGCTCATTAAAATATTTGTGGAGGTGTAATTTCTTAAAAGCTGAAACAGTATGTGCGTGTTTAATATCATGCTACAAACGGTTTCTTAAATACCGGAGGAAGCAGAAGATTTCTTAAAGTACTCTGTTCGAACTTTTGGTATATATTTTTAAAAAATTCGATCAATCAATCGGATACCTTTCTAAATATTCGTTAGGGACTGTATGATGAATATTATAACAAACTTTAAGAAAGTATTTAGAAGGCAAATGATGTAGTTTATTGGGGTCCTGTAGAAGGCAAATGTTGTAGTTTATTGGGGTCCTGTAGAAGGCAAATGATGTAGTTTATTGTGGTCCTGTAGAAGGCAAATGATGTAGTTTATTGGGGTCCTGTGGAAGGCAAATGATGTAGTTTATTGGGGTCCTGTAGAAGGCAAATGATGTAGTTTATTGGGGTCCTGTAGAAGGCAAATGATGTAGTTTATTGGGGTCCTGTAGAAGGCAAATGATGTAGTTTATTGGGGTCCTGTAGAAGGCAAATGATGTAGTTTATTGGGGTCCTGTAGAAGGCAAATGATGTAGTTTATTGGGGTCCTGTAGAAGGCAAATGATGTAGTTTATTGGGGTCCTGTAGAAGGCAAATGATGTAGTTTATTGGGGTCCTGTGGAAGGCAAATGATGTAGTTTATTGGGGTCCTGTAGAAGGCAAATGATGTAGTTTATTGGGGTACTGTGGAAGGCAAATGATGTAGTTTATTGGGGTCCTGTAGAAGGCAAATGATGTAGTTTATTGGGGTCCTGTAGAAGGCAAATGATGTAGTTTATTGGGGTACTGTAGAAGGCAAATGATGTAGTTTATTGTGGTCCTATGGAAGGTAAATGATGTAGTTTATTGTGGTCCTGTAGAAGGCAAATGATGTAGTTTATTGGGGTACTGTAGAAGGCAAATGATGTAGTTTATTGGGGTCCTGTGGAAGGCAATGATGTAGTTTATTGGGGTCCTGGAGGCAGAAACAAACGGGCAACTTGGAGAAAATTTGCGAGAAGGAATGGTAACCGCTAACAATCGCACGTGATAGTACCAAGGATCAAACCAGGGACCAGAGAAGTACAAACCAATAGTGGCATAGCTTTTGCGTTGTTTAGGCCATATCTTTGATATATTTTTGTTAGGAATACGAGACTTATCAAAGAGAGTGAAAAACGAGGAAAAATTAAACCGTCAAAATGTGGTTATGTATGTATGTATGTATGTATGTATGTATGTATGTATGTATGTATGTATGTATGTATGTATGTATGTATGTATGTATGTATGTATGTATGTATGTATGTATGTATGTATTTGAAAAAAAGAGAAGTGACGGATAATAAAAACGTATATAGCACCTGATATTCCCAGACGGCCACCGGGTTATGCAAGTCAGAAACAACACGTACTTAAATATAGTTAATACTGTATTTACTTAAGCTATATATTAATAATTTTATTTACTTTGATTTTAGGGATTAACTTGATTATGGTAATGTTAATGGAGAGGTATCGAAATAGCAGTATCTATTTATCTGTCAGTCTGTCTTTCCATCTATCTATCTATCTGCCTTTCTGTATGTGTGTCTATCAATTAATTTTCGCTAGATGGCCCTGTGCAATTTCGTGAACAGGCAGAGGTTGTGAAACGTCCTAAACTGGTACCCAACAATCTCCTGCGCTCGTTCGTTCGTTTGATTAACGACGTGTGCGGCCATTCGGCCATTTACGTCGGTGACCCTCTCACTCGCTACGTTATCAACCAGTAAGGGCTAATGCAACGATGTCTTACATTGGTGGATATAACAACCAATCAAACGCATAGATTCCTCCAAGTCGGACCACCTCGGCTATTTCTGCAAGACAAACATATGCCTCAGATGGGCGGTAATTTACAAAAACAAAACAAAAAAACCCCCAAAAAGCAAAAAAAAAAACAAAAACAAAAAAAACATCATATATTGTGTTATTGTGTTCACTTAGGCCATTTCGACGATTGGATTGACCGCAGGATCTACCAAGAAGTAGCGAAGGAAAAAATAGCAAGATGCAATCGCAACTTCTCGGTCAATCCTTGTTTCGTGAATACTCGAGGTGGTCCGAGCGGCAGCTATACACATTCGAGGTATGATCCGTTGGATTGACATCGAAGATGCGAATAAATCCTGCGGTCAATCCAATCGTAGAAATAGCCAACATACATCGGATTCTTATTTTTGTTTCGCAGAAATAGCCGAGGTGGTCCGAATGGGGTCTTAACGTGTTTGCCGCGACACTCGAAAAAGAATTTAAACCCTCTGACCGCGCCGTTTGGTACTCAGTCTCGCTTCATATCATAATCAATATAATATTTATAGATCTGTTAAAAACATATATTTCCTTGTACCACCAAATTTACATGTCTGCTTTTATTTACTGATTTAAGAAAAAAATACAGTTGCACCTTTCCAGATGAATGCTGTCATGGGCCGATTGGAACATAGCCCCGCCATTTCCTTCAAATCAAGAAATAACATCGGTTGTAGAAATACACATACATATGATGTGGTTGGTGATTCGCCTCTGGCGGAATGCATCATATATGTTGCGACAGAAAAGGTCGCCAATGTTTTGATTGTAACTTTGTCTCCTTCCGCTGCTATATTGCGCCGTGTGAACAAAAGTCGTTTAGAATATAGTTCTCAGCGACTGCAAATAACATCGGAGGTTTCTTTCTCAACTTGACGGAAAAGGCAGAGAATGTTTCGATTGGGGGCGTAGCCAGAGCATTTTGAAATGTGTGCGCGAAGCACACAACATGAAGGAGGGGTGGGGATGGAGGGGTCACAGATGCGGGAGTGGGGGTCCGCCCCCAGGAAAAAAAAATTGTGAAAAAATTAAAGGTTAATGGTGCATACTGGTGAATTCTGAATGGGCAAGAGCTGGTACTGGGGCTATAACTTTTAATATTTCTTTTGTCTTTTTTTTGTCTTCTTTTTTCCCCTCATGTGTGTGTGTGTGTGTGTGTGTTTCTTCTAATTCTCTGTGTACGCGGCTGCGAATTTGCGTTCAGCTATCTATGCTACTGACTGACTGTTGATCATTTTAGCACAACAGATCTTCGTTGTACAATTATTTCCTACCACATGTTGTTTCCATCATCCTCGTCATCATTCTTCAATTTTTGTAGCGTATGTTACACGAAAAAGAACTTCTTAAATTTGTATTAAACTCAGTATATCCAAAATCTGCACAGCTCCGTTTTGATCCAATACTAAATAATAATAAAAAATAAAATTACAAAATTTCCATCATTTTAAAAAAAAAAATTGTTGAAAATAATTTCGTTAAAAATTTCGAATTTTCTCAATGTGACTTTTTAATGTATTTAATTTTTCCCCTCATGTCAAACGTAACTCATAGTATATAATAAATTCGCTTTCGAGTTTGTATATCGAATGATTTCCAATATTTGCATTCATGTAGACAACAATCATTAATAATTGTATCAGTTAAAACAGGAGACTGACCTTTTATCAATAAAACGACGAAAATTAGTATATATAAGGTTATTTCGTGTTGTCACAAATTTTCGTCGCTTTTTATTGCTAAAAGGTCAGATTCCTGTGGTTAAAATTACGGTTGACAGTGGAGTTCTCTCACTGCACTAGGATGTAATATCACATTGCAAACGCATATTTGATCACCGTTGTTCTGTAAACAACATGGCGGCGAACGTGTTACTTCTGGATTTTGCGCAACTGTTTTTCTTTATAATTTCAGTGGCGCATGCATTAGGTAATCGCAAACACATTTACTACCCGTCTCTTAAAAGTATATGTAATTTCCTTCAGGAAAAGAATGTAAAATTGTACACGCTGGAAAGTAGGAATGTAAATCTTGTCTTTGATCCCGACCTCGTATCCTGGAGTCCTCGGTATTGACGCACTTAGGCATTTACTTTCAACTTTTCAGAAGTATGCTCTTTTCATAGTGATACCTCTCATTTAATTTGAAACATTAGTTATTTTAGAAAAGCATATATATAAAATGACATTGGTATGTTCCCTCGTATGTTCCTTTGCATGCTTTCAACCAGACAACCCCTTTTCGGGCAGTTCGTGTAGTACGTGACTTGTTTTGACGCATTTTACATGAGTCTGCTTCTGCCTGTGACAACGTTGTACATAAGCTCCTGAAAAACAAATAATATTGCAGAGCAGTATCAATAGCACATAGAAAACTCAAGTTTATAGGAAAAATTGCATAAAGAAACTTAACTTAGCATTCCTAAAGCTTTTCTTATATTTATCACCATTTTGGTTTTGGGAGAGATTTTGTCTCAAAAGCTAAAAGAATCAAATTGGGGAAAATCATGATAGCATTATAATAAATATGTTTACTTGCAATAAAAGAATATTAGGTATAGTGTATGACCTATTTTTTAAAACCTAATTGGCACTGTGAAAATGCAGAACCTCAGTCCTAGAATGTACTGTGTTTGGAACTTCAAAACTGTTTTGCATCTTTCATAACTTATTTATCTAGAAGTGCAAATAATCAGAGACAGAAAACATAAAATTACAGGGAAAGGTTTTATTTTCAATTTATTATCATTCATTATCAAACAAATTAAAAAATTAAATTGGTCAGAATAAGTTAAATATCAAGATTCTATTAAAGGATGATTGAACATTTACATTAAGTAAAATTGCTTATTTATCAGATAGAAAGTCCTAATACTTTGATTTAAATAAGCAAAAATGTAGAGGGTGGTGATTTAATTCTGAGATAAATCGCAAAAGTATGTATTTCTTGTAAATTTGCACAAATTATAACCACCTCTGAACATCAGTAAAGACAGATCCACATAAAACTTTATAACACTGAACACTATTCTAAACAGTGTTACTGATACAGTTATCAGCTGTGAGTCACATTGCTATCACATGTTGAGTAGTAGACTGTATGCCTATTATGGCGGAAAGTTGATTTGCCCCGTCAGAATAGTTAGTAAGGATTTTTATGAGGACTTCATGATTTGAAAATGATAATTAGTGAAATTGAGTTTTTTTCATGCTATGTATCTTTGTTTCATTTCACAACTGATAAAAATAGGATTTTCGACATTTTTCTGTCTGTGTGACTCAGTGTTGATCAGTGTAAACAAATGTTGTTCATGACATCATTTATTGATGTGTTCTCTCGAGAACTGGGAGTTTATGACACTGCATCAAAATGGGGTAGCGTCAGAATAGTGTGTGGTATGATAATGCTTCTGTATATCATATTTGGGGTTTTTTTCTGTGTGAAATGCAAAGTTGAAGGCATTTTTTTTTCTTCAAGAGCAATTTATTTTACTATGGAGGGTCAAGAGTATCCTATTTACGCCATCAGTGTCAGTTTTTCCTTGGTACATTGTTATTGTAATTTCGAGGGCTCCAGGTCATTTCATCCCAAAACCAGTTAGGCTCAAGATGATTGGGCCCAAAAGCTACTATTATTCTAAACGATTCGGCTGGGACGTTTTGGCCCAAATATTTTTTATTAGGGATATAGTGTGCGACTTTAATAATTTTTTCATTGGAATATACTGTTTTATTTTTATAATGATGTTTGAATCATGATAATAATATTAATGGGTATTTGGATATTTGGAATAACTCTCAGTAATTGGCAATAGTGTGAATCACTGAAATGATTTTCATAGTTGTTAAGTATCAAAGGAAGTAACTCTTCTCTACTGACAGAATATGATTTTAGTATAATCAGCTATTATGTGCTAATACTGTTGTTATACATATATATCAAATTATTGTGATTACTGACAGGTAAAATATGCAACAAAAATTTTCAGCATTTTATTATTTAATATAAAGTTTGCTTTCATCAATAAAAATAATAGATACACACACAGGGCTAGAAATTATGATTTTTTTTCATTACCTGCAGGATTACCATAATAAATTGTTTACTGATCCTGCCCAAATTTCACTGATCTGCTAAAATTAAACAGAAACTAGTTAAGTTTCTAATTCAACATTTATTATTATTAGCATCAGCTCAAAACAATAACAACTGTGTTTCACCAACAAGACTCATGAAAAGTTGAAAGTTCATGTTCAGGCTTCTTCAAGATGCTCTTTTCAAAGATGCCACAATTTGCTCTGCTTCTGAGGAACCAACTTTCTGTTTTGATTTCATGCATCCCTCTGCCATTATTTGTAGGAAGCTTGCATTGTGTGATTCCAGGGATGATTTATGAAAATGTGTACGCCCATCACTGAATGCAGTATCCAGCACACTTTCATATGTTTCTGAATACTCAGTGCAGAAAGTGTACAACATTACAGCCTTTCCTGGGTTATACTTAATCCATTTGTATTCATTTGCCCAGCATTTCTGGAATTTTCTTAGTGTCTTCTCTTGATTTTATATGTGTGATTGTGCTCTCTCATGTCATCATCTAATTTCTGCCATTTTGGTGGCGGCTGCACACCTTGCAAATACTTTCACATGTTGTCAATTGTCACTGCACAATGTATTGAATATTTATTAAAATATATTGTTCTGTATAATTTTGGAATGTTTGTTGAGTTGGTGAATGCGACCTTTTCCATTTGCTCAATACAAGACAAAGACCATATACATTTTGTTATCACCAGTAATGAGATCAGTGCTTGGGGTCAGTACACCAGGCTAGTTCCACGTGTGCAAAGACTGTTTTGACAATAATCACACTAATTTACTTGATGAGTGGTTTAAAACCTGTCCATTTGCGCCATGAGCATTTATTGAATCTTGTCAATTGCAGGATGTTGGTAGATACTCAATTAACACAATAAAAACGGACCAATTAACCATTAAATAGAATGCCAACTCACGACCACTTCTTAAATTCTTAACTCTTATGATAGGTGACCAGTGGTAATTTTCAATGCCCCAACAGATTAATGACTGCTGGGTTTTACTGATCCACTACAAAATAACTAACTACAGGATAGTATATTAGCATTAATTTCTAGCCCTGTACATAGTATAACACAAAGTATAACAGTGATCATAGTGATAGTCAGCTGATAATGTAATTGGATGAAATAAAAACAACTTAAATTTAAAGTTTTTCTAAATTTTATGGATTGGCCAGACAAATATTAGTTGGTTCTGGATCAAGCATTAATGTAATCAAACAGGTTACTTTTAAAAGAATACCTGTCCAGTCCAACTTCATAAAACAGATGCTGCTTAAAGTATACACATGCTAGCCCAGCACACACTATACAGAAATTTAATGCTGCAATTTAAACGAAGCACAAGATAACAATAAATTGTGTCCAATTTGTTTCAAAATGAAATCGTGGAAATCGCTTATGTAATCAAATATAAGTAGATATTGCAAATTGTCCCTGATGATATAACCTACATGTTCCCATACATCACTGCTGTCTTCTTACGAAGATCACTTGTTGCAGATCCATTGTGCTGTATTTGTCACATATTCTCTTCAGCCTTGTCTGAAGCCTGCAATATTTCTGGCAATTGTACCACATGTATAAGGCATCCTGCACCAGGTGTGCATTTTTGTGTGGTGATGGAATTAGCTTTGTGGCACATAAAGGACACTAGAACATGAAACCCTAGTCCAGACCCATTTGCCCTCTTGTTAATTCTTTTGTGCCATCCTGGAAGTATACTTTTCTTGTACCTGTGATTCATTTGCTGAAACATCAAAACTTCTTATGCATTATGATAGTTTTTTCTTACAAACTGAAGTCTGCAAACCCCATTTTTATGAATGAAGCATGGTGTTCAGGCAAAAACTGATTTTTTTGGTGAATTTGTAGCTTGACGACTAATTTAAATGATAAAAATCCTGTCATTTTCATCGTATGTCATTCATATACCCTATTGGGGACATGGAGCAGATGAAACAGTTACTGTTCTTTAAATTTGTAACACAGTGTTCAAATAAAGAAGATAACAGGATAACAGGAAAACACATAATGGGGTAATGTTTTTCTTGTATCAAATTACTGCAATTTTTGGTATCACACTTGGATTTTGAGTATATTAAATCTTAACAAAGGTACTTTATATATGCCTCATTGGTATAAAACAATGATTGAATAGCAATCACTTTCTATAATCATTCATTTAATTTGCTACTATATGTACTACTACTATTACTACTACTACTGGTAATACTTATAATGCAGTAATAATAATGTTATTATAATAATTATTATTATTATTATTATTATTACAAGTAACATACATGTGCCACAGGTACAATATTTTTCTTCAGTTTACATAAACACCAATTTTGTTCAGTATTTTAAATGTTCTACCTACGATCGTTACCAAGCATCAATTCATTTTACAAACATATTAAAGGCTATTAACTTATAAGACCACAACTAATTGCACATGTCATTAATTGATCCAGTTAAGGATCAAAGATGATATTTTCATGTTTTTGTAGATGAAAGATGTGTTACAAACATTATATATGGGTGACCTGTAGACTTTGTTTCAAAACAGATTAGTGGTATTGGCTTCATTTAGTGGTATTTAAGACTTTGATTTATGTTGATTGCAATGGTCCTTCAGATTATTGCAATTGGCCCCTGTTGATAACAGGGTGACAAATGGTACTGAAGAATATCACACATATAAAGAAGTTTCCAGATGTGCTAAACCCTTGAATGTTAACTTAAAGAGACCGCAGCTAATTGCACCTGTCATTAGTGGTCCAATTAAGGATCAAAGATGACATTTTCAAGTCTGTGTAAAGTCAAAAATATATGTTACAGAAACGAACAGAACATAACAAAACTTTTATAGAAAAATCATACTCAGGCCATACATATATGGCATATGAGTCAAGAACAATCAAAGTTCTATTATGCAAGAAGCCATCATGGTGTAATGTAAATAAGAGGGTGAAAAGAATAAAAGGAAAGAAACAGAAAAATCAGAGAGAGAGAACATGAATTATTAAGGTAATGAAATTGTCATGCAAAATGTTTTTTTTTTGACATTTGGTATATTTTCTTTTTTCATATGAAATAGTTTAACATGCAAATTACACACACACACTAAATAAATAACTTTTGCACAACACTTTTATTTAAATTAGAAATTAAAATAACATAAATCATAACTACAAACACATCATGCTCATATGTATAATAGCTAACAAATGTTCTTCATCAATATTACTCAATTTATATGCACTTTTATATACTGTCTATAAGTATAGTCAGCTGAAAAATCCCACATGTGAGCTGAACCATCCCAGTTAATATAGTGGGTCAAAACATCCCAACTAAATTGTCTGGGGCCAGACTGGTTTGAGGCTGAAATTACCTGTAACCATCTTGAGTCTCTATTGCGATCCACCTGTTTATTTTTATTCGGTCATGATTGCAACTGGCAGCTGTCAAGAACAAATCAAAATAAGCTGTTGGATCAAAGTAGAAACCACATAATGCCTGGCGGGTGGATTTTACCAAGTACCAAAGCTTAAATACTGTTCAGGCAGGCCAAACAACCAGAATGAACCAAAGCGAACAGGAATGAACCAAAATGAAATCAGAACAAATCAGAATGAAACCGAAATGAAGTATGAATCCAAAATGAACATATTAGAAACCAAAACAAAGTATGAAACCAAAATAAGCATATTGGAAACCGAAGGAAGTGGTACATACCATATTATTGTAGGAGTTCCTCAGAGGTCAATTTTGAGAGCACTTTTCGTTTTACTGTTTATCAATGCCCTCCCCTTACTATCTGTTCATACTGATATGTTTATTATATGGTTGACAATGCTGCTCAAGCTTAAGTACACATGTTTATGAAATTGAGAGTAAACTAAATTCTGACATGTCAAACTTTTCATGTTGGTGTACCAATAATGCTTTGTACATAAATTCTCAAGCAACCAAAGACCCAGAAAGTTGTACTAATTGCCACCACTTACAAGAAAATGAGAATGCATAAAGAATCTTTCTGTATACAGTTTTTGGGGTTTTTAAATGTATTTTATAAAGCAGTGCTCGATAATGTTAACTTTTAGCATTGAGATTGACTTTGATAATTAGCAATGACTTAATTAGGTATGTAAATTTAATGACTTAAAAATTTGGGTGAGAAACATTTTTCTACCACTTCATTGTTTGTACCTTGGTTATGTATGTGGCTGACTGACTAAACTCAGTTGCCTATTGTTTACTCTGGATTGAGAAGAGATTGTACACAGGATGCATTGAAAACAATCACAAAAGTAGACTTAGTGGTTTTAATGTTGATGGTTCAATGATAATTAGATTAACAATTATCAGCTTTTTAAAGAGCTGATGTCTTTTAAAAATAAGCTAAGATCAAAGTGCAGTGATTGATTATTGACACAATTTAAATGTTCATTTTTAAATAGAAACTTGTATCATCTTTATTCATATAAAAAAAGAAGCAGTGATAAAAAATTTCTTCTTTATTTTGGCAGCAAAACTTTGTAGTACTTCAAGAAGTTGGTTGTATTATTGTAAACTTTCAGGGGCCATGCCACGACCATGTTATATCTGAATGCAGTTTTTTCTTATAAAAAGAACATATTTTACCAGGGTAACACTGTATATATATATATTAATATATTGCGCTTACTTTAAAGATGATGATTCACACTTTAATGTGTGCCCTAAAGTTTATATGTAGGTGCGTGTGTGTGTATATATATATATTCAGTGAAACCCCGCTATAACGCGATATTTGGGGTCCATAAAATTCTATCGCGGAAAGAGCGGGGTCGCGTTATTGCGGGGTTTTACTATATTTTACTTTATTCAGAGAACAACGTATACACGTCTAATGTATAACATGAATAGGGTATCAACACTGTTTACTATCTGATATCGATCCGTCTTTGTTTTCCTACATGACAACCCTTTGATTGAGCCACGAGTTTGATACAGCTGTACTTGTTCAGTACCAAGTAACAGAGAGTGGTTATTTGAACTCCCTGTGATCTTGCCGCCCAAGCTCAGTCTCTACATAAGCACCTACATATGACAATCTTTGATCTTGCCGCCCAAACTCAGTCTCTACATAAGCACCCACATATGACAATCTTTGATCAACCACCGCATTGTCTGGTGCTTGGTTGTGTATATAGTTAAAGAAGAAACATAAGTCGGCTATTGTTTGCGCAATGATTGTATACAGAATGAATTTAAGTCCAGCGCATGTGTTGGCGGCTTTCGTTTTTTGATGTTTATTAAATCGTGAGAATCTTTTATCAACCACAACATTGTCTGATGCTCGGTTGTGTATGCAGTTAAAGAAGAAAAACATGTCGGATATTGTTTGAGCGATGATTGTATACAGAATGAATTGAAGACAAACACAAAGAAGACTTACTGGCTTTACTCATGGATCAGTAATAAGTAACATTTCCGATAATGTTTATTTTGGCATAACACTTCAAGAAATTGGTGAAATTGTTAAATTTCAGAAGCCACGCCACTATCGAATTCATACGTGATCTCTTCCCCAAAATGATAATAAACTTTTTATACACTATTTCTTGTACTTTAAAACAAAAAAAAATTCAGTGTACGAGAAAAGGACATGTACATGTATACAAAATTTCAGGAACCACACCACAAACATATTATACTCGAATTCATACGCGATCTCTTCCCCAAAATGATACTGTTAATATACACATTGTATACACTATTTCTCGTACTTTGAAAAAAAAAATTCATGTGAGAATGAATATATGAAATTTTGGGAGCCACGCCACGATCGCGTTATATCCGAATTCGCGTTATAACGGGGTGCGTTATAGCGGGGTTTCACTGTATATATATATATATAAAATTCAGTTTAATTTGGTTCCTTTCCAGTTCAATTTGGTAATTTGGCCTACTGGTAAAGATGTGCTTATCAACACCTGTGAATGTAGGCAGAACCTTTTATTCTTTCTTTCTTTTTTTTTAAATTTGAGAATATCCGGAACTTATTTTTTTCTACCTGATCAGGGTCTGACTTTTCTCATTTGACAGTCTGATAGTTTAGCACACTGTTTAGCATCTTCCATGCCTATGTAGTAAAATGTCCATTACCAGGATGCTGATTATCCATATTATTTGCTCATATGAACTACTACCGTGTCCTACCCAATTTTTGTTCTTTATTACAATGTACATGTATCTATAAGTAAAACAAATTTCCCAATCATGACATCAACACAGAATAACAGAAATCAGTAACAAACACTATCAAATATAATCTCATATAGTTATAATTACAATGGTATTATGAATAAATTATCTTTCTAAAGTCAAAATACATGTAAGAGGGAGGGAGAGAGAGATACAAAGAGAGAAACATTATTTTTATACCAATTGTCACTAAGTGGGTGCCACAATGACAGTATGTCATTTGTCATACAGAAACCCCAAGATAATTAAGAAGGATTAAAGACTCATAATGGTCCAATCATATGCATTCTGCAGTCCAATCTTATGTATCAACTATACATTATGATTTAATGGATGATAAAAGTTAATCACCTGCCAGCACAGGTGTGAATAGAATCCATGTCAGCCGAGTTTACCTTGATAAATGTAATTTGACATTTGTTCACAGTACTACTTTTTGACCAAAATTGTATCATCTGAAATACATGTACCAATTGTCCGGATGAAGTCTTGTCCCCTGATGGGTCTGGACAGTTGATGTTTTACTGTATTAAGATACAGAGCTCATGACCCACAACAAGGTTTGAACCAGAGACCACAGGCAAAAGAGTATTAAGTTGTGAACCACCTCCTTTGGTTAAGTTTACATATTTGTAACTGGTTTATACATTATTAAGTGTTTGTTTTTATAGGATTCAATGAATGAATGCTGAATAAGGCAACTGGATTAAAACATAGTTTTTAAAACAAACTTTCAAGAATTGTGCTTTGAGAAGCTTTCATAATACTTTTTAATCCTTTTATGATATTTTGGTTGACAGTATAACCTAATATGTTCAGTGGTACAGGGGTAGAAACATTTTCATAAAGCATGGTTGCCTACAAGACAACCATACTGAAAATTCATCTGGTTGTCTGACTAAAACTCGTTAAGGTTATTCCAATTTAAAAAAATGATTACTCAGTTATTCAAATTTATCATTAGAGCTTTTGCAAATTATGTGAAAATGAGTGGTAAAATATATATTTTCTATCTGTCATTTCATATAGACAGCCCATTTGATTGATTCATCATGGCAAACATCTGTCATTTCATATAGACAGCCCATTTGATTGATTCATCATGGCAAACATACTTATTTTAAACCATTGCCATCAAAAGCCAGGCTTTGACTTTGCATCATTGCATTGCCCAGCTTTAATTTTGATGGTGTCACTACTTGATTGAGAAAACCTTGAGTAGTTTTCACATTGTCTTCTCTTTTTATTATCTCTTGGAAAATATACAATAAACATTGAATCCAAGCCAGTGTCTAAAACAAACTTGTAAGCTTTAGCCATAGCAGTAATAAATTATCTGTTAATCTGATTTGTATTTAGTTTTATGGAGAAATACATTATGAATATTTAGCATTTACTTAAGTTGTAATCTGTTTACTAAATAGTATACCTGCCGACTATTACATGTGAAGTGAAACCTGAAAGCATGAAATAACTGGCTATGCAGACAGTCTTGCAAACAAAGGTATCTTTGGCAAAGTAATACTCAAACAGCTGTGGTTGATAACCAGGAATGAAATAACTCACTAAGCAGACTGTCGTGCAAACAAAGGTGTCTTGGCAAAGTAATACTCAAACAGCTGTGGTTGATAACCAGGAATGAAATAACTCACTAAGCAGACTGTCATGCAAACAAAGGTGTCTTGGCAAAGTAATACTCAAACAGCTGTGGTTGATAACCAGGAATGAAATAACTCACTAAGCAGACTGTCGTGCAAACAAAGGTGTCTTGGCAAAGTAATATTCAAACAGCTTTGGTTGGTTTCTAATCTAGCCATAGTCACTGTGAGAGCAATCAGCTTATTGTCCCCTACTTTTTATAGAAATATTCAATTTAGCACATATGTCCATCCATATATATGTCCCACTTTCATTTCCACGCAATAACTCCCTTAAATTATTTTTTAATTTCAACCAGATTTGGTATGTTGTTTGAATGTTGATGATACCTTGGCAGAGTTTGATTGTCAGCCTTTTGCATCATTATTTAGCAGAGTTATAGCCCCTGATTGGCCATCTACCCACTTTAGTTTTCCACACAGTAATTCTCTTACCATAATTATTATTGGATTTCAACCAGATTTGGTATGCAACTTGATACTGATGATACCTTGACTGAGTTTGATTGCTCATCATTGTTTTATGGAATTACTGTATAGCCCCTTATTGTCAGACCCACCCACCCACTTTCATTTCTGTGTAATGACTCCCTTAATTATTATTTAATTTTGACACAATTTTATAAGCAGCTTGATATTGATGAGGTCTGAGCTGGAATTGATTTTCCATTTAGTGGTGCTATAACCCCAGGTTGTTGGACCCACACACTTTTTATTTCTTCACAGCAACTCCTTTATGTATGATTAGATTTCATTCAAATTTGATAGACATCTTGATATTGGTAAGACCTGGGCTAATTTAATTGTTTGTATTCTACGTCATTATTTAGTGGAGTTACAACACCTAATTGTCAGACCCATTCATTTTCATTTCTACACAATAACTCTAATAATTATTTTTGGATCAACAAATTGTGGTATGCAGCTTGATAATGACGAGACCTTGGCTGAGTTCATTTGTCAGCATTCTACTTTATTTAGCAGAAATACAGCCCCCAGATTTGTCAGACCCACCCACATTTGTTTCTGCACAATAACTACATTATTGGATTCAAAACATTTCATAGACTGGTTGATAATGAGGAAACCTCATCTGAGTTTGATTGTCAGTGTTGCTGAGGTAAATGTTTAATGTACGGCAGCATCTTTTAGCAAAGTAATGGCCGATGATTGCTGGACTCACCCACTTTCCTTTCTATGCAATAACTACCTTTAATTCGTATTGAATTTCAACCAAATTTGGTATGCAACTTTATGTTGATGACACTTTGGCTTAGTTTGATTTCTCAGTGTTCAATCTCATCATCATATGTGGGGTTATTGCCCCTGATTGTTTAATGCACCCACTTTTGTTTTTGCAAATAATTCACTTAATTATTATTGAATTTTAAGAAAATGTTATGTGCAGCTCTGTATTATATAACATCAGCAGGATTTGATTGTCAGTTTTCTTTGTCATCATGTAGTGGAATAATGGCCACAGAATGTTGGACCCATATACTTTTGTGTCAGCACAATGACTCCCTTAATCATGTTTTTTATTTCAAGCAAGTTCTGTGTACAGCTTTATTTCTGATGAGATATCACATGGGTTCAATTCTCAGTGTTCTATATCATCAGTAGTACCTTCCTTTAAAAATGTTAATTCATTTACTTTATCACCATTATCACCTAACCCTTCCTCAACAAAACAACACTCCCCTTCTTCTAACAAGAATTGAGGGACATTAGTTACAGGTATTGGCTGGTTTATATTTCGAAATTAACTGTTGCCATCAGCAGCATTTAATATCAAACTTTATATAATTTGATGGCTATTTTGTTATTTGGTTTGTAATCCACTAGAATGACTATTATAGGAATTCAAGTTAGATGAAGTTGTTTGATGATTCACTCTTTATGTTGGTAATAGTAAGTGAGAAGAAATAAAAACATAAATTAGTGGAACTGTTGTAGCACTGGCAAACAGTTGTTAAAGAAACTAGAATATGCTAAAGAATTATGTACCATTTATACTCACTTATAAGTCAAGTCCAACTGCAAGCAACATAGACCCTGATCTGCCATCACATAATGCGCTGGCAGATTATGGTCTGTGTTGTTTGTTCTACTGATTACTCATAACAAACTGGATAGACCCAGATCTGTTGGCACATTATGTGATGGCAGATCTGGATCTGTGAAGTTTGCATTTTGGACTCAACCTGTAAGTGAGTATATACGGTAATTCTGCAATGTATAACGTCAAGGTAGACTTTTGTGCACATAAATTCTTATTGTACTGAGAAGATTTACACCAGAATAATTTACCAGTTTTTATATCCACATACATGTAGTTGTGGATATATTCCTTGTAGTCTGTCCATCAGTTGGGAGGGTGATCATATTTGGTATGATGTATTACAAGGATGAATAGATGACAAAGGTTTTGGTTCCTGGATTGCAGCTAGAAGGGAGGAAGGGGTAAGGTTTAGAGTCACATTTTCATTGGTAAAATGGCATCTTCCATGTAACCTGAACTTCATCTATACCAACTGAGGGAAGGTGATTATACAGTATTCTGTTTTAGCTGGATAAGTAGATGATAATAAACTAAGGTTTTAGATCCTGGTTGCAGATCTTGGAAGGATGGGGATTCAGGATCACCTTTTCATAAATAATATGTACTTAAGTTGTAACCTGAACTCCATGTACATCGTTTGAAGGAGGTTGATCAATATTTGGCATCATGTTTCAGGAGGATGAACAGCTAACAATGAAGATTCTAAATTCCTTTATGCAGCATGATGGTGCAGGGTGAGTTGGAGTAGGAGTGTAACAAATAAACAAGTGAGGATATGTACATTTATTTCCATCTCTTTGTTATTATTATTATTATAATTTCTTTTAAATCACAGATGCAGAACCTCTTTTACAAGATTTTCCAAACAGCGCATTCCAGCGACATATTAAGGCTTCCAGACACCAGCCTTTCTGTGTGGTCTTTCGGGAACCAGGTATATTTACATTTGTGAATGGAATATTTTTGGGCATGCAAAAATTTGAAGTATACTGAAAAATTACTCTTTAAATTTAGAAAAAGTATATAAATTACCTTAAATTTAAGGGTTGGATGTCAGTAATTACTCATTATTTATTTGAATCACTCTTGTGTGGAAGATATCCTAGTAGATAGTGGTACAGACATGGCTTATTATAGAACCAAGTTGAAACTGAACAACCCGCATGCTTTTTTACCTGAGGTATTCTTTTATAGTCGATTTTACTAATAATGAGATGCAAGTGACGAGATCTATATCTTGTTATAGATGTATATCATAATAAACAAATTAGGAAACAAAAAGAGAATATATACACTAGTCACAAAGCACAGGATCTGATGTAACATCAGTTAAGTGCAACGTAAAATAATGTTTTTTTAAATTTATTTTACTCACATGAAAAGATGCTAAGTTTTGTTTCCAGTTTTTGTTGTTGTTGTTGATTGTTTTTAATTCTTCTGCTTTTACTCATGTTTAACATTCTTAAATTTTATTAAAAATTTAATTTATTAGAATGGGTCAGTTAATTGATAGAATGAGACAATACATGTTATAAGATTCCAACCCAATTAACACTCACATTATTTTTGAAAACCAGTCATTATAAAGCCTCTGGACACATAAATTCACTTAATGTGTGATTTTAGCAATCACATATTCAAATTGATTAACTCTTGCCTACCATTCTTTGTTAATTACATAATGCCTAGTTTTTACTTCAGTATAAATTTGCTAAATTTGTAAAGTGCACAGATGACCACACCCAATGACCTTATTATATTAAAGTAAAATTACTTTATGTATCAATAACTGAGTTTTCAATAATGCCCTCATAATATGCAGTATCTCATTGTAAAAGATCTCATCATAGGCAGGGGAGAAAAAAAAAAGAAAAAGAAGAAAATTTGACAGCATTTATACTTTATGTTGTATATTACATATCTTGTAATATAGGATTTCACTACATGTGGAGTCAACTATATATGTGTTAACATGTATTTTGTCTCCCTGATGAATGACACGTTATCAAATAGTATAGAATAATTTCAGACTTGAAACTGACATAAAATCTTTACACATGGACAGAATGTATGGAAGTTTAATTGTATCAAGGATAGATATTGATGTAAATAATATAGTTTGTTAAGACAATGTGAAGATGAGTTGGTATATTTCAGTTTCAACTAGCAAAAAAGTTTGCATCTCATTATTAATTTAAAAATATAAAGTCCTTAAAAATTTTAAAAAAAGAAGAAAAAAGATAGCTATATAAGGAACTTAAAGACAAAACAACTAAAGAAATACATTTTAGACAGAATATATCATTATTTTAAGATTTTTCCCAAATATTACTTGAATAGTCTTTAAAGAAAAAGGAGACCATAATTTTTGTTTATGTTTTAATTTTATGTACCATTATTGAAGAATTATCTGGTATTTTATAGTTTAAAAAAAAGACTGAATACTGAAATTGAATAAAATAACACCTTTTTCCATTTTGCTCATACAAGAGATATAAATGAGGATTATTTATTAATTAGCCTACTGACCAAGAAAATGTCACCTTTGTCACTCAATGTTCTTGTTTCATTTTTTAGTGTGTGTGCAAAACATATATCATTTATGAGTGCAAATAGGATATTTGCTATGAATATCAGATGCAGATCAAGGATTTTTGAAGAGGAGGTTTCAGATCTAGATCACTCTCTCTCTGTGTATATGTGTGTGTGTGTATATATATATATATATATATATATATATATATATATATATATATATATTATGTACAAATTCTAAAGATGTGATCAATGAGTAAAAACAATTACAGAAATTAATATGAACAAAAGCTGCACCGACCCTGAAGTTGCATAATACTAAATTATCAAATAGATTGAATAAACAGTAATTAGATTTTACTTTTGGTCTTTGACTGATTTTGGCATATATTACTTTATAGGGAAAATGTACGCAGGTCAGAATCTCATTTTATGGTGCCACATAGGCTCGTCAAAGAAAAAAATTCCTGTGTAAAAAATACAAAAAGAGCAGAAAACCAACAAAAATGTGATAAAAAAAACATGACACCACAAAAAAATCCAATAAAAATGCACACCCTTCGAACAGAATACTTAAAAATAATCTCAATACAGTTTTAGAAGTTTGCTGAGCATGTACAAAGAGAGTAAGAAGATCCAAGCTTTCTCCAGGGTCGGAATATTATTAAAGTTTAGTAAATTGTTGTACCGGTAATGTTTAGTTCTAACCAGCTATACCATTGGATGAGACCTCCCATTCACAGTATGTGACTTTATAAATAGGTTAGGTTATACAAACATTTACCACTGCATGACTATTTTATTTCTTTATCCATTCTGAAGTTGCAAAGTTTAACCAAATGCTATACCAAGATTTTGGTATCACTCATAAAAAAAATGTACCAGCTAAAATTCAACACAAAAAACACCCCAAAATATCAATTTGACCAAGCAATAAAGGAACAATTTAAAAAAGTGAGCCCAAGTACCAGAAACATGATTCCCCCCATTTATATTTATGTTAATATTGACAAATTGTTTATTGTTTAGCATTGTAATTTCCTTTTTTAATGTTGATGATGATGCTTGAATTAACGTCGTGTGCGCCCATTCGGGAATGTACGACGATCCTTTTTTAATTAATTATTAGAGCCATTTATACCAGCTTTTATATATGCATTATTTACATGCCTAAGATAAAAACCTGATCCAGTAAAACTATTGTGTCCACCTCTCCCCACCCTTCAACCCCAACACATGAACAATAGTGGCTAATGTGGTGTCTGCATAGATGTATAAAGCTTTAAGTCAACAATTACTCGGATTGGGACTGGTATTGATGTTTGAATTGTTAATTAAAATGTAAAAAAAGACCAGATTTTATTATTGTAGGACTGGGTATGGTGGAAGGGGATCTGGATCTGCCACTGAATATTAAATCGTACTGTACTTGTTATATGATGACTATTGATAGTAATGAAATTCAATATTGAAAGTTATGAATAGTCATGAAAGTTGTGAATAATTATTACAGAACACATTACTCTGTTCAGAAATAGCTGATTAATCAGCCTGTATTGATATGTGCTCTGAAATGAATTTCTTCTTTAATTATTTATATATCTCAGGCTGCAGACATAATTATTTGGTTTTGAAGACGATATAATTTAAATAATAAAATAAACAGTATGACAGTTATGTTTGTGAAAAGTATGGAAGATCTGTCTTAAAGTCTTTGACCATTCTTCTGACGGTGTAATATGATGCTACACTAAATTATAATGGACTGTATAAATTATATTTATTGAAACTAATGCCAAGAAATGCAATAGAACTTCTCTGCTTTTCTTTCTTTCTTTAGATCCCTTAAATTGACCTCTCAGATTTTAGGAGAATGCATAGCTAATTAGCAGAGCTTTAATTTAAATTGCAATTTTTCTCCCTACGATTTTTTTTATTGATTGACAGAATACATTATTTTTCTGCTAATAAGTGGAGTTTTTTTAATTTTATTTCTACTCCATAATTCATCTACAAGTCAAAGTGAAGTATAAGGCAAAGTTCTGATTATCATTACATGTATTGATTTTTCATAGAAGACCATCCACCTAACTGTTTAATGTCAGATCAGTAAAGAATATCATACTTTTTTCTTATCAGTCAATGTGGAGTATAAGTTGAAGTTAAATTTTTTTAAAGGCAATAAGTACCAACTTACATGATGAAAAATATGATAGCTAAGTTGTAAATTTTTTGGAAAAAATTGGACAAAAAGGTTTGGAGTTACACAGATTTGAAATTGTACATAATTATTATGTAGACAAAAGTATCTAGGTGTCTCATTTGGTTGGTCAAACTCTTGTCTGATCACCAAATTTATACCTTAAAAGTCCAATTAGGTAAATATTGACACCTATCTGGGTTATCAGTTTGGGCAGCGGTCCATTGGAATGTTTGTTATGCAATAATTGATTGACATATGCTGCACCCAGCTAAAAGATAAGTTTTTATACCTGATTGGTGTTAAATGTATGAAAGTGTTCCCATTCCATTTCATAAAAATTTTTAAAAACTTTTTCTTCTTTGTTTCTGATGCATTTTTACATTTAATATGCAAAATATTAACAAATTGCAGTAAGGATGTGAAGAAATCAGTCTCGTTAATATCATTTATCTTTTTATCCCCCCAATATGTAATGTGGGGATATATAGCTATTGCTATGTCTGTCTATTGCTATTTCTGCCTGCCTGTCTATAATCTATCTGTCTCTTAACATTGTTGTTTCTGGAGAATAACTCTCATTTAAACCATTCAAGATATCTCCATGAAACTTGGTACACTTAATAGATTAGTGGTCCAGATGTGCCTTCTGCTATTCACAATTCTTGAGTTTCAGTATTTTAAATGTTTTTGCTAGTTTTACTGTCATTCCAGCCATTATCCAAACTTTCATTTCCATGGCAGACTTCCAAAACCATTTAAGATATCCCTACAAAATTTGGTGTATATATTTGACTAATGGTGTAGATGTGCCTGTTGCTATTCAAATTCTTCAGTTTCAATATTTTTAAAGTTTTCATCCATTTGTTTTACTTTTAGGAATTCTTTATTTTTAATATTTTTTCCATTTTGTTTATTAGTCCATCCATCCATCCATCTATCATTCACACTTTTTGGGGGGGCGTAAAACTCCAAAACCTTTCAATGTGTGCCTGTGATATTTGGTACATACTAGTATATTAGACTACTAATGTAGATGTGCCTTTTGCTACTGAGAGTACTATTTTGGCAGGGTGTGGGACATAGATGACTCCATCTTCTTGTATCACCTACAAGTACCGTATATGATAATTGATGGGATTACATCATTTTAAAATTCAGCAGAAATATCAGAGGTTGAGACAATCCAGCAAGTTTCATTGAAACATTTGCCATCAATCAAACATGGTTAATGTAAATATTGATAACGTACATGTGCCATCTACCTGAATAAAAGGACTATTAAAGCAGGATTGGAAGAATATTAGATTTTTATCTCCCAGGTATGTAATACCTGGGATGCAGCAATTGCTATGTCCATGTGTCTGTCTGTCCATAAACATTTTGAAATTCTTTTCTGGAGCATAACTCTCCAACCATTCATGGTTGTTCTACCAAACTTTGTACACATATCAAGCAAGTTGCATAGAGGTTCTTTTGATACTTAGTATTTTCCACATTCAGTATTTTTTATGTTACCACGGAAACAAAGTTTAGCATCAGTAATGTATAAATTGAGAGTGCTGGACCATAAGGTACTATCATAAGTAGTATAAAAATTGAGAATGCTGGACCATATGGTACTTTCAATAGGAGTCTTGACATACTGTAAGTGGGGATAAGTGGTTGGGAAGAATATATACTGTATATACTCGCTTATAAGTCAAGTCCAATTGCAAACAACATAGATCCTAATGTAACGGCAGATCAGAGTCTATGTTGTTTGTTCCACTGATTACTCCTAATAAACTTTATAGACCCAGATCTGCCAGTGCATTATGTGATGGCAGATCTGGGTCTGTGCAATTTGCAGTTGGACTTGACTTATAAGTGAGTATATACGGTAATCTCTAAATGATTCTTTTTATTGTTTTGTACTGAAAGATTACAATGTTCCCTTGAGTCACATGACAGCTGTGTGAGAAATCAGTGAATGTAACATTCATGATAACATGAGAATACAATTTTGGAATCCCTCAAGAATGTTATTGATAAGTTTTGCTAATTTTGTATTATTTCAATCATTGTATCCCCATTTTTTTCAGGACTTGGTTCTAAGTTGGAATTGTCAATAGTCAGTGTCTGGAAGACAAAACAATCAAGTGCAAATTACACAAAATGGGAACTTGGTTCATACACACCAGATGAGGTATTTTTTAGCATTATATTTGTAAACATTTTGATAAATTTATGTATGTAGTGTAAATCTTTGAACTTACAATATGATTGCAAGGTAGAACTGTATTTCTATGGATTTGTTGGGAGTCAGAACTTTATTAGTATTCATCTTGTACCAACCAGTATTTCAATATGATGATTTTTATGATAATCTTTATTGTGTTTTCGTTGATCCCACATTTGTGGAATCAAGATATAGCAGTCTATATTTTTGCGTGCATCATTGTCATCAACAGTTTGTGATGGTTTTGGTTAAAGTTTTTAATTTGCATATATTTCCCAAACCCTGTTGATAGATTCACATCATACTTGGGATTAATCATTATGAAGTTAAGACAACTCATTCTATGACATGCTCACTTGCCCCTATGACCTCGGAGTCAATGTCACAGTCATAGAAAATTTGCATTAAAAGATTTGGGTTAAAGCTTTTTCATTTGTGTATATTTCCTGAACCACTGATAGATTTTCTTCATAATTGGGATCAATCATTCTGAAGTTGAGACAATTTATTCTGCAACATGCTTACTTGCTTCTTTGACTTTAAGGTGAATGTCACAGTCATAAGAAATTTGCATTATGTTTTTAGTTAAGTTTTTTCTAATGCTTACATTTCCTAAACCCCTTGAAGGATTTTCTTCACACTTTGGTTGAATCATTATGAAGCTAGCTAAGAAAATTCCTTCAGCAACATGTTCACTCAACCTTTTGATCTTGGCATCAAGGTAACACAATTTACAGTAATGCTTGAATCATAGGCCCAACTTGGGCTCAACCAAAATAAAACCAATATTGCATTGAAATATTATTCATTAAGAAATTAGTAATTGCTGATGAATTATATATGAAGAAGAATATTTTGTCATATGAAAAGATGTTATCTATATAAAGCTATTCTTTTAAGCAGGTTTCACTGTAATATATGTTTACACCTTTTTTCACCAGAAGTCTCCCTTGTACGAGACTCATGGTCCTAAGAGAGTGCCCTCTGTCCGGTGTTACTTGGGAGAGACATCTCGATATGACTACCCTGGACAACCATGGAAAAAGGAACTGATGACCTGGTTGACATCACTGGTAATCATCATTTTCAATAAATCAAAGTATACTGCTGTGATAACAAATACCGCAGAGTGTATGATATGGTGATGAGGACAGAAAAAGTGTGTTTGACATCCTACAAGGTTATTGCTGGTTCTTGCAGACAGATAAATCTTTGGAGATTAATTTTCTGCAAAGTGATAATCTACACTTAAAACATCAGATACAATAATTTGTTGTATACCAGAATGTGTATTGTCATGGTTTATTTTCTTTGTGTATAAGCTGTAACCAGTTGTAGTTTAAATGATTTTAACATATTTTATCATGTTCATTACCACAGATGTTGAAATTAATTAATTCTTTTCTTTCCTATTTTTCATAATTATTATTTCATGGCAGAGTGTATATCCTAAAAAACATGTATTAAACCACAGTTTATCTTAATTTTAATTAATTGACGTGCTTTTGAGGTTCTTTATATGTAAACCTTCAGTGCAGAGTATCTAAATAGGACTGCAACTCCACATTGCAAAATCATAATTTATACTGATAAATGAATGTACTAATGGAGTTTCAAAGAAGTTTTTATTATCACACCTTTTTGGCTTAAATTTAAATGTGACTAATTCCTTTTTTAAAAAATTTTGAGTGTTGTAAAATATCTTTTGCCTTTTATGATGCCTTTTCAGATTCACTTATCTCACTCCACATAAGATATGAATTTAAAAAAAATATGAATGGCTCAATTTAATTCAGGCTCATTCTCTATTTGATTTTTCTGAGAATAAATGAAGGTGGATGTATTTTTTTAATGCAGCTTAATTTTTAAATTTTTGGTTTTCTCTATGACCATATTTGATAATGCTATTTACATCTTCAGAGTAAGAAATATGATGAACAGATGCTGGACGTAACAGAGGAGATGGTGGCAGATGCAATTCAGAAATACCGCCTTGTGATGATTGCCTTCCCAACAGGCTCCAGGCATATTGAGATAGAAGATATTATATACAAGGTACAATATTTATGTACCATTTGAGATATAAGGTACAACATTTATGTACCATTTGAGATAGAGGATATTATATACAAGGTACATCATTTATGTACCATTACACATCCCATTCTGACCACAATATTTTGACAGTAATTGCTTTATTCAAGACATAAACCAAACATGTAGATGTATAAAAAAAATGTACCTTGATTCTTTGCTATCAAAGTACTTAGGGCTTTTGCTGAAAGAGTGTATTTGTATTTATGTTTGCTTGTGGTTACACATAAAGTATTACATAAATAAAAACAAAACAAATGTCTTTATTGTCATAATTATTACTATGAAATTAACACAATGAACACACAATGGATCTTGACCTGGGACATTATAGTCCTGTACAAAGTTTCAAAGTAAACTTTTTATAAACAATGTCATAATTTCTATTTTCCTTCATGAACAAAACGGAGAAAGGTAAACTTTTTGTGTAGGATTAGTTTCAAATAATGTAAAGGCAGTATTACCTGAACCTTAATAATATACTGTTTTAATTATTCTCCTCTGCAAATGTTCTTTTTATCATTTTCCCATAAGCATGGACAAACAAACATAGAACATGGTTTAATTCAAATCAAATTCAGGTCTCAAATTTATCAATGATAATGTTGCTAAAACTGTCATTTTCAGTACAAAATGGTGTATTAATGATTCCTTTTGTTTCAGCTGGCATCAGAACATCAGAATAGCAAACCCTTAATTGTTCATGAGCATGCACTTGATATCATGTAAGTTGATCACTTTAGTTTGAAAAGGATAACAGGGAGGAGAAACTACTGAAAATCACAATAGTTTTAGCTCACGTGACCGACCATAAGGCCAAGTGAGCTTATAGAATGGCTTTGTGTGCATAGTCCATCGTCTGTCCATCAGTAATTTTTTGTACCACTCTGGAGTCCATATTTCTGATCTGATTTTGATAAAACTTGAAATATGTGTTTATATTTTCAAAATCTCAGTTGAGTTTGATAATAAAAAGATCCACGCATATTAAAGGAGGTGATCTTGCATGTTATTGCATGACCTAGTTACTGCTCTCGAGGCCATTTTTCTGATTCAGTTTTGATCCATCTTGGAATATATGCTTATATCATTGAGATCTCAGATAAGTTGAGTAATGAGTAAGATCCATGGGTACTAATGAGGTGATCTTACATTTGATTGGTTGACCTTGTTACCACTCTGGAAGCCATATTTGTATCTTATTTTGATAAAACTTCAAATATGGGTTTATTCGATCAAGATCTCACATGAGTTCCATAATGTTCAGCAGGTTATTTCTTGCATCTGATTGACTGACATTGTTACCACTCTAGAGACTGTATTTCAGATTCAGTTTTGATCAGACTTGTTAAATAGACATAACTCATCAAGATCTTGTATAAGTACAATTATGAGCAAGATCCATGCATATTAATGAGGTCATATTGCATCAGATTGGTTGAATTTGTCAATACTTTAGCAACTATTTCTGGCCCTATTTTTATCAAACTTAGTAAATTGGCTTATATCATCAAGATATATATTTAATGTGTTTTAGTAAAAGCAAAATCAATCTGTGTTAATAAGTGATCTTGCATATAATGGGCTGAGCTTCTTAGCACTTGAGAGACTGTATTTCTGACCTGATTTTAGTTAAACTTGGTAAATAGGATAATATTGTCAAGTTGTTGGATGATTTTTATTATGAGCGAGATCAATGTATATTTATGAGGTGATCTTCCATCTGATTGGCTAAGTCTGTTTTTCCACTCTAGAGGCTGTACTTTTGATAGGATTTTGATCAAACTTGGCAAATAGGCCTATCTCATCAAGATCTTGGTTGAGTATGATTATGAATGTAATTAAAGCATATTAATGATGTGACCTTGCATCTGAGTGTCTAAACTTGTCAGCACTCTAGCAGCAAGATTTTGATCAAACTTGTTAAATAGTCTTGTATTATCAAGATGTTGAATGATTTTGATTATGGACAAGATCTGTGGATATTAATTAAGGTGATTTTGTATCTAATTAGCTTCACTTCTTACCACTCTGGAAACTGAATTCCATTATGATTTTGCTCCACCTTAAGCTTTTATTATCATTGTGATAGACAGGTTCTATCATAAGCAAGATCTGCACATAATAATGAGATACCTTGCATCCGATTGACTGAACCTGTTACCTCTCCAAATCTACAAACTATTTTCTAATCCATTTTTTTTAAAACTTGGTCAGTGGGTTTATATCATCAAGATCTTGCATAACTTTGATGATGAGCAAGAGACTATGCATATTAAATATGCCTTTATATTTAGAAAGAATTTTAATAAGGATATAGTAAAACAGATAAAATCAGTATGATATAAAGTTTGGCAGATAGTTTACCAGGTTGTGTTCTTACACTACTACAAAAGCCTGCTTAGTAAAATGGTCAACTGTTAAGTTATGTTAGCCAGATGAGCAATATCAGTCCACTTGGACCTCTTTCTAAGAGCCTGAAAGTTAACATAGTTAGCAAAACAAACAAAAGCAATTATGTTAACCTTGATAACAAAATGCACTGATCCCCCTCTTAAAAGGCCTCTCTCAAGAATGGCCTCCCCTTAGTCAGAGGCTACCTTGTTCAACAGCAAAATAGTATATTTTTCATTTTGTCCTACTCATGTGAGACCACCCATTTATAAAGTCATCTTTTTCCCTTTTTAGAAGGGATGACTTCATACAATGGGAAATAATGTAGTTGCAAAATGAGCATATATCAGCTGTGAAAATAGTGAAAAATTTGTGGTGCGGTCAAATGGCATGTAGTGAAGCAAATTCAATAGAGAGACCATACATTGAATGGAATGTGAAGAATCTGGTGTGAAAAGTGAAATAACATCATTGTTGAAAAGTATAGATAGAAGATTGCAGTGTTTAGAGTTGGATAATAGGGACATAAGTTATTGTCTGCAGTGTTGTGAGCATGGTGCACTCAGCCATGATGAAAGTAGTTCTTGGTTGCCAAACTAGGCACCACAAAGAAGTAGTTCTAATAGTATTGCCCATGGCTCTGATCCATTGAGGATTACCACCAAGTCTTTTGAATTTTGCTGAGATTCACGAGCAACTAACAGCATTAAGTCATCCATCATAAAGGTACTTTTACCTGCTATTTTAAAATTACACGATTCCAGGTCAGGTGTGCATATGGAAAAAGATTGATTATTGCACACTTCTGCTGCACACCACACAACAAAATATAGTTCCTTATAACTATGATTTACTGAATTTGAAAAAATTTAGTGATGTTTAAATAATATGATTATAGTAATTATATACAAGATGATTTCTCATTAAAAGAATAGAATCTTTCAGACTGAGATGTGTATAATAGAGACCAATCTATGAACAGCATAAAGCCAGATCTTGTGCATTCTTGATCAACATTATCATAAATAGAACAAACATCAAAGACTTTGGTCTGCATGTGCAGAATATGATGGCAGATCTGAGACTACATGTGGGATGTGTATTATACATATAAATATAAAATAGTACTATATCTGATGACCATGATAAGCTCAGATATTGTTGTTTAATGAATTATTGCATCATATTGTTTAGTTTTGATACCAATATGGAGAGAGTTTGAAACTTAGAATATTTTGCCATTCATAATAAAACTGAGCTATTTCAGTATTAATATTATGTTTATTACTGTAGAACCTGTCTTGAAAGACCACCCCCTCTACTAAAAAATAATTGTCCTTCAAGATAGTGGTCTCTCATGACAGGTTATAACACTGTATACTCAATAAATTAGTGCATTGAGAATCTGGTCTCTTAAGACAGGTGGTCTTTCATAGCAGTGGTCTTTCAAGACGGTGTTACTGTATTATGCTCATTACTGTTTCATTACAGCAGCACAAAATATGTATTGATCTGATTCAACTATATTACAGTTACAGAGCAGTTGTAAATATATTGAATTTTTATGAATATGTCAGTTAATGTCTATGATGTAATTTCAGGAAAATGAAGAAACACTTTGGGATATTGCAGCTCCCAGCTGTTGTTGTGATTCTCTCCAATGGTAAGGTTTACAATCAGATTTCACCATTGATTTTTTTGTCAAATGGAGACCTCCCATCCACCTTCCTCTCCCACACCTAATTTGTCATAGATCTGACAAAATTGATTTTAAAACTAACTTTGTTACAGGGTGCAGGGAAATCAGAATCAGGTACTAGAATTCTGGCTATAGTTAGTTAAGCTCAGCATCACAAATGATATCCATGTCTGTCGCTCAGTGAATTTTCACATGAGCATCTCAAAATGTAGATAAAATTACCTAATTTGTTTCGCACATGACTGATATCAACACCATTTATATCAACATACAGAACAACACCACTCATTCGGTACATGCTGAAAGAGTGGTCTGTGTACATGTAACCCATCATGTTGGTCCTGGAGTTATGGAAGAGTCCATTTGCAATACAGGAATTGGTGGTTATGGGAGCCATCGCATGCCACAGATAAACAAACATCATCTGCATCATCTAGTTTTCTTTAAACTATTTTAAATTTCTACTCAATGTTTATTTATGATATGATTTATCTAATGAGTAGACGATGTTTGCTTATCTGTGGTATGCGATGGTTCCCATAACTGCTTGGTCATGTATCTAAAATGGACTCTTCCATAAGTCCAGGACCAACATGGAGGGTTACATGTACTCAGACCACTCTTCTTAGCATGCATTGAATGAGTGGTTTTTCTCTGTATGTCAATGCAAGTAGAGTTGAAATCATTCAAGTGCAAAATGAATTTGATAATTTTAGCTACATTTTGAGACCTTCACATGAAAATTCACTGAGCTACAGATGCAGATATCATTTGCGAAGCCAAGCTTAATGAAATATAGTCCTAGCTCCAGTTTGACCAAACAATGTTAAGTTTACTTATGGTAATATGTAAGATGTATTTTAAAAATTAGAATACAATCATTAATGAATTTGGTTCACAGAACTTGAAAAATCTTTGGTGTATGTTGTTTAGCAAAACAGGTGCCTGATCTGGCTGTGCTCATTTTTGCCCGTCTCGTTGATGGCCATGATTTCACAACCACACCATTACTGTGATCATATAAGGATGTCTTCCATTTAACTAACCTCTAGAAAGTAGAGGTAAGCTATTGTACTACCCCTGGCATCAGCATCTGCACAGATTAAAGAATATATATATGCACACCCTGACTAGATGTCAACCATTCTTTCTTCCTATGTCCTAGGTCACAGTTTGGAGTGGGTTTCATAACACCTGCCTGCTGGGGAGAGGGTTGAGTGGGCTAACTTACATACATGCACATTAGTTGTACATTCTTGGTTAAGTTTTTGCATTTAGCTCAGGTTTTTGGCTCACTGTATGAATACTTTTATGCCTGGAATCATGAAACTTAGTGAGGGAATGCATCCTCATCACAAAATAGGCCACATAGACCTATATTTCATGCTTCAATGACTTTGGTTAAATTTTGTGGTTTAAGTTTATTTCTCAAGCTCAGTTAATACTAGAATCATTAAACTAGATGGTTATATGGATCTCTTTTAGCACCATATTCTTGCCATAAAAGAATGTCACTGTGACATACATTAAATTTTTCTTACTTAGGTTAAGTTGTGTTTAGCACATTTTTTGCACCCTGTATATATATATATATATATATATATATATATATATATATATATATATATATATATATATATATATATATATATATATATATATATATATATATATATATATATATATATATATATATACTGGTATACCTCAATTCATTAAATTTATTGATGGGATGCATATTCATGAGTATTATACCCTCATCACAAAAATAGGTTACACTGACCAATATTTCATGCTTCACTGTTGTGTTTGGTTACATTTTGTGTTTTAAGTTTATTTCTCAAGCTCTTTTCATGCTAGAATCATCAAACTAGATGATTGTTTGCATCTCTTTTAGTACCACACTCTTACAACAAAGAAAGGTAATAGTGACCTACATTTCACATTTTACTGGTTTAGGTTAATTATTGGGCACTGTTTATGTTCCAATCATGAAACTTGATAATTCGATACATCTCGGTTACTACTACACCCAAAGCACCAAAGAAGGTCACTGTGACATACATTTTATGCTTACTAACATGGGTTAAGTATTTGTGTTTATGATCACAAATATTCATCCATGCTAGACCTACTCAGAAGGCCCTTTCTTACCAATGCAGTTTGAAGTAAGAATAAATATGCTTATTCAATGGTGAACCTTCCATATTAATCACTATACATTGTATACTCTCAACAGGTTAACTATGTATTGTATATGTTAATGAGTATAGGAATTATATGAGTGGACTGTATGCTGCATGCTTTTCATGTGAGGCCTCACATATAGGGGCTAAACAATGTAATTATTGATTTTCATGTGAGGCCTCACCAGTAGTGGCTAACCAAGGTAATTATTGATGCATGAACTATGTTTGTACTGCCGGCTGTCATTCCAAAGTTGCTCAAAGCCTGTGACTTTCAACCAGTGAAATCCAGCTTCTAGGGTAGGACAATGACAATTCATGTAGCTTGTGAAACAGATTTAAAGAACAATGATTTGAAATCAAAAGTTATATAAAAACATCATGTCCCTGACTTTTATCAACTCAATATAACACCTCTACTTTGATATCATAGAAAAGAATGGTTTTTTTTAATTATTGTTTTATGTAGTTTATGCCCTGTCACAGTGGATAGGTAGATTGGTGGGTGGGTAAGTAGGTGGTTTCACTGTATGTCTGCACAATACTATCCCTATAGTGAAGTTCAAATGTAAAGATAAAAGATTGCAAAAATATCTTGTGTTAGAGATTTGGCCAAGATCACTTGAATTTGAATTTATTTTCTTCATGATAATGTTTACAATGATTATCAGAGACTAGTAAAAGTAGAGGTGAGCTATGTAATTGTTGATTACACTCATGTTTTTCATAGCAACTCTAAAATGATCCCTTATTCTCAAAGATATACATTTTTTATACAATCATGAAAAATCCTGCAATTTAATTGGTTGCCTTGAAAACTTCTTGAATTTTAAAATAATTGGTTTTATCCTTGAAGAGTCCTTGAATTTGTTGAAGAATTCTCAGAATTTTGCTGACAATTCCTTGAGTTTATCTGAGGGAATGCAAAAGTTTAACCGAATAAAATATGTCACATTTTAAATTCAGAAGTTTTTTTTTTTTTTTTTTTACATATTTTCCAAAAATATTAAGAAATATGTAAAGTGGGTACAATTGGGGGGGAGATCAAGAGACACATGACACTGATAGTTATCAGATGGAGTAGAATCCTTTTGCTTTAGTGGCACAGTTATGTGTTTTTGTCTACTTTTGTACCTATTTATTCAGTGATAAACAAAGTTAGGTATGGAGAAAATTCAGTTTCCATAAGAAAAATTACTCTTTCAAACTTTAAGAAGTCCTTGAAAAGTCCTTGAAAGAAAACTCTCCAGAGCTGTATGAATCATGATATAGAATACATCTCAGACAGACAACAGTGGTTATATTTTGTACGGTTGTTCATATGCAGTTAGTGACGCTTCTGGCTTGAGTCCTGTGTTTTATTCCCATGAAAACTACTTTAGGGTTGCTAAATATATAGGTTTAAAGATCAGGATTTGTAAGTATTATGCATAAATGCTTTCTACTTGACCATCATTGATTTTCTTGTGTATTCCTTTACAATTTCTTTTTTAAAATCAATGTAAGAGGAGATAAATATAGGTAACTATGCTTTCTTATTCAGCTTAAGTTTTATTGTATGATATCATAGATACCATATTCAACCAAATGACTGCCCAAAGTACTTAGAAAATTCATTTTTTGGCATATATCTTTTAGGTAAGTTCTTTTTTGAAAACCTCCTGTACCATCCATGCATTCAGCTGCATTTTCAATGATACTAATGTAATTATCAAATATAATGTATAATCCAGGAATATATATTCATTTTTAGCTGAGGTCATGAGAAAATGAATGAATAATCAAAACACATACACAAAACTACATATGTATTTTGTTTTGATGTTGTGCAAAGAATGGGTTTTATATGGCATAGGGATATGTCATGGTCATCTTTTATATGGCATAGGGATATGTCATGGTCATCTTTTATATGGCATAGGGATATGTCATGGTCATCTTTTATATGGCATAGGGATATGTCATGATCATCAGCCCAAGCCATATTCATTTACAATATAAAATGAGTTCTTTCCTTGATGTGGAACAATACACAAATGTGGTTTTTTATTTATTAAATACTCACTTTTTTATGCTTTGCAAATATTTTCCACTAAACAGTGAACATAATTCAAAACTGAGATTTATGAAAGTGAGTTATAGTGTACTGAAGCATATAGATGTGTGGATGTCCATGAAAACTTGTACATAGTTCTAGTTTTGGTGTGAGATAGGGAAATATGAATTGAACATAAGTATTGAACACCAGATCAACTGTATAAGATAAAATGGGTCTGTAATAAATATCAGATCGCCATTAAATATCAATGTTTCAAATGAAAATGTTACAATTGTCCATTGATATTTCATCTTTTTTATCTACAAAAATAAATGGACCATACTATAATCACTTTTCAGTAAGACCCTACATCAAGATGTGGAAGCCCAATAGTAATTACCTTTTTTTTTCTTCCTCTCTGTCCATACACAATTCTTGTTACCACCCAAGTTATGCAACCCTTGCACATAATTGGATGACATTTAGTAGGTAAATTGCCTATTACACAAAGATGTGTCTTTGAAAGGTTTTGTCTTTTCAGGTCCAATTGTGATGGAGTTATTGTCCTTTTTCAGTCAGTTTTATATCTCCAGTTCAGTGTATCCTTGTAACCAGCATTGTTCAGAAACCAATCAACATATTCTGATGTAATTTGGTATGTTCATTGTCTCATGGACCTAGATTTTCTATTTATGGGTTTTGTCATATACATTTCATTTAGGATAGTGTTGCAGTCAGGATGTACCATTGTGGAATATGCAAAAAATAGATATAAAGTCCTGCAAAAGAAGAGATTTAATGCACCAAAAGTGGCTCAAATGAAATGAACAAGGTGTGTTTTTACTGTTAATCTTGTACATATATGCCAACCAATCATTAAATATTCGAATTGCAAATTGATTGCTTTTGATGAAGATGAACAAAAACTATCAAGTGCATGTTTCTGATTGTACTGGTCACTATGCTCCACCTGTCTATTTTCCAGAATTCTCCGAACCCCATATTAGGTGTATTATCCAGAAATAATCATGTAATCAGTATATTTCATAATATTTCTTGGCTGAAAATAAGTTGTCATGCTATTGTATTATAATTGTCTCAATGTAAATATTAAATGAACTCGGGTAACATGTTGAGGTAACTTCCATTTCTGTTTTATCAACATTTTTGACCAAAACTTTCTAGTCTTGGTAATTTAAGTCACATGGTACACCATTGATGTAGCACCATTTTCACTTGTAATGATGGCCAAGTTTCACAAAGAGGTAGTTATGAAATAACAGATAACTGATTTCTTTACCCCAATATCATGCAAAGGCAGTGAAAGTGATAAAATAACTGCATCGATGATTACTCTAGCAAACAAACTGGCAAAACTCACGAAAGTTGCAGTGGAAGTTAAACAGAAATTGAAACTTCCAATATCTCATTTTATTTTGAAGATGGCACATTATTATGATACCACTGGCTTACTTTTTTCAAATGATGGGAGCCATTTGTCCTCTGTTGCTAAACCTGTTCTGCCTTTGACAATTAACTTCATATCTTCACATGGGATGTTGCTTGTAAGTGGTGTTGCTCTAAAACTGTTCAGTATGTTTTGATACAATTTGATGTAAACATTGTCTCATAGACCTAGATGTGTCTTTTATGCTTTTTGTCTCATCAACTCCATTTTGGATAGAGTTATGGCCCTTAACAATTAACTTAATATCTTCACATGAAATGTTGCTTGTAATTGGCATAGCTCAGGAACTAATCAAAATACTCTGATGCAATTTGGTATCAACATTGTCTCATAGACCTTGATGTGCCATGTATGGCTTTTGTCTCATCAACTTAATCTGGATAGGGTGATGGCCCATGACAATTAACTTAATATCTTCACATGGGGTGTTGTTTGTAACTGGCATAGCTCAAGAACCATTCAGCATATTCTGATGCAGTTTGGTGTAAACATTGCCTCGTAGACTCACACGTGTCTTTTATTGGTTTAGTCTTGTTTACTCCATTCTTGTCTTTATGTGGAAACTTGGAATGCTGCTTGCAGTCAGCACAGCTCAAGAACCTTTCAACATTATTCTGATGCAAGTAGGTAAGAACATTGTCTCTTAGACATTGGTGTTCCTTTTATGTGCTTTGTCTTATCTATACCATTTGTAGCTGATTTATGGTCCTTGTCAATCAGCTTCATTTCTTTACATGGGATGTTGCTTGTAATCAACATAATTCAAGAATCAGATGCAGTTTGATGTGAACATTGACCTAGATGTGTCTTATATGAGTTTTCTCTTGGCTACTCCATTTTGGATAGAGTTATAGCCCTTATGGATCAACTGCATATCTTTACATGTGATGTCGATTGTCTTGATGAGTACTTGAAGGAGATGGATTTCTGGTATTCCACATCATCATTTAGAGGAGTCATGGCCCCTAAATCTTCTCCTAACTTTGGTTTTCCAATACATATTCCTCTGCCTAAGGCCTGATAGAGCAGATTGTAGTGAAGTAAGGACAAATACTCATGTATATATATATATATATATATATATATATATATATATATATATATATATATATATATATATATATATATATATATATATATATATTTATAAATACACTGAACCTGAGTATAATTTCTTGAAAGGCATCACTTGTCTTTGAACTTGGGAGAGCTGTCAAATATTGCATCAGTGAAATGTTATATATTTAAGAAAGTGTGTATCTATTAAAGTAGTTGCCTCTTTCAAGTCTATTTCAATTCTAAGATGCAAAATAAACAAAATTAAGTCTGTTTGCACCAATTGCAATTTATTGACCCAGTAGTACATTACACAAGTGTTGCTCAACCATTGGCTAAACACTCCTGTGATGACATTGCAGTATTATGTCGCACTGAACATTACTGTTGGAGACACATGCCTCCAAAAGAGACATCTATTGTGCAACATACATACCTCTTTTTCTCCATGGTTGCATCGGGAGATGAAGCAGGTTCATGTTAGAATCTGTCTTAATAACTTACTTCTCAGGAGGTCAGTACCAGATGAAATATAAATGATATTCAACCAGCAGCCTACCATGACCATACATGCAAACATGAAATAGACAATGAAAATTTTTAAATGAAAGTCTACAAACTTTTAGTTTTACTTTGAACATTGGAATGGTAAGTAAACACTTTGAAATAGAAATTACCACTACTGCCCAAACAATTTCAAAAAGAGTGTGGGGGGCACTTATTGGGGCAGGAGCACTAATGGGGTTGAATATGGTACGATGTATTTTCATCTGTTTCCATATTTACAATATTATACATGTTAGAATCTGCATTATGTTGAAAAAGGCAAAAAATTACGTCTTGAGTGTCCAAATGCAATATAAGTCACTTAACAGAAATATTTAGCAATTTATTAAACAAAAAGAAACTGCACAGTTAAGTTGTCATTTGATAGACATATGTATAACTGTATAGTATGCTATAGTATGCATGTAGAGGGTTTAATGGCACATCAGCACAATACTGGCTATATAGAGTTGATTAAAAATTAAGTTCTAAAAATGTAAAGGTCAAAATTGCAAAAGCTTTGAGAAGATAAATCCTTCAAAAACAGCATAAAGGTAAATATGTTAAAATTCTTTAAACAGTATGTAAAATAAAAAATAAAGGTAAAAACAATTTAAAATTCTTAAAATATAGGGTCAAATTTTTTTTAATGATCTGCATTCTTTTCAAAAGTGCTAGATTTTCTTTGGTGGTACATGATCGAAAAGCTTCTGTCTCAAAGGGTGGAAGTCAATACACTCAACTGTCAGTGGACACTGGCAAGGTATGCACTCTTGTCTAGGTTCCTTTAATAAGAAAAGTTTTACATTGAAGGTTTTTTCATATGAAACTTATGAATGATTGCTACAGTTTACACAGCAGGTTCACAAAAAAGAAATTATCCACACTATATACTTGATATAAATGACATTATTTTGAAATTTTGAGTATCTTTGTATGTTCCTCATTATATTGCATCTGAAGCTAAATCTTTATATGACATACTTTTAAATTAACAAAGCAGTTACAAAATATTTAAACACATAAATTTAGATATATTTAAAAACATAAATTTTGCAACATTAGAAGTTTATGGGAATTGAATGATGTGATAGTTTTCAATCTGTGCCATGCATAAATACAGTACTTCATTGGTATATATGCAATATACAGATCTTGTAATTGTCTGTACATACAATATCTGTATTTATTACATACCCGTTTAATCTTACATACTTGCTGTGGCGTTCGATACAGCTGTTCAATCCATATTTCGGTATCACACAGCCAGACTGTCACTACTTAGATGTCTTCTTTGATGTCCGCACACCACTATTTCTAGATGCACTAAATCAAACTTTCATAAATCCCAATTCGTTTTACAATTTCATTCATACAGTGAAGCTACAGATATTTCAAAAGCATAAAAGCGTAAAAAAGGGAGTATGTAATAAATACAAAACCGTATTCGTCTTTTGTTATGAGCTGGAGGAAAGAACTCATTTGATATGGCTTATGAATATGTCTCAGCCTGATGGCCTTGACATATCCCTATCCCATATTAAACATGTTCTTTCCACCAACTTTGAACAAGACATGTATGCAGTTTTGTTCATGTATTGTATTCATACAATATAATCTTTGCATTTTATATATATATTAGACTTTACTGACCTTAGTGATCAACAAGACCAGTAAGAATTAAAAGAACTTGGCCCTCCACAAGAATTGCTAGTTCCAGATTTTTCTAACAAAATTTCCATGGTTTGAAATGATGTGATTGCAACATTAATACATTCATTAATTTATGTAAATTTAACCATAATGGTTTTTGGTCAAGTCTTTTTCACAAATTAGCTCCTAACCATAATGGAAAAAAATAAATAAAAGTATACATCTCATTGCCTTTTTCTCCTCATCAGTATTTCTTTTTTTGGGATCTCATTGCCTTTTTCTCCTCATCAGTATTTCTTTTTTTGGGATCCAGTGGGTTAACATGTGCCAAAAAATCACTACATCATGAAGCATATCTGAACAGCACAGGCTTTTCATCAGGATCACATACCTGTTTTAGATGATCACATATAAACATACAGCATTCAAGTCAACCATAAATATTAGATTTTCAGGTGCTCAAAATTGACAGGGGTCAAATCACCATTAAATTTCCTATATATTACATACATACATTACTATAAGCTACACTCAAAGCAAAATGCCAATCACACTAGGATTCAAACAAGTGACATTTTTTTTTATAGACTATTACACAACACCAAGGATTGACATCACTTACTGGGAATATTTGCAATTTAACAACATATATCAGATTCAAGAGTTATGTTGCCATGTCAATCAAAACCTAGATTATGGTCATATCACACACAGACTGTGTGCACTTCTGCCACACTCCTTTCACAATGACAATGAAATGCATCTCAAAATATAGAATGATTCTTTTTGCAGGTATACCTTGGTAAAAATCAGTTCATTTCAGAAATATTTCACAATGACAGGCATAGCCAAGAAAACCTCTAAATATATATTTGAATTATTTAGCTGGATACTGAAGCACATTATCCTAGTTTGACAACAAATATGTTGGACAAAGTTCTGCTTTAACTTAAAAAATATAAAATATGATAATTACAAGAACCCGCACATTTTTATTTATACCGGCTTGATGTGATTTTAATTGGCTTTGGGCCAATGTGCAGGTGGCACTTTTGAATGCTGAATACATAAGTACACAGGCACAATTCATGCATGCAGCATATACATATATTGTTTTTGTACCAGTATGTACATGGTGTATATGCACATACATGGAAATAATCATAAGAGAGCAATTAAGTTCATATGTATATGCACAATATACTGTATATACTGTAACATATGCATATATTGTATACATACATCTACAATATACTGTATATACTGTAACATATGCATATATTGTGTACATACATCTACAATATATTGTATATACTGTAACATATGCATATATGGTATACATATATCTAAAATATACTGTATATACTGTAATATATGCATATATTGTACACATACATCTACAATATACTATATATACTGTAACATATGCATATATGGTATACATATATCTAAAATATACTGTATATACTGTAATATATGCATATATTGTACACATACATCTACAATATACTATATATACTGTAACATATGCATATATGGTATACATATATCTACAACATACTGTATATACTGTAACCTATGCATATATTGTACACATACATCTACAATATACTATATATACTGTAACATATGCATATATGGTATACATACATCTACAATATACTGTATATACTGTAACATATGCATATATTGTACACATACATCTACAATATACTGTATATACTGTAACATGCATATATTGTATACATATATCTACAATATACTGTATATACTATAATCTATGCTATATTGTATACATACATCTACAATATACTGAATATACTGTAACATATGCATATATGCTATACATACATCTACAATATACTATATATACAAATGATACAGTATACTCAGTAATATTATGTATACTGGTATACAGATGAACTTTATTGATCAGCTATGAACCTTTTTCTGATTGTAATCTATTCTTTATCATTTAGGGAACCTGACTTCTGGTTCAGGAGGCAGAGAAAAGTTGTTCTCAGGTCTGAGTGTGGACTACAAGGAGATCAGTATTTATCTTAAATCCATGGAAATACCAGCATCTCATATGATGTCCCTGGTATGGTATTAATCCAACACAACCCATTCTTTTGTTTGATCAGATATATATGGTGTACCGTTAGTCATATTTTGTAACTGTAATCATCTGTAATCAAATACTACAGCTTTCCTTTGTGATAACGTTCTTCACTATAACATGATTCCAGCTATAATGCAGTAACACTATGGACCTCATGACAGAAATTATAAAAATTTGAAAAAAGTAAAAAACAAAAAAAAATTGAATTTTCAAAATTCATCAGCTCAAAAATTGACATCAAAGTCATTGTACTTAAATTGGGCATTGGCAAAACATGTTTTCATAATCTGCCTTTGTAACTAATCAGGCACTGCTGTATTCAGTCAATGTCAGGTATTATATTCCTAACAGACTATATATAGCACACCCAAAATTACCTATGTCTCTATTGAACCACAATTGTAATTGATCTGTGTCGGCTGTGGTATTCAGTAACAGTTCACAGGACAGTTGAAATTGCCTCTAGCAGTAAAGATACTCTAGCATGTAAGCCACTTCAGCTCTGTAGATACACCTTGCATACAGCAAAGACATGTAGTTACTAATCCTTACTGTAAACTTGTGCCATCTACATGTCAATAAACAATGGCATACAACTAGTTTTATGTATTTTTCATGCAAAACTAACTACTGAAATGCTCCACTGCAGCCCATAGTGCACTATCTAGTCATCAGACAGAAAGCAACGGACACTAATATATGCTCATATACATAATTTACCCGTGAATAAGGTTTATTAAAACAGTCACTTTATTGTGCAACCATTTAGACTTAAGAGTAAATTCAGATAGTTAGAACTCTCTTTATTATCTAATAGATATATTTTAAGGATTTTACATGTTTTATCTTTATCTTTTATTTTATATACCTTTTACAGAATTTTGACATTTACTATTAACTTTTATAGTTTGATTCTTCGTGTTTATGTTTTTTAGAAAGGCTTTTTCTTCCAATAGTTTTTTTTGTTGCAATTCTTTATATTTACATTTTTAGAATCAGCACCATATAGCCAGTATTGTGGTGCCATGCCATCAAACCCTACAATTACTGTATATACTCTCCTATAAGCTGAGTCCAGCTGCAAACAACATAGACCCTGATCTGCCATCACATAATGTGCCAGCAGATCATGGTCTGTGTTGTTTGTTCTACTCATATATGCACCAGTAGATCTGGGTATGTGGAGTTTACAGTTGGGCTCGACTTGTAACCGAGTATATACTTATTATCTAATGGTGAAATCATATAGATTTATGATTGAATTACTGTACATCATGTTGAGTGAACAGTGCTTATTCTGTTTGGTTTCAGTACTTTTGTGAACAACTCTGCTTGTTTTTGGATTTAAAATGGATATATACATGCATGTTTTTCTGATTTCTGTTATTTTGGTTTTTAGAATTGCCAGATTTGTGCTGCACACTCTGTGACATCATTCAGTTGCTGCTTATCCTATGTAACCATTGCTTTGAAATGGAGACATGATTTTTAATTGACAAAAATAACTTGACGTGTTTTTGCAGATAGATATTGATATATTTCATCACAGAATGTGTTTTGGAGTGGTAAATATGTGTTTAGGAGTGGTAAATATGTGATTTAGAATTTTTACTTCAAAGATGAATTATGTTCTTATTGTCAGGAAGCATTGGCCTGAACTGCAGTTGGAATTTAATCATACGATTTACTTTTCCCAGTGACTGAGATTTGTCATCATTTGAAATCACTTTTTAAATTAAACTTAAGGACAATTTATTAGTAGATTAGAAGTTAAAATTGATAAGTATCTTTTTTAAAGGTGGATGTTACATCGTTGTTTTATTGTCATTCAAATAGTCTGATGTATCAAATGTATGACAGTATTTATGGTATAACTACAGCTTAAAGCTTAGTAGGAGATCTTTATTTCCTTTTAAAAATATGTTATTATTCGACAAGATTGAATACACAGATACTATACAAGTGAAAAAATATATTTAACTTGCATAAAATTAGATTACTACTGTATGTTTGATGTTTTGTTTATCCCGTCCCATCCCCATCCCCACCCCCATTCCCCACATAAGCACAAATCTGTGTCTTCATCCAATTTTTGAGCATTCTTACTATGTGGCAGTTCAGTACATAATGTAGTCAGCAGTAGTCAGCAGTTATGGACCCTAACTACTGCCTTATAATGAGAGAGAGCTGTAATATTCAAAGTAATCACAAGTAATTCTAATCAGAGATTTTGATGATTACAAGTAATTTTAATCAGAAATTTTGATGATTACAAGTAATTCTAATCAGAGATTTTGATGATCACAAGTAATTGTAATTTAATCAATTACAGTCCAAAATACCCTGTAATCAAGATTGCATCTAATTACATCATAAAATTTTCATGGACATATGTTTTACAGCTTGAACTGATTTTAATTTCTTTGAAACTGATATGTATGTATGTATGTATGTATGTATGTATGTATGTATGTATGTATGTATGTATGTATGTATGTATGTATGTATGTATGTATGTATGTATGTATGTATGTATGTATGTATGTATGTATGTATGTATGTATGTATGTATGTATGTATGTATGAATGAATGTACTGTATATAAGTCCAACTGCAAACTGCACATACCCAGCTCTGCCATTGCATAATGCATTGGCAGATCTAAGTCTATGCAGTTTGTTAGGAGTAATGGGTAGAACATACAACATAGACCTTGATCTGCCAGTGCATTATGTGATGACAGATCAGGGTCTATGTTGTTTGCAGTTGGACTTGACTTATAGGTGAGTATATACAGTAGTAGCATTTGAAATCATCTCGGCATAATAGTGGCTATATGTTGCTAGCTAAAGTAAATTTCGAAAAATGTAAAAATGAATTGCACAAAAATTTAGGCAGATAAATCCTTCCAAGTAAATTTACACACAAAGAACAACAAGCCAAAATATAAAATGTAAAGATGTTAAAATTCTGTAAAATGTATATAAAATAAAATATTACAGTAACACATGTAAAATCCTTGAAACATATTTCTTCTTCAAATACGTTACCCAATCATAATACCTTAGGAGAACTACTACTACCTCGCAAATCCAACCCTCCCAAGCTAAAAACCTTTTAGCTAAAAGCTAAAAGTTATCTGGCCACCTAGGTGGCAGTTAGCTAGTTTGATCTCCCCTTATTACAGGAATTGGTACTAAATCCCATGCATACTCCAGTTACTACTTCCGCTCATGCAGTGTAGTACACTCTCGACTCAACAGAGAGCCTCACAATATCAGTACAAGACTTTGGAAGTTTTCCACAAGAGAGCGAGGTGGAAGAGTTTTTCTCTACTAAGGGAAGTATACTCAGTCTATATATGTCCAACTTTTCTTTCTTGCTTTGACGACAAGTTCTGTCTTTTTATCATTTTGTCATCTGCACACACATAGGCGCTTGCGTACTGTACCTGCATGGGTCACCAGTGTGTCCCTCACATGGCTATAGCCATCCCTTTGCAGGTATGGTGTGTAATCTAGAAAACTTATTAATATTGCTGTATAATTCCTGCATGGTGGATACATACCGGTAAGTTTTCTATGTTCACCTAATCTTAGCGTCCACCTCATGGTTAGGTAACATGATGTGATACTGACTGCCTGTATAAGCCACCATTCGGCCTTACCCACAGGTAACATTATACATGTAGTATATTGATATTATCACTTCCACTTCGTAAGTATCATTAGCGATGCTGAGTACACAATTGGTGCTGAGATTGTGTGTGCTATACAACCCACTTGCTGTATAGTTTCTGTCAGGTGAGTATACATACAGGTAAGTTTTCTACATAGTTTTCATAGCATCCACTTTGTAATTATTAGAGGTGACGCTTCGATGATTTTCCTGTATAGGCAGTATATTGACCTTTCCTACAGGTAACTTTTATTCCAATAATATTGCCAAACGTCCACTTCATAAGTAATAATAGTGACATTTTAATATTATACCTGTCTTTGCACTCATTTACAGGCAAGGATATATGGGTTATTAAGCAGGATGCATGTGGGGCTATACCTGTTATTGTCTGCTCTATTTTGTCTTACAGATTTGACCATGGGCAAGACTCGATGTAAATTGTGTAAACATTGGAAACAAGTGACGGACAACCACCTTACTTGTTTTGTTTGATCTGGCTGTCAACCTACAAACACTTGTAACACGTGCAGCGTGGACAGAATCTCAATGGGCTGCAACATTAGGGGCACCTAAAGGGAAGGCACTAAAGTGCCCCTTAAAGGATGATGATGCAATAAGTATTCATGCAGACGCTGCCGCGCTACAAGATTTACTTGCAGAGACTCCACTCCATTTATCAGCCCAGCCCAGCCTAGTGCCTCAGTACCCAAACGATATTGCTTCACTGCCGTCTCAAGCCTTTGGCACTCAAAGGGAACCTTCATTTAGTGACCATCTGGAAGTCACTGTATCTCATTCGGGGCTTTCTGCAAGCATGGTGAGCTCTCACCCTCAACATTCATCTCCCGTTGGACCTGGTATCTATGGTGATCTTTGAACAAACAGAACACAGCTTATCATTATCTGCCCTGATTCCTATGGACAATGCATGGGAATCTGTGTCCAGAATGGCTTGCATCCTAAATAGAGCTGCTCAATGCTGTCACAGCAGCTATGAACCTACAATTGGCGGAACGAGATGCTGTGCTCTCTACCTCCACCTTTCTCAAAGACCACCATAAGGCAAAGCTTCGCCCGCAACATTTGTCCTCGAACCTCCTGTTTAATGACCAGATTGATGACATACGCTGACAAGCCACCAAGGAGACAACTTTCCCTGCAAAAATATCCCAGCCACAGCGGAGAGATTTTTCTGGACTTCAAAAGGACCCCCAGCGACCCCTTTGGACACAAGCCACTGGGAAGCAGTCTTACTGACCATACCCCCGACGGCAGACACAGTCCTCCTGAACAAAAGGGGACAAGAGGCAGAGAGAAGGTGATTGTTTTTGCCCAAATTTCTCTCCAGTACAACCTCTCACATCCTGGTAGGTGGAAGGCTTCAATTCTTTGCTGCCGAATGGGACAATATTTACCACGACGACCTATAGACCCATCAAGTGGTTTCGGAGGGATTCAAGATCACCTTAAGCACACCTCCCCCTCTGTACAGGGTTCCATCAGCTACAAACGTCCCCAATGACCCATTCAAAGCCACCATTCTGCAGCAAGAAATCAATGACCTTCTCCGACAAAGGGAAGTAGAAATCATTCACAATGCACATTCTCTGGGATTTTATTCTAGGCTGTTCCTGGTCCCAAAGGCCAACAGTACTCTTTGTCCCGTCAGCGACCTATCCGCACTTAATCAGTTCATTTGTGCCCTTGGTTCACAATGGAAAAACCACATTGAGTTCTCAATGTATGGAGAATCTTGTCTTAAATGACAGGTGTCCTTCAGATCAGATGGTGTTGCAGGTCAGGTTATACTGTATATACGTATTTACATATCTGTTTTTCTTTTTTTTTTCAACAAGACAATATTTGATACATATGCTTAAGATGAATGTGTTGCTCTTAGACAGAAGAGAAACTTTCCTTATAAGTCCAAGGGGTGATCTTCAGCAGCAATATAAGCATCACTTCATTAAAAGCTATACAACAAATTACATAGTTTCTCTTTTTGCACAAATTAATTTTCATATTATTACTATCCAAATAATGATGGACAAAATAGTGATTACTTTTGCCTAAAATGAAATTGTGTCCTAGAATGGGCTGAACTGAAGAGGACAGCAAAGAACCGGGTTTACTGGTGAGGCACAGTCAAGGCACTATGCTCCAATGGGGGCGGGGAGAGGCAGAAGAAGAAGAAGAATTCCTAAATTTTCATGGGTATCTATTTTCATACTTTAAAACAAAAGAAGACATTTTTGTACTTTAATCCGTCAATTGGGAAAAGAGATCCTATTACTTTTATGTGTACTTTAATCTGTCAATTGGGAAAGGGGATCCTATTACTTTTATTTGTACTTTAATCTGTCAATTGGGAAAGGGGATCCTGTTACTTTTATGTGTACTTTTATCTGTCAATTGGGAAAGGGGATCCTATTACTTTGACATCCGGCTTATTATTTATTGGATCTTTAAATCCATGGTTTGTAACAAATACAAAATCATCAAACATTGGTACACAGTGATTCAGGTTATTGATTCAAGGTATAATGAATGAGAAGTGCTTCAGCTAGGATCAGTCATTATTGTGTGGCATCAGTCATTATTGTGTGGTATCAGTCATTATTGCGTGGCATCAGTCATTATTGTGTGGCATCAGTGTCCATTAAGTACATAGCATATTTGTTATTTTCAGGAGGAGTTAGAGGCCAGAATAAAACTACCAAGCAAGGGATATTTTCAGCCATTGGTCGGATGTTTTTATGCCTATTGGGCTTCCAATGCCTTTAACTACTTGTCCATGTTTAAGAAGAGTGTAGAGGAGTTCAGTGAACTTAGGGCTGACCTTGAATTTGCTCTTTTTGACCTCACAGAGGATTTTTCCAAAACAAGTAAGTTTTCAAAATGCCTCTCAATACAGTCTTATTATCCATTGCACTAGAGTGGCTTTTAATCTTAATTATATGTGTACACATGATATATGCTTGTAAGGATGATCAATACAGTAACTTTTTTTTTTACACAGGACATTTTTTGCGTAACTATTAATCTAAACAGTCTAATAAAGAAATGAAAGTTTGCTGTGCAGTTTGTTGCACTTGGCATAGAAAAATATTTGTTCTAAGATATGAATAATTACATGGAAGGCTATCAGAACTATTGTCACACATATATTTCAAATAATTTCATTAGGTGTATTTAAAAATCTTCCAAATTTCACTGGCAGAAGAATGTGGGTTGCTGAATGAATTTTTCCACTACATTAGTTTTTCTTAAGCTTATGACTGTAATGTAAGGCAGGAAAATATGGAAGACAATGTACAGCAGGTTGTCAATTTTTTTATACTTCTTAAATTTTATTCTACTTCTTAAATTTTATTATACTTCTTAAGGTTTCTTATACTTTTTGGTTCTTTTATTTATCTTCTTTCAAAAATAAAACTTATTCCTTGAGTATCTTGGTATTTAGATTTTTCCCTTTCATTATTTAGTAGCAGAATTATGTAATTATTACATTACTATAACATCCAATTTCTCCCATAGTTCCTGTCTCTTTGCTACCAATGAATGTCAATATGCTGGCATAATTATTGATTATATCATCTCAAGTTGTGTGTTAACATGAATTTGTCACCAGCAGACATCCTGATGTCATCTGTATTTTGAAAATTATTTTATTTGATTGAATTACTTATACATCTAACTGTGCATTTAAGTTAACAGCTGTGAAATAACATGTGCCTTTTATCAGTTTTGTCTCATCAACTCCAGTTTGGTTAGAGTTATGTCCCTTGACAATTAATATCTTCTCATGATATGTTGCATGTAACAGGCATAGCTCAAGAACCATTCAACATATTCTGATGCAGTTCGGTATGAACATTATCTCCTATATTTACATGTGCCTTTTATGGAGTTAGTCTTGTTCAGAAGAGGTATGACCCCAGATTCCTCATCCTCCTGACTTTGGTTTCCACCAGATAGCTTCAACAAAATTCATTGGATTTTTAAAAAATTGGCATGTGCCTTCAGATTGATGAGACATTGAAAGAATTCAATTTCCAGCATTCAACAGCATCATTTACATGAATTATTTCTCCTGATTGCCCATCTTCCTGACTTTGGTTTCTGAAGCATAAATATATTTAGCTATGTTGGATTTTAACCAGATTTGGCACTCAGCTTTTTAATCATGAGTGAAAGAATGAGTTTGATTTCCAGCATTCCACAGCATCATTTACAGTGTTGTGGCCCCTTTTTGCTTATCATCCAGACTTTGGTTTTCACAGCATAACTTGACTAAGATTTGTCATGCAACTTTATATTGATGAGGCCTTGAAAGAGTTTAATTTCAAGTGTTCTACATTATCATTTAGAAGAGTTATGGCCCCTGATTGCCCATCCTGCTGACTTTACATTTCACAGCATACCTTTACTAAGGACTATTTGATTTCAACCAGAGTTATCATGCATCTGTATATTGATGAAACCTTGAAAGAGTTGGATTTCCAGCATTTCACATCTTAATTTAGAAGAGCTATAGCCCTTGAATAACCATCTTCTCCAAACTCTGGTTTTCCAACAGAAGTTCTTCTGAAAATAGCTCTAGTTCTCCCTTGGAGTCTCTATGGCCACTTTATTGTTATTCAGTTCCTACAAAACTGTTAAATCTGCATTTGTTTCTAATTTAATTCACAGTTGTAAACAGAAAACTCAACTCGAGATTCACACACAAAGTGCCATTTACTGTTCTCTTTTATCAAGGTAAGTATAATATAGCTCCACCTATTTTATACTCTAACCTTCTATGGGGAAAATCAATTCAAGTGCCTTAGCCACAAATGTCTCTGAGTTAGAAACTCAAACTCAAAAATGAAAGACCATCCAGTACAATCACAGACCTATTGGAGAACAAATTGTTTTCAGTAGACACAGAACTCAAAATTAGAACTCATGCCTAGAATTAAATACTAATCAAATATATATGTACTGAAGACAGCTTGAACAATGATATAACTGTGAAAAGGTAAAAAGTTCAGGGAGAAATTTTATGATAAAATTTTCTCTTGGTCAGCCTCATACCAGAATTCTGTTAGGGACAGATTGTATGGTATTATTTTCTCTGGGTATCTCTTATAGCAGAATTCTGTTAGGGAGGGATTGTATGATATTATTTTCTCTGGGTCTGTTGGATCCTTTCTGTTATGAAGTGATTGTATGATAACATGATGCTGTGTGTGTAATAGAATAATAAAGTTCCTGAAAATTACAAAGTCTGTGTCTAAATCATTAACTTGCAGTATTTGCTGGCACTCTAAGAGTATTTAGGAAAATATTTACTGAACTTGACCATATGGAAACAGTCAGATCCAAATGGAAGCTGTTTCTTATTCCTAAGATTAATGAGACACGCAGAAAAATTAATGATATAATCCTCAATTCAGCATTGATCTGGAATAGATTTTTCTTTCATAAATAATAATGAAAAGATGAATTTAACAAAAACAATAAAAAACAATTACAACAATGGCTTTTTTTTAATTAAAACAACACTACATAATCTGTACTAGTAGCTAGGTCAGTCAGTGCAAATCATCATATTTGCGGGACACTAACTTCAACTGATGCACTTTTTAGGATGTAGGTGTGTTGCAGTTAATGTTTATCATCTTTATTGTGAAAGAATGCTCATGTGGTGATGCAGTAGAACCTATCTTGAAAGATCACTAAGTCTACCAAAAAAATAATGGTCTCTCAAGACAGGTGGTCTCTTGTAACAGCTCATAACACTATATAGTCAATAAATTTGTGCATGGAGAAGCTGGTCTCTAAAGACAGGTGGTCTTTCATAGCAGTGTCCTCTCAAGACAGGTTTTACTGTAGTAGCTTTTGCACTATGATCACAATAGAAGGTCATGTGATGAAAGACAACAGTATCATGATGAAAGATAGAGTTATTCCCCATCATTGTTCTTCACTGGAAAACACAATCCTACACACGTAGGAATGTGAGAAAACTCTTGTTTTATCATTATGGTGATATATAAGGTTACATGCAGTCTAATGGCAATTACAGCTTCTGCAGCAAACACCTGTACTTCTTGGAGGAGAAAAGCTCATGCATTAAATGGTGTCTATTACAGCATGTGTTACAGGTGATCATTTCATTACACCATTAAGGGAAATCAATGCCTCCTGAGATGCTACTTTTGCACTTGTATAAAAAAAAACTGGCTTTGGAAAAAAAAATAAGACAGTTTTTGGTGGCTGAGTAAAATAATAACCATGTTTGATAGCAGGATAGGAAAATCCAACTCTTGACTAAGATTTGTACCGTAGACTTGTCTCTTATGAATCCTGCTCACAACTCTTACCCCAGGTGTTGGATTTTTCTCTCACAAGGGGAAGATTCTATTAATCTACAGACTCAGGTAAAAAGAAAACATATTTAAAAATGAATGAAGATGAAGAAGATGTGACAACTTCCAGATAAATGTGATTTTAGAAAGTGGTGTTGTACCTCAAGGACAGATATCTTGAACATAGTACAAATAAGTAAACTGTCCAAAGCTTAATTCTTACAGTGAAATCTGCCTTTGTAGACACCTGCAGATAGAGGACATGTGCCCATAAAGACAATACTTACAAATCCCAATTTTCAGTGTATCTACCTACCTAGTTTGCCTCTATGTAAAGGACACTTATCCATACAGGACAAAATGTTTTGTCCTTTAAGTGTCCTTTATAATAGTTGTTTTACTTCATTATCCCATGTTTACAAGGAGCAGATGTACTTAAAATGGCATTATCCATCCCTGAGTTTTCTTACAGATGTATTTAGACAATGTATTACAGCAGTACCATTAAAAACACTTTGGTATTATAAATATTTGTACTTAAGTAGCTGAAGTTATGCCCAATATTTACATGTATACTTCCTAATGTCCAACTGAATGAAGAGACATCGCCTTTTGCTTCAGTTTTTGTCTTCCTTGTTCTCCACATAGATGAGACATAGGCACCATTTTTACAGTGACATTGTTGTTGATGCTCTTGTTATTGTTGTCATTGTTGTTGTTCCTATAGACTTCAACATGTTTTTGTTTTTTATTTTACCTCCTACAGACTTGGGAATGTAGAATGGGCTTGATTCACCCTCCTGCATGTCATAATAGGCAATGAATGGAGGCACCCCTTTTACACTGCATGTCATAATAGGCAACCAATGGAGGCACCCATTTTACACTGCATGTTATAATAGGCAACCAATACAGGCACCCATTTTACACTGCATGTCATAATAGGCAACCAAAAGAGGCACCTGTTTTACACTGCATGTCATAATAGGCAACCAATGGAGGCACCCATTTTACACTGCATGTCATAAGAGGCAACCAATGGAGGCACCCATTTTACACTGCATGTCATAAGAGGCAACCAATGGAGGCACCCTTTTTACACTGTGATACATCCCATGATAATGTTCCAGCTGAGTAGGTCTTGGACATTTCAAAAGAGTGCAGTTTATATGAAAAATTTTACTTTGTATTTTAAAGATTTTACTCTTTTTTTGCCTTATTTTTGTTTTGTATGAATTTTGATGATACCTAAACAATGTACTCAGTGCTATATAGCAAGGATTGTTAAACTCTATACCTACAGTCATACATTCCATTTGTTCAGAACTTTTGCATACACAATAATTAATTTGATATATACATGTGTCATGAGGAGTACCGGTACTACTCATTGATAGCAAAGTAAGTCTGTGAAACCTATTTTTCAATCTCTGATGATTGTTTTGCATATACCATATTGATTGTAATACACTTTTTTATTAATTATTTTTGGGGTTTATAAATAAGTAAAGGTAAAAATATTAATTATCATTTTCAGCTGATTCTTCATACAAATATTTGCAAAAATATTGATAAAACTACAAGGTTATCTACCATATATACTCAACTTACAAGTCAAGTCCAACTGCAAACAACATAAACCTTGATCTGTCATCACATAATGTGCCAGCAGATAAGGGTCTATTTTGTTTGTTCTACTGATTACTCCTAACAAACTGCACAGACCCAGATCTGCCAGCACATTATGTGATGGCAGATTTGGGTCTGCATTTGGACTTGACTTATAAGTGAGTATACAGTATATAAAAAAATGAATGAAAACTAATTATGATTTGTAAGATTGATGGTGTGTGAATAATGAAAAAGTACAAAAATGATAGACAATACAGTAGCTCAATATTCTTGACACAGTAGTAAGTACAGTCAACAAAGTTGATTAGTACAATATTCACACCTTCCAAAAATTCAGTCACAATACCTTGCATTTATTGCCGTTACAACTATTTTAGATTTACAGATAATGCAGCTGCACAGAAAGGGTGATATAGCATTCTGTGCATCTCTTGTCAGATGTTTTTATTCTTTTCAGACAAAAAAGGGCAGATTGTACAAGAACCTTTAAAAGATGACAGACCAACTCCATGGTTACTGAACAAGCTGTTGAATGATGTTGGACTTAGGCTAATGGACAAGTATGGACAACAGATTGATTATCGGCCTTGGGGAACTGTTTCTGTTTTTGAGGTATAACCTGTTAAATCAGAATGCATAGATCATGGTCACTTCTTAGTCTTTCTGTCTTATTCTATTTATACAAAGACATTTCATAACATACAGAGGACTTTAGTAAAGATAATGTTTGAAAAAACAAATAATATTCCATACTTCTGCTTTTCTCTCCATTTACACAATTGTTAATTTCATAAATGTGTTTTTTATCACACACATGCACACAATTTTACTCATAAATATTTACCCTTTGACAAGCAAGCAACTGACAAGATGATTGACCAGTCAGTGTGGAGCATGCTTGTGCCACGTGAAGTTGACATAAAGAATACCTGGTGACTCACTTTGTCTAAATAGAACAGTGTTAGAACAATGATAGGATAATGCAGAAAAGTGACTTCAGGACTTATTTAGGGACCAATAACTAAAAACAAAATGTGTCCAGAGATATCAGAAAACAGCTCCACATCAAATCTCTTTTTGTTTTAAAATCTATTGATTCATTTTAGAAAATCCCATCTTTATATGATGTTACATAGGCAGTCACACAACAGTTTTTTGTTTTTAGTTATTTTATTTACACCAAAAAAGGAATTTCATTTTAGTTATATCTGAGAGAAAAAAAACGGGGGAAATTGATACATCAACTACATCGTTTTAAAATAACCAAAAGTACAATCTCAGAACTATATAATAAATATAAAAGGTCATCAGTTTTGTTTAAACAGTTTTCCTAATGTTTTTTTATTCCGGCTGATCATTTTTTTCTGTATCATTTCTTTGTTTCAGGATCACTTCAAAAGTAGTAAAAGAAGGACTAGTATTAAATTATTTACATCTATTGATATATTGTTTAGCACTCAAAATAATTGTGTTAATAAGATCTTCCTTCTCATCAACAATTCCACAGCTAATATTAAGATAATTAAATACAGGCTCTGTATTCTTTTGCTTAAGACATAATTTAATTGTTCCCAAAAATCTTGTATTAATATATATTGGCAAATATATGCATTAAAGTTTCTTATTCATATTGCAAAATTCACTTGATGAGTAACTTACTATTTGGCATTTAAAGAGAAATTTATAAGTTGCTGTTAATCTCATGTATCTATACTGAAATACTCTCAGTTTAGTATATAGTATACATATAGTATCTAGTATACATTTAGTATCTCGTATACATTTAGTATCTAGTATACATTTATTATCTAGTATACATTTAGTATCTAGTATACATTTATTATCTAGTATACATTTAATATCTAGTATACATTTAGTATCTAGTATACATTTAATATCTAGTATACATTTAGTATCTAGTTTACATTTATTATCTAGTATACATTTAGTATCTAGTATACATTTAATATATAGTATACATTTAATATCTAGTATACATTTAGTATCTAGTATACATGTAAAAGGAATAAAGTACATCCTTTTATTATATACTCATTTTTTTCTAAATTATTTTTACATTGTCAGAATCATGCAGTATTTCTCCATACTGCACTGCTTCATACTGCATAACATGTGTGTCTAAAAATAGTATCGTGTGTTAAGAACTACTTTGTACACTCATGTAGCAGATGCTGGAGCTTTTGCTTTATTAGATTTATCTGTGGATTAACTAAGCAAACTGTTTGAGCCATTTGAAAGTAGAGATGATAAAGTTGATGATATGGATGAGTTTATTGAGTCACAAAATAAACTTTCAACCAAGCAAGCGACTGAAAGTGATGTCCACAATGTCCAGCAATGACTTTATGACAACAAACATGAGACATGCAATATTAAAAATATTATTCTGATCACTTACACACTTATTTAACAGAAATGTTCATAACCATTCTCAAATCAAATGGTTCAAACTATGAGCCATGCTCTCTCTCGAGTCTATAAAAAAAAAATAGCATAGAAAGGCATATTATGGCCAAGGGCTATCCCATCTCTCTCAGAAACCGCCCATTTTACAAGTCAGTCCAAGCACTAAATTCGAAAAAAAATATGCAACTGAAGAAGGTGGGTTTTGGTAGAAATGCAAGAGCCTCAGATACAATAAGCCAAGATGACAAAGAAGCCTTATTTTCTGCTGGCAAAATGGGCTCTAACACCCCAGCTGCTTTGCAAGTTTCCCTGTTTTACTCTTTTGAGAAAATGTTTGGATTTGCAGTACAGGTCATGCAGGTCATGTAGCTGGGGTCCCTCCAAGAAAGATCATGCAAGTGACAAGGCATAAAAATATGTCATCTATACCAGTAGCTGAGAATAACAATGGTTTCAATAAATGTACTTATCTTTCTGCCTCTTCAGTTTCCTCAAAATGTACTTTTTTAGTTATTGCTGCTAATTAGAATTACATGGGTTCCAAAAATGTATCCACAGCATGAAATTGTACTGCAATCTAGACTACATTTCCGACAGAATCACATTCCAAAGGAGAATTTACTGCACTCCAAAACGAAATGAATTTGATATTCCCTAACAAAAAATATTTAATCCTGCATCTTCTTGAGAATTTCAATTAAAAGAATTTCATATTTTTTTCACTTTATGATTCCAAACTATCAATAGCAGAACAGAAACACATGTGCTGTCAAGACCAGTCCTTCCAGCCACATGCACATCATACAGAATCAACCCAGCTAATAACTCCAGTCCATCACAACTAAATAAGAAGAATTTAGTTTGATCAACAGAAAAACAAAATCCCTCCATTTCAAACCAACTGGGAAAGTTGTTCCAAGGTGCAGTCATTCACAACATGACTCTAAATTTCAATTTTAAGTAGACCAAAATAAGATTTCTTTTTTAAACGAATGACTGAGCGCGCCGTACACTACCAAGTTCAAAGGTCGCTAGGCAGTGCCATGCGTGCATGAATACTGTTATTGTGTATTTGGTTTAACTAAGGTTGTGTATTTACTTTGGAATCTAGCAGAAATTCAAGTGCTTTGTTTCTTGTAGTGTGCTCTTTTTATTATTCAGCCTTAGGTAGAAAAGCAAAATGAGTATATAATAAAAAGGTTACTACATTTGTATAGGAAAATATGAACTCGTTTTTCTGAGCTATATTGCACTCCTGAAGTCATGCAGTATAGTTCAGAAAAACTTGTTCATATTTACCCATACAAATGCAGTAACCTATAATTCCAATCTAGTTCTTGATTCTGAAATAAGTCACCCCCACCTCCATTTTTTTAAACACCTAATTCAAAATCACTTTCATACAATTTTCTCTTATAAAGGAAACTGCTTGGTTTGTTTTTACTTCAAAATTTGTCTATCAGACATTCAGCCTGATTTAACACATTGTGTTATTCTTTTATCTCTATGATACAATATCTTGTTACTGAAGATACAAGAACATGGTATTTTATGAAGCCTTGTCAAATTTCAGTTTTAATTCTTAAAAAAATAAATATTTTTTAATTCGTAAAATCATTAATATATTTTTTATATTTGATTATTTATCCATTTTAGCTCTACTGGTCATAAACCAAAAGAACTTGTGGGGCAAGTTTCTAGTGAGACTCATTACCAACAGCAGAACATGTACACAAATAACAGGCTGTTATAGTTTTACAAACAAAAGAAAAATAAACACCAGAAATGCAAGCAGAATTCTTTTTTTGTAAAAGATCACTAAAGTATTATCATGCAAGTGTTCTTTATTGGCAAGAAAGGATATAATGCAACATATTGTATCTACCTAGACCACTTCTGGTCAAAATTGTACTTGCTGGATGCAATACATAATCATGGAAATAAAGATATTAATTTTCTGGAGAAAATAGTTGGGAAAATTTATAATTTTCATTAGTATATGAATTATTTGGACAGAGAAAAAAGTAACTATTTTTTAGTGTCCAGATATTTAAGTCAGTGATGGTAATAAATAACAAAACTATACTTTAACCATTGTTTACCAATACAGTATAGTCAAATCACACATGAAAGGTGCATGAATACCTAAGTAGTTCCTTTCTGGTCTTATGAACTAATAACTTCTAGTTTTCTACATCACATGATGTAATTTTAACCAATCGAAATGCTTGTTACAAAGACTTTGTAAAAAGTTTAACTATATATGCATGATCACATGACATCACACAGAGCATAAGCAGAACACCTCAGGCTTCAAAGTGTAAATCTATTTGTATGTAAATGGCAGTTTACTGAATAGAATATGCTGTATTTTGTCAGGCAAGAAGTAGTGTAAGACAATATTTCTTGCCTGACAAAATACACCATATTCTATTATTGTGCTTATTTCAGATGAAAATCCTGTTGAATAATTTGAATTTTTATGCTCATCAGTACCTACAAAACATAGACATTCTAATTTGTCTTATTAATTTTATGTGAAATGAACATTCGTGTCAGATTATCTGTTTATTACATTTAATCTTGATTGGTTCTTCTGGCATTCTATATAGATGTTCAGTCCATATTTCCGTATCACACACCCAGATTGGAACTATTGAGATGGGTTTTTTTTCTGATGTCTGCACTTTGATATTCTTAGAAATGCCAAATCTAACTTTTATAAATCCCAATTCATTTTTAATTTCAATCACACTGTAAAGCAGAAAATATTTAGAAAGCATAAAAGAGGGGGTATATTATATAATAAACATTAAACTGTATTTATGTTTTATTCTGAGTCAGGGGAAATAACTTGTTTGATATGGCTTTATGAATACATCTTGGCCTGGTGGCTTTGACACATTCCTCCACATATCAAACTTGTTCTTTTCACTGACTCAGAACAAAACGTGTGTAGTGTTGTGTAAATATCTACTGTGTTGATCTTTCCAGATAACACCACTGTATGAGGGTCCCTATGGTACTATGTGTTCTTCTTGGTCTCACAACATGTCAGATAACACACCTAGACAGCATCTTGTAGTGGCAAAAGAGAAAAGAACACCCAAGAAGAAGAAGGATGCAAAGAAATCTAAGTGGCATGAACAAGTAAAGCCTTTAAAAGTTTGAACTTGTAAAACTTTAACACAAAAGAATTAGATAATCATTATCTCATTTCTCTGTATGAATCTACATTTCTGGTATTTTTAAAAATCAGATTTTAATTTTTTTTAATACATATCTCACTTTTTCTTGCTCAGAGGTTGTTCAACAGATGTTGTTAGTAAAGAATTAAGTTCAAGATTTGCTTCAAAATGGTTTGATGGCTTTTGCAATTTTTTAGTTATATCTAAATATGTATTTAAGTCATAATTTTATTTGATCCATATTTCTTCTGGTTTTTCATGAAATCCTGTTTTATGGAACCAGTGTCACTGGTTACCTTGGATCATGTTCTCACACATGGATTCCAATTTATTGAAAGAGCCCATAAATATTTCCTAATTACACATATTTAAGGCATAATTTTTATTAGGGCCTTCCACAGTTGCAGGATGCCAATAGTGATTACTTTGTTCATCCATCCATCCATCTGCCTATTAACACTATTTGTAACAAGCATAGCGTACAAACTCCTTTACGTAATTTAATGGCATTTGGTAGGTGAACTGCCTTGTAAAAGATTTATCTTTCAATTCTGTTTGAATCTTCACAATGATAGTTTCTTGTAGCCAACATACTCAGGAACATTCAAGATATGCAGTTAGATGTGAACATTGTCTTCCAGATGTAGATTTTGTTTTTTTTTTAGGGGTTTCATCTTTTCTTCATTATACACCCACCATAAGGTGGATCACATTATGTTGTGATGTTGTCCATCCATCTTTTGCCAGTTTGGTTTTGCACAATAACTCAAGTTCTCCACCATCAACAGTTACCAAATATTGTGGATGACTTGCACTTGCGGTAAGGAAGAAACTTATTGATTTTGAGGCCACAATCTCCAAGGTCAAGGTCACTGTGACTCAAAGAAGAAAAATGGATTGCACACAATAATTTCAGTTCTCCAGCATCTACAGTTACCAAACTTTGTGGATGGCATGCACTTGAGGTAAGGAAAATCCTATCGATTTGGAGGACAAAAGTCAAAGGTCAATGTCACTGACTGAAAAAATAAAAATGGTTTCTACACAGTAACATCAGTTCTACATCACATACCTGGACCAAACTTTGTGGATGGCTTGCACTTTGCAAAAGGAAGAAACCTGTTGATTTTGAGGTCAGAGGTCAAGGTCACTGTCACTGAAAGAAGAGAAATTGTTTCCTCACTATAACATTAGTTCTACATCACAGACCTGGACCAATCTATGTATATGGCTTGCACTTGTGGTAAGGTAGAAGGCTATTGATTTTGTGGTCAAAAGGTCAAAGGTCAAGCTCACTGTGACTGAAAGAAGAATTTTTTTTCCTGCAAATATTTCAGTTATCTACTTAGAAGACTATTAAATATGCACAGATACATAATGTACCATTCACGGTGCTCTTGTTTTTAACAGAGTTATGGGATTTTTGTCTATCAGTTTTATATCTTCACTTTGGAAGTTTGTGTTTCACCGGTATAGGCACAGAACCAATTAAACATTCGGATGCAATTTGGTGTAAACACAATCTTCTAGACATGGATGTATCTTTTGGGGGTTTTGTCCTTTCTTTTTCATTATTAGGGAAGTTATTACCTTTCAACATTACATGTACATGTCTTTCCTCAGTAAATTTTTCCCTATCCCTCAGTTAGTCTGGTATCACACCTGCTTGGTTATACAATATTATGCAATACTCCCCAGTAAACTCCCTTGCTTGACTCGCCTGTACTGTATCAGGTCCATCATTCTATCTTGTCCATCTGTCTGTTCATTCACACTTGTTTTAACCAACAACTCTCTGCAACCCTTACACATAACTGGATGCCATTTGGTAGATGACACACAGATGTGCTTTTAAAGGTTTTTGTCTTTTCAGGTCCATTTTGATAGAGTTATTGCCCTTTTTTGATCAATTTTACATTTCCTCCACAGCAGTTTTTTGTAACCAGAACAGCTCAGGAACCATTCAACATATTCATATGCAATTTGGTGTATTCATTGTCTCATAGACCTAGCTGTGCCTTTTATGGCTTTTGTTTTATCAACTCCAGTTTTGGCTAGAGTTATGGCCCTTTGCAGTTAACTTCACATCTTCACCTGGGATGTTGCTTGTAATCAGCACAGCTCAAGAACCATTGAACATATTTTGATAAAATTTGGTATGAACATTGTCTCATATACCTACATGCGCTTTTTATGGGTTTAGTCTTATCTACTCCATTTTGGATAGAGTTATGCCCCTTGTCAAGCATATTCTTGTCTTTACATGGAAACTTGGAATGTTACTTTCAATCAGTATAGCTCAAGAACCATTCAAAATATTCTGATCAGATTTAGTAAGAATATTGCCTCTTAATTCTTGATGAGCATTTTATTGTTTTTGTCTCATCTGTACCAATTGGGACAGAGTTATGGCCCATGTCAATCAACTTCATATCGTTACATTGGAATGTTGCTTATAATCAGCATAGCTCAAGAACCATTCAACATATTCTGATGCAGTTTGATGTGAACATTATTTCATAGACCTATATGTCTCATCCACTCCATTTTGAACAGAGTTATGATCATTGTTGATCAACTTCATATCTTTATCTTTACATTGGATGTTGCTTGGATAGATAAGACTTCAAAGGAGATGGATTTTTTCAAGTATTCCACATCATCATTTGGAGGAATCATGGCCCCTAAATGCCCATCTTTTCCTGACTTTAGTTTCCCAGCATGAGTTCTTCTGTTTAAGGCCCTATGGAGCAAATTCTAGTAAGCAGAGCCCTTTGTGACACATCACTAATAGCTCTAGTTACAAGAATTGTGTTAAATGTCCCATTCTTTATTCAGAAATAATGTCAATCCACAATGCAATAAGATGGAAAATTTAATCCTTTAAAATCTGATAGATGCTTGCATATTAAATGTGTGATATGATAAGCATCAGATATATTTACAACATTAAACTACTCAAGCAAGAGATTTCAGTTAGCATTTAAATAGCTTTTTGTAAATTCATTATTTTTTATTGTAAAATTTCACTGACCTTTTAGTGTAGTTTTTTATTTTAATTTTAAAAAGTATATTAAATGTCAATTTTTATTGTTTAATATACCATAGTCAAGGATCTGGAATGTTTAATTACCTTGGGTAGAGTAACGTTACATAATGACAGTAGCCCTCTGAACCCAATCTGGCCATAGATAACTATTCACACCTTGGTGTGCAGAACATGAAGGTGAAACCTGAGCAATTTGAAAAAAAAGAATGTTTTATTGGATTACTCAGATACGAAAAAGATAAGACGATGTGCACAGCATAATTTTATACTTTACTTCATGAAGCTTTTTGACACTGCCACTGTTTCTAATATTAACATGAGAATAAGCATTATTCAAAATATTCTATGTTCATGTAATATTTTTCATATGTCAAATTTCTATAGGACATTTGTTCTCAATTTGTAAAATATGTTGGTACCCTTTTATTGAAATTTGAATGGAAGAATTTAAAAACCACAGGTACATTGAAACATTAGAAAACAGTACCAGTCTGACTAGCCATAGTAACCAAACATTTTGTTTTGGTCACAAAAAGTTCATTCTTTATTTTACTTTTTTTTAAATCATTGGTCATTTGTGTGCATTGAAAATATTTGTGGTTCAGTCATAGTAAGTTTTCCCTGAGTTTCTCTGCTACTGTTTCTTCCTTTCTTTTCTTCTTTCTTTATTGACAAGACAAGTATTTGTTTTTTCTTTTTTTGCTAATTGTTATGTTCCTAGTCCATTTGTGATTAGTTTTGATTGCATAGTAATTTGTACATTTGTTTATATTTTCATTAGTTTTCTACAGAGGCTATTGACAAGAAGCTTAAAACCTATGACGGAATCCCACTTATAACTAGTGCCACCTGGTCAGAAGTCATTGAGACATCTCATGTTCCTCAACACAACTTCTACAAGACTGGAAAGTGGGCAGGGGAGATAACTAAAGTAGCCCTGGTTAGTCTTATGTTATATGAGCAGCTTCATAAGTAATGAATTCTTGTCTTTTATTTTTTATTTTTAAACATAATATACCTTCTTTCCTCATGTCCATCCCATCCTGCTTGCAACACACTCATGACAATTTTGGGAAAATGTGGCCTAAGTGTAGATTTGGCAAACTTGGCATTAATCTTGTGACACTGACTTGAATACTCTGATATTGATGTTGTACTTGAATTTATTTAGATAAAAAAACTGACTAAATTGCATTAATTCATAATTACAGATTCTATATTACATGTACAAATAACAATTAATTATTATCCAGGCAGTTTTGTATCCCCCTTTTTAAAAACAAAATGCATCAAGGATATAAAAAATGCACAAACCTTAGTCCTTTCATTTATTAATTTATAATTTCTAACCTGATTGTCATCAGGGGGTCTCTAACAATGTCATTTTGTTCGTGTTTCAAACCAAATGGGAGTTTCAGTGTAAACAATCAGACTGTTCACTCTCCTTTTCCGGTTCCTGGAAAAGTCCATTTTCAGTGAAGAGTTGAGGTTCCTTGGACTACACATGCATAGAAGATAAAAACTGTGTCATGTGTATCCAATATTTGCAATGTTTAGCTTTAATATTTCTTTAAAAAATTGATCAAAATAAAAAGGGCAAGCAGTTTAACTCTTATGCACATGGGTTCAAAGGGATGTAACTCCCAAAGTTATGGAAACTTATGGAATTATTGGGAGCTTATTGAAAATGATGAACTACATCACTCATGTTGTCTGAAAAAAAGACTTGCCAACACAAATATGGACACTGTTTTAGTAAAGAAACTTCTGTTTGTTTTGAAACGCAAACAACATGACAGTGTTAGGGACCCCCTGATGACATTTGGGTTAGAAATTATAAATGAATGAATGAAATGACCAAGTTTTGTACATTTTTTGTATCATTGAGGCTTTTCATTTTTAAAATCAGTACAGCAGGGGTGTCAAACTCATTTGCTGTGGTGGGCTGGATTTGATATAAATAATAATAAATAATAATAATAAATAATGAGTCTGGCTGTCCATATGTTTGACACCCCTACAGTAGGGAGTACAAACTGCCAAGAGGGTAGGCAAGTACAATAGTAGGAGTTATGAACATAAATGCTGTGGTCATTCATTAATGTGTCCTGAAATTTTATGGATTGTCCAGAATTTTGGACAAGTTTCAGGACAATTGTCCTGGATCTAGTCAGAACCATCTGAAACACTGAGTTTAAGCAAACATATGAACATGTGTAAAAAAAAGACTTGATTGATAAGTGACACTAATATTTAGTAATAATATCTTTCGTATACAGTGCAAATATATATTTTGGATACAAAATAAGTGTACTCTTGTCATATTAGACATGTGTCCTTTATATACATGACAAATATACAGTGTTTCTCATGTGATAAGCAGGAGAGGGGGGGGGGAGGAGGATTAAAGCTGCCCTGTAAATGTGATAACAGATAAAAGTAGGGGTGGGTTTGTAATTCAAAAAGGCTATCTTATATACAGTTTGTCAAAATTTTATAAATGTTGGGAATGGCCTTATTATTGGCAAAATATGGTATGATGATTCTTATTGGGAATTCTTGAAATCTGTATAGATAGGTGTTTATTATATAGAAGTGTCCTTTAAAGCATGTTTACTGTATAATGGTGACATCATTATATAACCCTTATGTTGTGTTTTTGGCACTTTATTTCATTGCATGGCTTTTATGTGCTGTATACTAAACCCAACTCTTCCCTTGTGTTGTTGACTCACATGCTGCCCAAACTTGTAGTCACTTTATTTACTAAATTTTATTTAATTAGTTCCCCTAGAACTAATGTAAGAAAAGGGCCACCTTATATATATATATATATATATATATATATATATATATATATATATATATATATATATATATATATATATATATATATACTTAAATATGTTTTTTGCAAAAGCTATAGGTCTAACTAAAGGCAGAAAAGTTGTTAGGTAATACTGGACAGGCACATGTTGGCTAAAAGAAAAGTTCTGCATTGGAAAAATGTGATGAATACAACTGTTTGATCTTACTGCATTTAAGAACTTGGGGTGGGGTGAGAGTTTAATAATGGGTTTTGAAGGCTTCTTCAGACTCTTTGATATTGATGAATCTCATATGGTTTCATAATGACCCAGGAAATTACTTAAAGGTTCCATGCCATTCCATACCAAGTTTTCAGCAATCAGTATTTATTAACAGATACATGTACATGTAAATAATAGATAGATATTTTCAAACTTTGTTTATCATGCATTGATTGTACATCAAATTCTTACAACTTTTTGAACACAATCTTGAATCCTCTGATGTTTGTGTTAGATTGTACTGATATTACGTGCTGTTTGTATTTGATTGTACTGATATTACATGCTGTTTGTATTTGATTGTACTGATATTACATGCTGTTTGTATTTGATTGTACTGATATTACATGCTGTTTGTATTTGATTGTACTGATATTACATGCTGTTTGTGTTAGATTGTACTGATATTACATGCTGTTTGTGTTAGATTGTACTGATATTACGTGCTGTTTGTGTTAGATTGTACTGATATTACGTGCTGTTTGTGTTAGATTGTACTGATATTACATGCTGTTTGTGTTAGATTGTACTGATATTACGTGATGTTTGTGTTAGATTGTACTGATATTACGTGCTGTTTGTGTTAGATTGTACTGATATTACATGCTGTTTGTGTTAGATTGTACTGATATTACATGCTGTTTGTGTTAGATTGTACTGATATTACGTGATGTTTGTGTTAGATTGTACTGATATTACATGCTGTTTGTGTTAGATTGTACTGATATTACATGCTGTTTGTGTTAGATTGTACTGATATTACATGCTGTTTGTGTTAGATTGTACTGATATTACATGATGTTTGTGTTAGATTGTACTGATATTACATGCTGTTTGTGTTAGATTGTACTGATATTACATGCTGTTTGTGTTAGATTGTACTGATATTACGTGATGTTTGTGTTAGATTGTACTGATATTACATGCTGTTTGTGTTAGATTGTACTGATATTACATGATGTTTGTATTAGATTGTACTGATATTACATGGGGTAAACTGTAGAACCTTGGATGACCAACCGCAGACATGCATACATATATACAAGCAAACAGACAGATGGACAGACATGCAGGCAAGCAGACAGGCAGACAGACTTATCAGCTTATGGTCAGAAAGACAGACCGATAAGATAGATTGATTGATAGATTAATCTGGTATAAATTATATAAGTTTTTATATCATTATATCAATCAAAATGAGATTGTGAAGTTGCAATGAAGAATAAATTGCTTAGTATTCTTTGTTCATAAATTTGTATCCTTCAGTAACAATATAATTCTTGTATTAATCTGTCACTGATTTTAAGGTTTATTTTCTAACCTTCAGGTTGTTTTTGTTTTGGTCAGTTGTCGCAGCTGCAACAGAGGTCTAGATACCTTTAAAGAAATGCAGTCTTCTGTCAGATTTATTGGTGAGTCAGTCTGTCAGTCCATTTTTACAGGATGTATCCCTTATTATATGAAAGTTCATGATATAATTATATGATTATTATATTCCCCACTTGAAGTAAATAAAATGTCCTATACATATTTCATTAAATACTCTCAGAGATATGGTCTTTCAGTCTTTGAGTAGGTTTTACCTAGATTTGAGGTAGTATATATTGACCAAAGAAAGCTAAGCAAGACTATTGATGCAAGATCACTTACCATTATACATTTAATAAACATACCCAAGGGCAATAGCAATATTTGTTTACACAAGTGAGGATGACATAAGAATGGATTTAGTGACTGGTGCCCAACACATGAGCAGAGGGTCTTAGTCACTACATTCAGTTTAAGAGTCACATATACAGGACCGATAAATATCACTGCCAGCTAGGATTTGGTTACTATAGGTTTTAGTTTACTGAATTGATCAGGGAATGAAATGAAGAATGTCATGCTCACATAGAATCTTTTCAATCCAATGTCTGCAACACTAGGGTTAAACATGTATACTTTCCTACCTTGTACAGAAATGCTTCAATGCAGTATCTGATGTTTCTGTAACTCTCATTTTTTTCCCAACTACCAAACAAAGTGTCCATTTTTTAATTTGCAATTTTGGACTGCTTGGAAACAATGTGCATCATGATTCCATGAATGTGTCTCAGTGGTGAATGCAATTGTAGCCAATGTAGATTGATTCCTAACATTTGTACATCATTGCATTTAAGGAAATTTAGTTCGTCATTCAAGGGCTCTAGTCTTACATGCATGGATGCTGGTTCATTTGCATATTCTTCTTGAAAAAACACTTTTTATATTGTATAACAAATCATGTGACATAAATCCTGTTTACTGATTGGTTTTTATTTATAAATCATACCCAAGTCCTATTAGGGGTAATGCAGAGTTTTACAGAAATACTGCTTTGATGCAGTTTGCTTACTTTCTATGTGTTCATACCTGTTCCCATTTATCTTTACATACATGTTTTCTATAATCGTGACAGGATGCTTCAGTTTACTTACTTTCTATGTGTTCACACCTGTTCTCATTTATCTTTATGTACGTTTTTTATACTCATGACAGAATGCTTCAGTTTGCTTACTTTCTATGTGTTCACACCTGTTCCCATTTATCTTTACATACGTTTTTTATACTCATGACAGAATGCTTCAGTTTACTTACTTTCTGCGTTCACACCTGTTTCCATTTATCTTTATGTATATGTTTCCGATAATCGTGACAGAATGTTTCAATTTAACATCATTTCATCACAGATGGCGGTACCATGTACATGGTGAATTGCACAACAGAGGAAGCATTATGTCAAAAGCATAACATCAAAGGCTTTCCAACTCTAGTGGCTTTTCGTGGGTTGGGATGGATGCAGACCAGTGCCTGTTTGTCTGACAGTAGTCAGAAAAAGTTCAGAAACTTTGTCCGTCAGGATTATCATGGAGTCATACAGGTATGCTATACAATCCACATAACCTCCTTTCTTGGAGTCTGTCATTTTTTTTAATTGTTACATGGTCTAATCTATTGAAAACCTAATGAGAAGGATTCTTTTCTTCAATCTCTTCTCTCCTCTTCTACACTGTTCAATGGATACTAATTTAGGAGAGAATGATTGTGTATTTTAGGATTTGAGGACATAGACTGTGGTTTTACTGTTAAATTAATTTTATTGGTGATGCCTTACAGGCACTGGTAAAACAGGTATTCAGTCAACAGTAATACCACCAATTATGTCTTTGAATCTTCAGATGACAAAAACACTATTCCAATTTTAAAACAGTCAATGAAATGTTGTACAGAAGTTGGAAATGATTTTTTTTTCTTCTGGGGTATCACTCTTCATGGATTTTGTGGTTGCTAAGAACCACAGATGTAAAACCCATCAGACCATTGCTATAGTTAAACAACTATAAACTTTCTCAGATCATCAGCAAACAAATGTCCTCCTGTAGAAATGGTAGGATCCTTTCCCTACTGCATGAATATTGGTACCAACAAAAATATAATTTGTCACATAACCTCAAAATTTGATAGCCAAGGAAATAAAGGAATTCACAATATATACAGTCACATAGATGAAAACTATCAAAAATCAGGTGATGACTGGATATGGGAACCAATTGCTGGAGGGAAATTACCATAATAGAAAGTTTATGTATGTAGCAGTGTTTTACAGCACCTCAGCACAAAAGTGGCTATGTAGTAAGGCTGTCATGTTTACACGTGCAATCGAGATAATTTCATGTTAGCCCAGTAACCATGTACAAAACCTGCACTCCATTTAAACGATAAATAAAGTGCATAACAAAATGACTTAAGTTTGTATCCTGGTCTTATTCAAAATAGCTGAAAGCAAACTTGGCAAATGATCTCCAGTTTGGAAGCATTTCACAACTGTTGATGCTGGCTGCAAACAGAAAGCTAAATGTAACCTATGCTCTATAGAGATTTCCTTAACTGGGAGTAGCACCAGCATGATGACCAACGACTTGAAACATATACACAAGTTACTTAAGGGGAAAGTTTATCTTTGCGAAATTTTCAATTGATTCATTATTTTGTTGTAAATTTCCAGAAAAAGAAACATTGTTGAAAGACTTTGATGTTAGATACGATGAAACATTTCTGAATAAGAAAACTAACACTATAAATGACTGGCAGATGGTGTGATGATTTAATTAGAATGGACATAGTCAATACTGTGGTATTAGGGAACCTGCCAGAATAGGAGACATGAGTATATAGTTGAGCATGAGAGATTCAAAAGTTTTTGTGCCCAATTAAATCCCTTCCACAAAGTGACAGGAAAAACAACAATTTCCAAATATTTCTATCTGCTATGACCAAGTATACAATGGAGTAACTTTGAGATGACCCCAACTGCTTGGCATGAGAGACAAGCAGCTGACTATACTAATGGGGGAAAAGTTATGCCCTGCATATTATTGTTGCATAGGCATTAATGCTAATGGACTTCCAAATATCCAAAGTGTTCATGAGTATTGAAGTAGAAACTTAAAAGAAAATCACTGTATTTGTTCGTTTGTACATGAAAGTGCATGTTTCTGCATTCTGTCTATGAGGTAATGTTGTGGTGGGTTTAACTTTTTTTTCAAACATTGTAGTCATTGAATACACATTTTCTAACTTTTAGTCTACATGTGCAACTGATGTTTAAGGAAATTCACATACCAGGACAGATTCAACTCAGCTAGAAATGGAAGTTTAAGTTTTATTCTTACTTTGATCTTGATAACTTTAATGTCATTTATGGAATCATTAGAGCATTAGAGCAATGAATAAATCCGTATTTCGTAACACACCTCGGATTGCTTAAGTTTCTTGATATATGTACCAGTCATTCTTCTGTCAAAATTGGAACTGGAGCTTAGGTAAACAGGTAAATAGTCAAGTAATCTGAAATATTGTGGAAAATACTTAATTTTGGACTTAATTAGGAAGACTTTAATTTTCCTATCAATATCTATGATGAAAACAGCTCATATTTGCCACAAATTGCTAGGTCTGGCATGTAAGTGCATTAATAACATTTTTACAGAATTATTCATGTTCCAATGGTCGTGTAAACAGAATTATTCATGTTCCAATGGTCATGTAAACAGAATTATTCATGTTCCAATGGTCGTGTAAACAGAATTATTCATGTTCTAAGGGTCATGTAAACAGAATTATTCATGTTCCAATGGTCATGTAAACAGAATTATTCATGTTCCAATGGTCATGTAAGCAGAATTATTCATGTTCCAATGGTCATGTAAACATTTGCAATTTTTTGTAAATGTGACAGCCTTACTATTTACCATATTTTGGTGTGTATAACGCGCACCGATGTATAACACGCACCCCGATTTCCAACCCAAAATGAGTGGAAAAAATGTAGTTCTGCCATATAACGTGCATGTGATATAATACATTTTAAAATCGTGACTACCGGTATTTCGCTCCGTTTTCATAGTGCAACAACAGTCGGTCATTTTCGATAGTGAATGAAAAAGTGGCCATATTGAAATTGTATCTTTCCGATTTTATGGTTGGCCCTTAAAAGGGCCCTTTAAAGGTTCGTCTAGTTGATGGAGTTCAATCTATTGCATCAAATCCCTCAAATTCCTCTTCGTCGTCATCACTCTCGAAAAGTCGCTGTATGTCCTCGTCTGTCATCATTCCTGGTGTTGCTGCATAATAGCTTTCATCTTCGTCTTCATCCTCGCTCTCTGAGTGGTCTTCACGCTTAGCATTGTCCTCCTCTGTGCCATCCATTTTATTTTAGATGCAGCACTTTTTGAAGGCATGGATGATGATGCATGGCAAGTCGTGCCGTCATAACAATGCATAGGCCCAGCTCACAGACCCCTTGTAGTCGTCTATTTTCTTCTGTTTTGCAATCAATATTGCCTGAAAGCGAATCTCTGTCATGGATACTGAGATTCCCTGTCTTCTTCTATCCATGACACATTCAAGGACTCCACTCTCTACGTCTGGATACTTTGCACTTGTCCCTCTGTCTGCCTGTTTTGTTCTCGGTATTTTCTTCAGTCTTTCTTTCATTCTTCTCTACTCCCTAACAGAAGACTCTCCTACATTAAACTCCCTCCCAGCAGCTCTGTTACCATGTGTTTCTGCATAGGCAATGATGGTTAGCTTGTCTTTCGCATTGTACGAATTTCTTATATGACCCATGTTGATACTTTGACTATATTCGTTCAGATTCAAGATCGAACACAATATGCTATGTGAAAGTTTAGGTCCGGTATTTATTCTTATTTGGATTATCATTACACCTCTAAAATATATCTCCATGTCCAAGCTAGAATTTACCAAGACAATGCATTGTACTTATGTTTGGCCCATCAAAGCTTTAGCCGGCGCTGATTACCTTTAAAAACACCACGCTGAGTCAATTAAACACTGCTCACTGTATTGTAACAAAGAAGTACCGTATCAAATACTGTTGTTTAAAATGAGAAATAAAACAAAGAAACAAGTTTATTTTCTGAAGAAAAGTAAATACATTGCAAATTTACCTAGACAAAGTAACGTGACTATGTTTAGCACATCAAAGCTTTAGCCGGTGCCGATTACCTTGAAAAGACCACACTGAATCAATGAAGCACTGATCACTGTTAAAAACACCACGCTGAATCAATTACATATTGCTCACCGAGACAAAGCATTGTAACTATGTTGAGCGCATCAAAGCTTACCTGGCGCCGATTACAGTGAAAAGGCCACACTGAGTCAATGAAGCATTGATCACTGTATAGTCGCAAAGATATCTCAAATACTATGATTTAAGATGAGAAATAAAACTAAGAAACAAGTTTATTTTCCAAAGGAAAAACAAAATGTTTTCTGACTTCATACATTAATGCTGTATCAGTGTTACCGTAACAGGCTAACCGTAGTCATGAAAAAAAATGAGAACATTAACACTGCTTGAATTCTAAATATTATATTTCAATTCAAACACGAATAAATGAAGACAAAATTAATTAGATCCACAGTGATCGAATATTGAACATTTACAGGTACAGTAATCATATATTTGTTCCGCTGATAACCATGAAAAGACCACACTTATCAATGAAACATTGATCACTCTATAGTCAGAAATAAATACAAAATACTATCATTTAAGATGAGAAATAAAAACTAAGAACCAAGTTTATTTTCCAAAGAAAAATATATTTTCCGACTTCATACATTAATTGATTATTTTGTTCCACAACATGTCAGTGTTACCGTAAGAAAGAAACCGTAGTCGCAAAAAATATGTCCCCTAAAGGTGCCTCTGATGAGAACATTAACACTGCTTGAATTCTACACATATTATATTTCAATTCAACCAAGAATAAATGAAGAAAAAATGTATTAGATCAACAGTTATGGAATACTGAACATTTACGGAACAAGTACGGTAATCCTCACAGTGGTATTTGTTCCACTCCAATGCGGCACTTTGCACAGCTTTTGAACAAGTTGCCAGTCGTTATGTACATGTATTTCCGGTCGAGGCACAGAACAAAACGCTACACAGTGATGTGAAATGAAACCAGTGTATTAACATAAGCAATCAAAGAACAAGACTATTTGTAAGCATTATTTATTTCTTTAATACGGCTAGTACCGGTAAACAATTTAGTTACAATGCAATGTACAACGAATTTAATATTTCACAAGGAGTGAATGTGACACATGTAGGCAGCTATAGTGCCTTCATTCTCTCGTCAGATCGACCTGGAAAAAAACTTTTTTTTATAGTTCTTGTATAAAACACGCACCCCCGACTTAAGATAAGAAAATTAGGTGAAAAAAGTGCACGTTATACACACCAAAATACGGTAGTGCCAACAAAGGTTAAGTTTAAAAAATGTCAAATGAATCGCAAATAAATTTAGGGAGTTAAACCTTTCCAAAAAATGTAAAATTAAGTACAGCAAGATAAAATAAAAAACGTAAAGATGTTAACATTCTATAAAATGTATGTAAAATAACAGATAAAGGTAACAAATGTAAAATCCTTAAATTTTAAACATGATTAAAATTTGTTGTATAAGCCACATTCCCTTTAAAAACCCAAGATTTTCTCACGTGCTACATTCTCATACAGTTTCTTCAAGAAGTTCACATCAAAATACTTCTGTCTGACAAGAATTTAATTAAATTTACACTCTTTAAATAACCCGGCTATAAATGTCAAAATTAGCTTCAAGATTTCTTTATAGTAAATTAATTTTAGTCATGTGTATCTTTGTTTATTTATTTTTTGTTCCTTTTGTGAAAAATTGGGTATATTACCATATATACTCGCTTATAAGTTGAGTCCAACTACAAACAACATAAACCCTGATCTGCCAATGCATAATTTACCAGCAGATCAGGGTCTACTGGTATGTTGTTTGATCTACTGATTACTTTTAACAAACTACCTAGACCCAGATCTACCAGCACGTTATGCAACGGGAGAGATCTGTATCTGTGCAGTTTGCAGTTGGACTGGACTTAAAAGCGAGTACATATGGTAAATAGACCCTTTTTCCTTTCACTGTTCACATGCTCAAAGTCCTTCAAGAGATGGTAAATTGTGTGAGAACTTGCGAGGTTTTGCTCTTGAGGGGACAAACCTTTCAAACTTATTCAAAATCATTCAGTAGTAAAGAGCAATTACACTAACCAACCTCATCAACTTTTATAGTACAGTGAAACCCCTCAAAAGCAAAAACCCTTGGGACCCAATTTTTTTTCGGTTTTGAGAGGTTTTTGAATTACTAAGGTTTTTGCAGACGTAAAAAAAAATGTGTTTTTCTAAGCACTTATGAGAGAGAGAGAGAGAGAGAGAGAGAGAATATATTAGAGGGCCTGAGATTGGAATGTTTTTATTCCTAGCTTGGCTAAACCATTGCAACACAAGATCATTCAGTTTGTCAAATTTGCAGGCATTGTTGAAGCGACACTTGTTTGCATTGTTTTCAAATTTATTCTTGTAGAATTCCATTTTCTTTAGAATATTTTAAACAATAGATGTTCCTATTCTGAATTTTTCCCCTAGTTTCTTCAATATAGGTTTTGGTGCAGATTCATACTCATTGATCAGACTAAATTTATCCTGTAAGGATAGTTCAATCCTATGACATTTAGATGGTCGTTCTGACATCTTGACATGTGAGTAAAGACAAATGACAGTCATGGCTACTTAAATACATCTAGGTAATGATTTTTCTCCATTGAAAATCAGTTGAGTGAATTTGGCTTTTAGAATAGTGTTTTGTCAGTCTCTGTCGGCAAAGCATCAAAAGCGAGGCCACATGCCTGGTTAATAAAGCCCTGAAAAAAAAACAAGCAAAAAATGTTCTATAGATCACATATACAAATGAATAGCATCAATCACAATTAGATAATAATCAGATAAGCATCAATCACACTTAGATAATAATCAGATAAACAAAATCTTTCTTAAATGGCTTACCTACAAGCATTTAGTTATTAATAATTCGCCTTAAAAGCTGGGTCTTTTTTTATGGTGCAAAGACTTCAGATTAGCCTATTGTCAACCCTAATCTGTGTTGGCACACACATCAAGTATTGTTTTAATCTTGCGTGCCCTTGGGACATTTTCCAGGTCTATGTCTCACAGATAAGCCTACTACAGTTACTGTACTTGCTACCCATAATTAATCTGTTCCAGGGTGTGTCTGGCATTTAGCAGGTGAAATACATTTCCAAGTTTGAAGTGAGTTTCAGTTTTATGGGGGTTTTTTTAGCGTAAAATTGAATTTTTTTTTGGTATTTGGAGTTCAGGGGTATCAGTTTACTGGGAAAAAAAATGATGAAAGAAAAGACGAAAAAATTCAGGACTCTCAAAAAATGTCGGTCTTGAGGGGATTCTGGTATACTCAGGTTTCAGTTTTGCATAGTTTCACTGTATAAATTATTGCATATATTTAATGGGGGAAAAAAACAATAGGCTTGAACCCACAATATATCCTACATATCAAGTTTTAATTGTATTGATGTTAAGTGTATCTTGAAGCAAGACATTTATTTACTCTGTCACCTAAGAGTTGTTAAAAATCAAATTCATTAGTTATATTGCATAATGTACACACAATGATACAACAAAAGCCAGATATAGCAAATAACAGCAACATGAAGACATGCTTTATATTGTCCTGAGTCCTTTAATTAGGGAAAATTAATGGCATGTCAGCAATTATGAATCTATATCTTGTGCACTCAGGGGGTAACAGTTAAGAAGATACTTGTTTTATTGCTTGGTCAAACAAAAACACTACAACCCATGTTGAAAAGGAACATCTGATTTTCTTTTATTTTATTTCTAACAGATGTAATTCACTTCCTGCTTTCATTAAAGTTACAATGTCTGCATGTGATACAAAGTGAATGAAGAATTTTATTTGATCTTCTAATCTTACCCACTTGTTCATCTGTTAATTATCTTATTTCTTTGCCTTCTTTTTTTGCATTCATATATTTGGTAATTCTCTTTTTTGTCTCCTTATCTTCAAATTTTCATTCATTCATTCATTATATTCATTCATTAATTCATTCATTCATTCATTCATTCATTCTCTTAATCACAACTAATCCTTTAATCTGTTCATTAGTTCATTTGTTGAATTATTCATTCCTTTGTTCATTCATAGAAATTAAAAGACAGAATGATGAAATTGCCTATTCTATTTTTTCCATCATTAATGTTATACTAAATTAAGAGTTTCTTTAACAAACTGATATCGGAGACCCATAGAAAAGTATCAACTTGTTTTAAAAATCTTAATGCGAGGAGTAATATAAAAATGATACATTAATTGTGGAAAAAAGAGCTGCTAAATATTATTTCAAGTTATTTTAAAATATGCATTGGGAATGGGAGTATCTCAGATTTTTTTGTATCCACAAAGTAATTATGTGTATAATGTTTTCATTAAAAAAAATGCTTATATTTAAAATAAGATATTGTAGAAATAGAACATAGATGTTTGCCACAAAAATTTTAATATCTCAAGATCATTTCTGATAAGGAATGCTACATTTTTTGTGAAGGTACTGATTTACAATGTAAAATTTTGGTGAAAAAATCATAAATTCTAAGAACATGATGTAAATCTTTTAGGCTAGAAGTTGGCTCGACAAATGAATTTCATTTTTAAAAATCTGTTATGTTATTTTAACTTTTTTTCATAATGAACACCACATTAATTTTCCTTCTTAAATATTGGTTGGTTGGTTGGTTTTTAACGGCACTTTCAGCACTTTATTTGGCTATATTATGTTGAGGAGATGGTAGCTAAGTGCCTTTTCAAAGGACACACTGAGTCAGCCAACCTGGGGCTGGCTTGTGCAGGTATTGAACCTGCATCCCATGAATTATGAGCATGTTGCTCTACCAACTGAGTTACCAAGGCTCCAAAATAATGCCATATTGGAATATATGGTTAATGTACAGATGAAGTGTTTTTTTATTGATGCTTGAAAGTTATTATTGTAAAGTTAAATTTTAGTAATGATAAAGATTGCAGCTTTCTTTGCAACTCTTCTCTACAAGGGGTCTTGTCATTCATCTGGTGACCCACTGAAGATTTTAAAAATGTTTTTATATATCACTTACTTAGATGAAAAGTTGACTCAGCTTAATTTCAATAAAAGTACAGATAAGATATTGTTAAGCAATAAAGTGTCATTTTGATCAACTATGAAGTTGTGTGTTTAACAATAAATTTCTCTTCAGTAGCTCACACCTTTCTAACTTTGTCAACTCATTTGCAAATTTATTTTCATTCAATCATATAAATTTACTTGCAATGAAACTCTCATTTTATTATCCCCTGCAGACTTGGGGATGTAGATAAGGCCCACTGTTCCCTCCCACTTGTCATAAAAGGTAACTAATGAAGGCAGCCTTATTTTCCTGGGATGCATCATGTGATGATGTTCCAGCTGAGAAGGTCTTGGACTGTTTAAAGAGTGCAGCCTATATAAAAATATGACTTTGTATTTTAAGGATTTTATCCTTTTTTGCCTTTATCTTTGTTTTGTATGCCTTTTTTGGATACTTAAACTTACTCCTTAAACTAACCCTTGTACATACATACATACATACATACATACATACATACATACATACATACATACATACATACATACATACATACATACATACATACATACATACATACATACATACATACATATTTATTAATTTATTCATTCATTTTTCATTTAATTCATTTGTTTATTCATTCAGTTGTTTCTTCAGTGCCCCCATGCAGTGAAACCACACATTGCAAGAAGTAGAGTAGCACCAAAGGGATGTAACAATGATAAAGGGACCTGTTGACCTTTTCATTTGTCCTTCCTTTCATCCTTTTGTCTGTCCATCTATCCCACTTTCAGTTCCACACAATAATGCTCTTAATTATTTTTGACTTTCAACCAAATTTGGTATACAGCTTGAATTTGATGAGTCCTGTGTAATCATTTTGTAGAGGTGTAGTCCCATTTGTGAGACCCACCCATTTTCAATTTCAATATAAGACCAAATGTGGAACTATAGTGGAGTTAAACTTCTGTGGTAAGATGATAATGGTAGGTTGGGGGGGGGAGTAGTAATGGTTGGTGGGAATGACTACAACTGCCTGTGACAGAATGAATGTCCAACAACAGTTCTCAAATTTTTCGGAGCTCTAGTTGATTGACTTTGATATGACCCCTGTTCTATACTGTGTTCTTCATCAGCTTGTTGTATTACATGTTATATTTTCAAGAGTATAACAAATGTAAATGGCAATGTTGTGAGCAATGTGACTATTTAGAATTTTGATGTTATAATTACCTTGTGAGTCAGAGTTTGAATTCCAGGTGATTTAGGAGGTTTTAAGTTGTTTGCCATGTAAACTAATTAATTCAGCGTTGCATAGTTTACATTTTGCCATATTTCTTTCTGTTACAAAATGCTGCCAAACTCATTGGGTAAAAAAATGAATATTTGAATACCAATTTCTATTTGAATATTCACAGAAAAGTATTTTAATTTGAATGTTCAGATATTCATTTCAGCTCTATTAATGATACTGTGGTTGAGATTGATTGTCCGCATTCTACATTATTTTTTATCAGAGTCAGACAATATGCTTTCATTTCTGTACAATAACTTTCCTAATTGTTATTAGATTGTGACCAGATTTGGCATGCTACTTGATATCAATGAAAACACAGGCGTGTTCTCTAGTCAACAATTACACCATCATTTAACAAGGTCATGGCTCCTGATTGTCAAACCCACCCACTTTCATTTCTGTATAGCAACTCCCTTACTTATTATTTGGATTTCAAACAAATGTAGTTGGCATCTTGACATTGATGAAACCTCTACGGAGTTTGATTATCAGTGTTACTGAGCTAGAGTTTGAACATGCTGGAGTTATGGCCCCTGATTGTTGGACCCATCCACTTTGGTTCTGCACAATAACTACCTTAATCATTATTGCATTTCAATCAAATTTAGTTTACAATTTATTATGATAATACCTTTGCTGAGTTTGATTTTCTGTGTTCTGCATCATCATTTAGTGGAGTTTTGGCCCCTGATTGTGAACACACCCACTTTTGTTTCCACACAATTACTCCCTTCATTATTGTTAGATTTGAGGAACATTTTATTGCAGCTTTATATTGATATAACCTCAGCTGAATTTGATTTTCAGCTTTATACATTATCATGTAGTGGAGTTATGGCCACTGAATATTGGACCCACATACTTTTGTTTCAGCACAATAACTCTCTTTATAATTTTAAGCAGATTTTGTGTGCAGCTGTATATTGATGAAACATGTGTTCATCAGTTTTTTTCCTGTTACAAATGTACCTTAACTCATTTACTTCACCACCATCATAACATAGTCCCTTCCTCTGTAAAAGTACACTCCTTAACTTCCAATGAAAAGAGGGGGGACATCTTTTGCAGGAATTCGATTTTTTCTCCTCTGTGTTTCTTTCTAGCCATGTGAGATTTCTCATGGACAATATTTTTATATCCATTTTTTGTTTGTTTCATTCATATCATACACATACAACTGTTCCATTCTGACTTTTTTTTTTTCTCAGACCAAACCAATAATGGAATGGTTTTCAGAAATGTCAGCAAATGCAATCCATGACATCAAATTTGGAGATGTTCAGACAGAATTCAAGGTATTAAATTTTGATTATATTTAATGATATTCTTCATGCTGGAAGCCAAACAGCAAGAGATAAAGATTTTTCAGTTGTTACATCTGTTCCTGCTGATACAGTAAAAATATCTTTTAATTGAAATATTAGCCCTTCTGTATTATAAACTTCAGAAGAGTGCAGAAACATTCAATAAGTGGGGAATATTTAGGCAGAGAGTGTATGTGTATTGTCCACTTTGAGGTCACTGAGCCAAGGCCAAATGATCTAATGGAATGGTCCTTTGTCTGTCATGCATTGTCCATTCATGAATGCTATTTACAACTTCTTTAAAAAAAATCAACAGAATTTAACAGAATTTGAAAGAAATCATCCTGGCAAGGAGCTCTTTCAGATTTGTTCAAATGATGCCACTCTACCATGATCAAATATGACTGCCATTACTAAAAATGGACAATGCTTTAAACGACTTCTAAAAAATTTACCAAATTTGACAGAAAGCATTCTGGTAGTAACTGCTTTCAAATTTATACAAATGATGTCAATTTACTTTCAAATATGGCCACAGGTACTAAAAGTGGAAAATCCTTGAAACAACTAATTGAAAAAAACTAATCAACATAACTTTACCAAATTTTATGGAAGGGCTTTTAAGTTTATACAAATGAGCCAATCTGCCATCAAATATGGCTACTTTTACTAAAAATAAAAAAACCTTAAACAACTTTGTATAAAAGACCAATTAATAGACTTTGATCAAATTTGACAGAAAGTGTTCTTTCTTAAATACCTTTCAGATTTATACAAATGATGCTGTTCTGCCATCAGATATTGTTGTGATCAGTAAAAGTAGAAAAGCATTTATACAACTTTATTTTTTTAAAAAACTGCTGAAGAGAATTTGACCAATTTTGACACAAAGCATCCTGGCATTGGGGCCTTTCAATATTGGACCAGTGATGCTGATGTGCCATCAGATATGGATGAAGGTACAAAACTGAGAGCAACCTTGAAACAACTGTTTTCATAATGCATGCAATCAATAGCATTGGAAAATATGTAAACAGAAAGCATCCTACTGAACCAGAGTTCTTGTTATAATAAAGCAGGGGAAGTAACCTATGATAAGAACTATTTAGAATTACAGGTTTGGGGTTACGCGCAGTTTTTATCTTGCAGATAAATAGTTTAAAACAAATAAAAAATTATTTTTAGAATAGAAGATGCATACATTTCATTACAGTAGAACATGGTATGAATAAATAACAAAATGAATACATATTAGTGGTTATATTAGGGATTATAATGAATGATTCATTTATACTCTGCAGTTTGATGGCATTTCATGTATCACAGTCAGGGTTTTATCTACAAGGTCATTGATCAAAATTTTTTAATTATCCTTTTCTTCACTTTTACTGTAATGACCTTTGAGATGGGGTAATGAAACTTTTAGCTTCTTTCCATGTCTGCCCAATTACATAACAGTTCTTTCTTAAAAGTTACAGTCAGATTTCATTATTATAAACTTTTGTGACCTCACTGCAGTAGGTAAGAGATAAAAATTTGCTGAATTCACTTGTTACCTATGATCTAGCCTGGTGAAGATGTGAAGCTGATTGGTGTTTTGATGCCTAAGTGGACACGCTATCTTCCAATCCCACCAAAAAGAGACCCCAACCACTACCTGCTATATGAATGCTTCCGATTGGCTTGTGAGAGGATGTTCGGAGCTGTTGGTTGCTATTCTGTGTACAGCAAGAAAATCCCCGCACGTGAGTTTGAAGATGCTGAGGACTTGGAAGTTATTGTGTCCAAGGTAGGAAGCTGACACTCATGGCTTAAATGATGCTATCATACCTGTCATAAACTCACAAATGAAAAACTGAAAATCAGCTGTAAAAATGCTGGAGAATTTTTGCAAAACAGAAGTCACAGACAGTTATCTCCTATTGCTGGCATCATTTCAATTTTTACACCTATTCAAACACAACAAAAGAAAATTGATTTACTTAAGATAATAAGTGTGGATGATTCTGATATTAAAGTTCATTAAGTATTATTTTAAAAGTCTACAAAATTTAATGAGGCATGTGAAATATTTTCTGTAACATTTAAAATACAGGTAATTTTACAAAATTTGCATTTCATTTGCTCTTTATTTGCTTTTCAGATGCATTTGGAATTTATTTTGTTATCATGCATTGCCCTTTATCATCATGCATTAGTGTTGTTATCATGAGCATAAAGTTTTCCATGATTTCACCACTTTTTTTACAATATTTGTGTGATAATTTCATTATTTCACCACTTATTTTTACAATATATTAGTGATAATTTCATGATATCATCACTTTTTTACAATATTTTGGTGATAATTTCATGATATCACCACTTTTTCACAATATTTTGGTGATAATTTCATGATATCACCACTTTTTCACAATATTTTGGTGATAATTTCATGATATCACCACTTTTTCACAATATATTAGTGATAATTTCATGATATCATCACTTTTTTACAATATTTTGGTGATAATTTCATGATATCACCACTTTTTCACAATATTTTGGTGATAATTTCATGATATCATCACTTTTACACAATATTTTGGTGATAATTTCATTATAACTATTTTTTTTACAATATTTTGGTGATAATTTCATGATATCACCACTTTTTCACAATATTTTGGTGATAATTTCATGATATCACCACTTTTTCACAATATTTTGGTGATAATTTCATGACTTTTTTACAATATTTTGGTGATAATTGCATAATCTTTATAATATTCAGATCAATAAAATTAACAAGGAGTCATTCTATACAAAGATCAATAAAATTAACAAGGAGTCATTCTATACAAAGATCAGAAAAGAAACATACTGTATATACTTGCTCATAAGTCAAGTCCAACCACATACTGCACAGACCAAGATCTGCCATTGCATAATGCACCAGTAGATCTGGGTCTGTGCAGTTTGTTAGGAGTAATCAGTAGAACTAACAGCATAGACACTGATCTGCTGGTGCATTATGCAATGGCAGATCAGCATCTGTCAGGGCTCAGGAAAAGCACTCGTCCACTTGTCCTGACCAGGCAAAAATTGGCTGGGCCGAGTAAAACGTTTTTATATACCCTTCCCTGAGCTGAGTAAATTGAGAATTGCACCTTGAGAATAAATCTATGTGGATTTTCTACCCTCACTAAGTGCCAAAGTTCAACATCACTTAACATTTGTCATGGGTAAGTTATAAATAACTTATGCCCAATCTGACTACTTGTTGTCTGTCTTGAACATGTTGCAATAAAAACGACTTTGTTTGTTGGTACCAAAAATGGATAAATACTATGAACATATTATGTTGCTGTTCCACACTTAGCTCTCGATTGTGAATGGTGTTTGCATTTACAGTGACACTTTTCAGTAATTTAGGTGTCATTTTGATGCAGAGAAAGATTCCCTTTCAATGAGCTTTATACATCTTTACAAGTCAGACCTCTGAGAAGTTAAGAGACAGAGAATGTAAAAATTTATGTGATTTTTCTTCTGGTCAGGCAATGTTACCATTGCCACAGGTCACCAGTATTTTCAAGACTGAAGCTTTATTGATACATGGTCATGCCAAAGAGAAGATGCCAGCAGATATTTCTAGGAACATGCAATTACTTTTCACAAGGTAAATGTTCCCAACTTACATACAAAATCTGTATTTTAATTATCTCAGCAGATTGAGAAATGGCATACTTGCCATAACATGACATGTCACGCGAAAAACACGATTTTGGACTCCCAAACCCCCCGACACGATCGTGTTTCTATAAACACGATTTTCTGCAATTTTGCAAAAACAAATTTTCCACCCCAAAAAAAGGAAAGAAAAAAAACCAAACATATATTTCTTGATCACTATTATATATGCCGTAATCTGTGGTATGTATAAACAGTAAACAGTACTGCTCAAAGTTCATGTAAAACTATCCTTGGGGCAGGTTTATACACCAGTTTTAGAGGCAATTAAAAGGTAAGGCAGTCAGAGATAAACAGCCACCTTTCGGAGATTTATTTAATTGGCTCACAATAGCCCAGGGTGATTGTCGTGTCAAATCCTTTTGAGCACTGCTGCGGGAGAGCCCATTAGGCTAATTTGCATAGGTAAAGTACATTAAGTGGAACAACCCAATTTAAAGTTAAGTAGATCAAAGAGATGTGTGTTGGAGAACAAACTGATTGCATTGAATGAAAATGTTGAAGCCATCTTTATTAAAGTTTGTGATCAGCGGCACCGTTTCTTTGAGAATGTTGACGCCATCTTTTTTAAAGTTTGTGATCAGCGGCAACATTTCTTTGAAGCCGGATTTGTACTCCATATATAAAATGGAAAAGTGTACAAGTGTGATTCATTTTCGAAGGAAACATGTCGAAACGTAGTAGCGATTCAGGAAAAAAAGCCCAGCAAAACAAAATTGTGGCGCCATCTCCGAGCGAGAAAAGCCCAGCAAAAAAAAAATGTGGCATCATCTCCGAAGTAAGAAAAGCCAAGCAAAACAAAATTGTGGATTTTAAAGACAGTACTTTGGTGTATTATTTTATTTAATGTATGTGAGCTTGTGACCATGTATACATATGTGTGGTGATATTATTTTACAATGCTAAGTCTGCCATTTTTTTGTTTGTAAGTATATTAAATGCTTCAGAGAAAACAGATGGTATCTTCTTTTATTCAGATTTGAATTTCCAGTCATTAGCTATAGGCTGATTTGAAAAGATAGCTTATTCTCATTTGGATGACATCTTTGGGGGGTCATGTGCACTGACCCCCCTTGGTCATATGCACTGACCCCCCTTGGGACCCCAAAACACACTTTTTGAGTTTCAAGAAAACCCCAACACTGTCTGGGAATATGGCATGTATGCGTGACAATGCATGCTGTTTTAATCTATTTATAAAGCAGGTAATGTCAACACAACAGTTGATTGGTCAAAATCTAGTTGAGGTAATGACCTAGAAATGTTCCAATTCTTTTAGCCAGTCAGCAATCTTTTGTGTAGCTTTGTAGAATGGAGGTTTGACCAAAATGGATCATTTAGTACAAAAATTTGTGAAAATTGAGATGGTTGGAATTCTTCTTTCAGATTCAAGTTAATGATATATATGTCTTGTGAAAAGTAATTACATACTTATATAAATATATGTTGGTGTCTTTACTTTGGCATGACAGTGTATTAATAAAGCCACACAGTCTTGAAAATACTGGTGTTCTGGCACAAGCGTAACAATGTCCAACCAGACGAAAATCATAATATTTTGCCTCTTAACTTCTCCCATATCCAACCCATAAAGATGTGTGATAGCTCATTGAAAAAAAATTATGACACCTAGAATACTGAAAGGTTTCACTGTAAATGCAAATACCACAAAGAAATTAAGGGCTAAATGTGCAAGTGCAATTTCTCGAGTTACAAACCTTGTTTTTGAATATGATATTTTCATGATTTTGACCCATTTCAGTATCAAGCTTGAATCAGGTACCTGTGGTTCTTTAGTAAAAGTGTAAGCAGTGTAGTGGAGGAGTGTACTGTGTTGAGTATAATGAAAACAGGAACAAGTAACTCTTGCAACTCACTCCCCCGATGGACAAGTGCATGGGAAATTTTTTCCTCACCCTGGTCTATGTTTTCTGTAGTTGGACTCGACTTATAAGCGAGTATATATGGTACCTGATGAAGTCGAAGTTCTTGGTGATGCTGGAATCAACATATATGTATGCACATTTTTTGCTTTAATTGCATTAAAACTGCAGAACAGGAGTCTAGTGGATATATAAAATGTTTGTCCAATATCCAACCTAATTTATGTCAAGTCACATGCAGTGAGGATTTGTACATGGCTGAGTGAGACCCAATAAGATAGGGAGTTTTAAAAAAATCAACAATAATTGACACCCATCATCTATACCCAAAGGACTTAATTGACACCCATCATCTGTACCCCAAGGACTTAATTGACACCCATCATCTGTACCCCAAGGACTTAATTGACACCCATCATCTGTACCCCAAGGACTTAATTGACACCCATCATCTGTACCCCAAGGACTTAATTGACACCCATCATCTGTACCCCCAAGGACTTAGTACATGTATCCACACACAGGATTAATACCCATGTTCATCATCTCTCAGATGCATTAAAATATACAAGAAGTCATGATCAAGTGCACCTCAGTTACATGTGTGAATAAAGAACATAATAGTAACTTCTTTCAATTAAATTGATTCTTTCCTGCAGTGTTAGAATTTGTCTCTTTTTCATTGGAGGTTGTGCCATTGTTATTAATATGCTAGGTGTTAACATTATCAGTGATCAATTGTAATAACGACTGTAGTGGTTTTTATCAGGCTTTGGGGAAATATGGAATATATATATACAATGTATATGTACCAATGAATGAAATAAAAAGACATAATTGACTCAACCAGAAACAGAATAAATTTATTTAGAGACAAAACTCAAGGGCTTAATTCACCGATGACATAAAGGGATTAACTCTATAAAGAAAGGCTGTAATCACTATAACACCAAAAAAAGCAACTAACAACATAACCCTTTAACAATGACAATAGAATCTGGAAAACGATTCTCACTTACTGGTATTAAAAACAAAGACAAAGACCTCATTCACCCTAAGCATTACAGATTAGCTCCAAAAACAAAGAATGTATGTGATCACTACATTGACTTTAGCACTACAATGGCAGTTAGTGACATGTACTTTAGTCTGGTTTACAGCCTATAACAATGGACACTACATGCATGACCTATAAAATTTATGAAAGCAGTAGCCAGCCTCATTGTTTGTTTGTTTGTTTGTTTTTGTTTATAACAGTCTTTATCTTTTAAGTGGTCATGTTTGCAAAGGATTAAATAAAGGTCAGTGGTATTTGTCACTGTTCTCGTGATAGGGTTGTTCATAGCAGTGTTATTTTACAACAGTCTACATAAACTTTAGTATGGTTTACAATCTATAATATATGACACTACATACATGACCTATACAATTTACGAAACTGGTAGCCAGCCTAATTTTTTTGTTTTTGTTTAGAACTGTCTTTTTTTGTAAGCAGTTGTAGTTACAAAGGAATAAATAAAGGTCAGTGGTGTTTATATCTGTTTTTGCAATGCAGTCATTCGTAGCAGTGTCAAAATGAATATTTTGCCAAGAAATCGTGGTTGCTGGTTATGTTCTGCAGGTGGTTGCTCATGACAGTGCGATTATATAATAAAATCGATCTGTGCATTACAATTGTGGTCATAAATGACAGGTGGTCACTCATAGCAGAGGTCACTCAAGACAGGTTTACTGTAATGCTAAGGACACAACTGATTATGGTCAACATGCTTCACTGTATTAGTGCTCTGTATTGTAGTGAATTTTAAATTTATTTATGTGGATTGTGGATGGGGGTGGGGAGGGGTGTGTCTCAAATCTATACTGTCTATATTTTTGCTGGAACAGTGTATTGTCATGCTGAATCCAATGATACATCATGATGGCAATATATGATAACATCACTATCATGCACCCATCAACATGTGTTATTTTAGCTGTTGTCTCAGACAGCATAGACTGGATCCTACATTTATTCTTTCAGCACTGCAGGAGAATCATTAAAATTAAAATATAAAGAAGCAGACTAAATATGGCTGCTCATATGAATTAAGTCTGTATTTCATTAGACTTAGAAACAAAAATGGTTGTTTATGTGCTAGTCAATAATTGGAATACTTATATGCTAGTTAATACAATATATACTTGCTTATAAGTTGAGTCCAACTGCAAACAACATAGACCCTGATCTGCCATCACATAATGCACAGGCAGATTAGGGTCTATCTTGTTTATTCTGCTGATTACTCCTAACAAACTGCATAAACCCAGATCTGCCAGCACATTATGTGATGACAGCTCTGGGTCTGTGCAGTTTGTGATTAGACTCCACTTGTAGACAAGTATATATGAAAATTGAGACACCAAAGATGGCAGATTATTTACTCCCTTTTTATTTTATCAACTATGTTCATTATCTCTTAAGAATTTGGAAACAAGTCTTGGAACATTTTTCTCCTACAGTTTGAATTTGATCTTCATGTTCTGCACCAAAAACCAGGGTCAGAAAATAGATCTTAGGTAATAGAGTTTTTACATGAAAACTTAAAAAATTGTGAACATTAAAAAATTATTATTTTTTACATTGCTTTTTTTCATTTCTTGAATATTTATAAATGGCCCTTATTCATGATTTTAGAGTTCAGAGTTTTTAATTTACTGCAAATGACCACTTGAAGATCGCTAAAATGCTTGGGAAAAAATCCAAATTTAGAAAAACTGGAAATCTGTTTTTATGTTGTGAGTGACTCGTGTGGATTATTCCAGGCAGTTTGAAAGCTGAATAAGATACTTTTGTTCTTACTGAATTGTCAAGTCTGTCATGAACAGCATTCAAGGGGGTTTACTGAAGTGTCAGGTCTATCATGAACAGCACTCAAGGAGGTTTACTGAAGTGTCAAGTCTATCATGAACAGCACTCAGTGAGGTTTACTGAAGTGTCAAGTCTATCATGAACAGCACTCAGTGGGGTTTACTGAAGTGTCAAGTCTATCATGAACAGCACTCAAAGAGGTTTACTGAAGTGTCAAGTCTATCATGAACAGCACTCAGTGAGGTTTACTGAAGTGTCAAGTCTATCATGAACAGCACTCAGTGAGGTTTACTGAAGTGTCAAGTCTATCATGAACAGCAAACAGTAGGGTTTACTGAAGTGTCAAGTCTATCATGAACAGCACTCAGTGAGGTTTACTGAAGTGTCAAGTCTTTCATGAATAGCACTCAGTGGGGTGTACTTTCTGTATACAAACTGTGATGGCAAATATGGGTCGGTGCAGTTTGCAGTTGGATCTGACTTTTAAGCAAGCATATACATTATTGGTTTGGAGACTTCTACACAATATACATTGTAATTTTGAAAATGTGATGTGATAAGCATTATGATGCAGAAAATTTTAGAGTCTGCAAGCATAGCAAACATCTTGATTACCAAGACTAATGGAAAATTCCAGACTTTAGACTGTAACGGAATCTTCAAAAGCAGGCCATACTCACACAGTGACATACTCTCATTACTCATTTAACATTGCTTGGACATATTAACTATTTATCTTCACTCTGCCTATAGATAATTCTCTGTTTGTAGGAAAAAAGGAGAAAAATATTTAGGTTTTGGGTAATTTCTGGGACTTTTTTCTTGTTTTAAAATGTGTGTCATGATACATGATATTTTATAAATTGTATTGATACATCATCTCACTTTTGATATATTGCATCACAATGAATCAGAAATTACTGACTTCAGCCAGTACATGAACTGGCAAAAAGAAATATCATGATGCTGATATGCATTGATGAATTGTTGTATTTCTACATAGCTGGCACCTACATAGATAGGATATCTGTCCAGAAAGGACACCATTTTATGAACTAATTTCTTACATTTTACATACAAATTGACCTGCCTATAAAGGGAAGCTGCCAAATGAGGACACAATTTTTTGGTCCCTTAGGTGTCTACTGTAGACAGGTTTCACTGTAATTTTACATGATTTTTCAGATTACTTTTCAGAGGAGGGATGGATTGGAGGTTAGTATTATGCAGCTTGGAAGGAGACTGATTGAGACCTTTGAAGATGACCTGGAATCTAACATACATACTTTTCATAAACCACATAGGTAAAGTAATTTGAATATGTACATTTTTGGGTTTGGTATCATAGACCATGATCATTTAGCTCTGTTAAATATTAAAATTGACTTGAGGTTTTTGTCTTTAAATTTCCAATATTTGATAGTACTAAATTTGAACAAATATGACTGATCTTCCAATTTAGATATGTCTATTTGGTTAAGTAAGACTTTCATTCATTGTGCCAAGAATTATAGACTATTATTAGCACACTGTCAATCCATGTGGTTTGTTAATATAGTAAAACCTGTCTTGAAAGACCACCCCTTCTGCCAACAAAAAACAGTATCTCAAGACAGGTGGTCTCTAACAACAGGTTTGTGCAAGATGATTAGTTTTCAAGGTCAAAATTCAACAGGGCTTACAAAGAAAAAATACCCACAATTAGTGTACATACATTTTATTCTTTATTCATAGTTCTTGTTAAAATATTGCATTCATTTCATCTCAAAATAATTTTATATAGCAGTCAAGATTTACATCTATCTTAAAACATTCACATTTATATTTGAAGATCAGGTGTACATGTATTAGTATATGAATTGCAAAATTAACAAAGGTAATATTTATTTATCCAGTCCATAAGTTAACTTGACATATCCATAAATTGCACAGTTAGCTATGATAACACTTACTCATCCAGTGTATGAAGTGCTGATTTGGTCAAGTTTAGGGTAAATATGGAATACATATGTACCATTGAATGACATAAGACAACAGAATTAACCCATCCAGAAACAAAAAAAATTGATTTTATTTAGAGACAAAAGGCAAGGTATAATACACCGATGACATAAAGAGATTAACTCTATAAACAAAGTTTGTAACCGGCTGCACTATGGTGAACAGATGACACCTCGGTGTGTGGGTTTTAATAACTGTAACATCAAAAAAGGAATAAATAACAAACAACATGAACCTTTTACTATGACAATCAAATCTGGAAAATGACAATTGCTTATTAATGACAATGACAAGACTTCATTCATTCCAGGCATTATGGATTGACTCCAATGACAAACAACGTACTCAACTGATATATAGAAACCATATAAGAAGGTTTCTAATTATAACATTTTTGGGGTTTTGGGGTTTTTATCAAAGATAATTAAAACCATATGAACCGCTGAATTGACTATGTACATCCTTGACTGCTTGCTTTGAAGAAGGAATGGTTAATCATAATGCAGATTTATATGACTTTGGTACTACAACCGCTGAATGGTTACAAATGATTAAATAAAGGTCTGTGGTGTTTATCTCTGTTTTTGTAATGTGGTTGCTCATAGCAGTATGGAATTGCTTATTTTGCCAAAAAATCATGGTTGCTGGTTGTCTTCTGCAGGTGGTTGCTAACAACAAGTGCATTTATATGATAAAATCGATCAATGCATGACAATTGTGGTCATAAATGACAGGTGGTCACTCATAGCAGAGCTTGCTCAAGACTTGTTTTACAGTGTATTCCTATTTTCTGAACAGCTGGGCAAACTTTTCATCAGTCACTTGTCATGACAGGATATTATTTAGAGAACATACAATGAAGAAAAATGACTGGAAGTTCAGTTGAAATATTGTATATCTCTCTCTCTTCTTTAGATCTGTTCTTACAAATATTGTAGGTAATATTCTAATAAATCCAGTATAAATCCTTAATGATACTGAGCATGGATGTTTGAAAGTAGGTTGCAAACATTCATTAATTTTGACATATATATTTATCAATCAACTGAAGTACACATGAAATCCAAATTTCTATAAAGGATTCAACTTTGATATGGACATAGTTTAAATATTGCACTTTACAATTTCTATAAAAGAATGGACTTTGATATGGATATAATTTAAATATTGCACTTTACATTGTAACAGGTATAATATTCAGACAAATCAGAAGTGTGAAGGTAACATTGCCTTGTGTACAGATCTGATAACTGAATTCACCTTGGAGCACAGTCGTCTTCCAGTTGCTTCCATTTCTTCACAATCTTTGCATACAAGTAGCAGGTAAATCATGATAGATACTAAAGAAAAATGGTCTCTGTCACTCTCTCTCTCTCTCTCTCTCTCTCTCTCTCTCTCTCTCTCTCTCTCTCTCTCTCATCAAACTTTGCTTCTGTATTTTCAATTTCTGTTGTAATGTATGTGGCTTAAAGTCAAAAGGTCTTGTGTATGGACCTTTGTATAATTCACACTAATGGATCTGAGTTCGCCCGACTCCCATTTCTGCTGTAACTACACAACTACTTTGTCCACTGTCCAGCAAACAAATTGCTTTGATTCTCTCATGTAAGGACAAAAACAGCCTTGCTTTTGAAGACAACATGTTGACACCTTTGAGTTTGACTTGTCAGTGTTGACTGGACTACAGTAAGTACAATCAAGATATGAAATGCTTGGAGCATTCACTGCTGATATGCTCCAGTGACCTTTGAAGGCAGGGTGAAACCAGTGTTTGGTTAGGAAACACCAGGTCACTGACTGCTGAAAGCAGGTGACCGTTAAATACAGGGCATTTATATAAGAAATTTTTCCAGGGGGAAATTAGAGTGACCATTGTGACAAGGTGACCGCTGAACACAGGTGACCATTAGGACAGGTTTGACTATATAAACGAAGTTTAAGAGTAAATATAACATCATTGTATGGTCATTTATTCTAAGTGCACATTTTGCCCTTCCTTGTAAACAACATTAAAAATACATGATGCAAAGTAAATGATTCCTGCAACGCCAGTTATAAACTTCAGTTGTATTTGGACTCAGCCAAAATTTGATTTAAAAAATCAGGGACCCCAGAATTGACATATAAAATCTCAGTTACTGAACTTCATCATCTTGTAAAAGATAAGACCTGAAATGAACCATATTCATGCATAACAAATAGTACGATTCAGTAGTACAGTGTCTGTTGAGTAGAACTTTGAAGTTTAAGCACTTTGGGCCCACATTTTTTGTTTGGTTTTGGTAGTTTTTAGTTTTTCAAGGCCCTAGACATGAGACTGTGTTACGCTAAGACTAAGTGAGTCATTCAAGTGATTCAAAGTATTCAGGTACTGGCTTATTCAGTTATCAAGGCATTACAGTATTTGATCTCTTGTATATTTTCACAGCCTCATGACAGAGGAAAAATTTCCTGTACTGCTGGCATTGGTGAAAGAGGAGAACATAACGGATGGATCAGAATTTAGACAGGTAAGTTTCTTGTAATAGAAAACATATTTGGAGAATAGGAATTGTTAAGTTTATTTGTATTGTCGGAAATTTTTTAAATTTGCAAACATAGTTAATGCTTTAAGTTTTTGGATACACTCACACACAGATAAGATGTGCCAGGATAAAAGGTTCCTTCTGGCATATGACATAAAATTGAGATAACGCCACAGTAAAGTTGGGTCATATTTCATCATTCCATTCTCATCTCATCTCTCATCTCTGGCAGGTTGTAGGGGCGCCACTGATGACTTTGCAACAATCTCTCTCCATTTTGCCCTGTTCTCAACTGCTCTTTGGAACTTTGCAAAGTCCATGCCTGTCCACTCTTTGATATTATCTTCCCATCTCTTCTTCTGTCTGCCTCATTTTCTCTTTCCTCTCATTGTGCCCTGTAAGATTGTCTTTGACAGGCCAGATGAGCATGAGACATGCCCATACCATCTTAGTTTGCGATTTTTGACGGTGGTGGTCCAATATGGTCCATATGGTCCAATTGCACCTTGGATTCTGATGTGCACCTCCTCATTTGAGACGTGGTCTAAGCATGAGATTTTCAATCCTTCGATAACATCTCATCTCCAGGGCATGAATTCTTCTCTCCAGTTCTGCAGTCAGGGTCCATGTTTCACATGCATACATGAATATGGACATGACGAGGGAGCACATAAGCTTGATCTTAGACCCAATCGTGATGTTGCTGTCCTTCCAAATAGTCTTCAGCCTAGCCAGTGCAGTTGTTGTCTGCGCAATCCTGGAAAGAACCTCAGGTTTTGAACCTTCGTCAGAGGCGATAGCACCTAGGTATTTGAAGCATGTCACTGTGCCCAGCTTCTGTCCATTCACTCTTATTTCCTTTTGGATACCACTTGGGTTGTTTGTCATTAGCTTGGTTTTTTTCCAAGGACCATTCCATTAAAACATTATAAACCTTGACTCATGTGAAAAATCCTTAGTACTTTGGCAATATTTAACAATATTTTATTTTTGTATTCAGTTCAATTTAATTTACTATATTTTTCCTCCTAAAGTTTAAACAATATTACTAAAACAGTGATAAACCCTAGAAGTGGATGATATTGACCGCCCCTCCCCACCCATGGCTAAAATCATTCTTTTCTTTGAAAGTACAAACACTCTTTGCCTGCTATCCTAATATTAAAAACAACAAATCATGTGCAGACTGTGAGTCAGCTAATAAAGAGTATATCAAGAATGACCTAGATGATATTGGCACTGACCTTGTTATTGAGCATGCACACAGAAAGCAAGGTGGTTTGAGACTGAGACCAATAGTGGCCGAATTCACACATTTCAAGGACAAGCAATAATTATTTCTTGTATCTTTGAAAGAATTCATCAAATAAATGAGAGGGGCAACAAGATTTGGATCGATCCACACCAAGTATCGGAGGACTTTACCAATCTCATTTGGAATGAGAGACAAAATTTATCAAATGATTCAGTGATTACAAAAGAACATGTATCATAAATTGGGTTAAATAGGTCATCAGCACAATCCTACACATACCCTAATTTATTGCTATCTATAGTGTATGTTATTGTTATTAGAATATATCAGTGACCAGTGCTGGATTACCCAATCGGCAGACTCAGCACATGCTTAGGGCACCAGCAAAATAGGGGCACACAAAAAAATGAGAAATTACGGTGTTTTTTTTAAATTACATGTCGCAGGGGGGGGCACTATAATCTTTTCAGTGCTTAAGGCCTCTAAAGGTCTTAATCCGGCTCTGTCAGTGACACATGGGGTTTATATCTGGAACATAAAGAAGTATAAGGCTGGTATATCAATATGTGAAAAAATAGATTTGGCATTATCAGGCAGGCAGAAGGACTGAAAGATATTGATGGACAGACAAAGAGACATGTACTAAGAAAAAAATAAATATGGGAAGGCTGGGCAAAAGAACATTAGAAATAAATCCATTGTAACTCTTACAACAAGACTTCAAGTGAATGTTAATTTTTTTTCAGGTAGCACAACATTTATATACATTTCAGATATACTACTCAAATTCCTTTGGAATAATTTTTTTGTGTGCAGCATCCAATATTTGAACTAAATTTCATAAAAAATCTAAATCATCTTAAGCTGCAAAGACTCCTATATTTTGGTATCAAGGGTTGTAAGAATTAAGGTACAATATTTTCTTTCCTCAGTAAGATATAGTAAATATATGGTTTTTACTATTTGTTTCATGTCATCTTTGTGATTTTAAAAATTATTGCCAAAATGTCAAATATTTCATGAAATGCAAGTCACATTCTCGATGCTTTTAAGGAATGATTATGTTTAACGAATATTTAGGTGTCAAAGATGGGTATCCTCTCAGGGCTGTCATAAGGGGCAGGCAATACAGACAATCACCCTAGGCACCCATGATGGGGAGAGGGAGCCACTTCATGGAGTTTGTGGTATTTTTTTCCAAGTGGGGGATGCCGAAGGTTACGCTCACCTGGGGTGGCGTTTCATCTAGCACAAACCTGTGACAACCCTGGGTATCCTCTTGATAATAACATCATGACATCATAAGGGTTGATAAAACATTTGTCTCTATATCTCGAAACCTAAAGTTCCTTCTCCAATGAAACAAGATGTATTTTAAACCTCAGTTAAATGCTCTTTCAAAATATGTAAAAAAAATGTACAGAATCCATAAAGTATGCCCAAAAGTACCTTTATTTTTATGTCAATTGAACTGTTCATGCCAGATTTTGTATTCACTAAAATTGTATGACTGCTAATATTTTTCTGTTTTACAGGATGTTTTTAAAACTAATAATTTTTAATTAGTTCAACAGAAACTAGGTTTTCTTGTGAAAGAAATATTTAAATCGGGAGAAAAATATGTGCTAAAAGTTATACATGGTCACTTATGAGGATAGTCTTGAAAATATGTTCATGAATCATTAAATTTCTGACCAGTGACATTTAGAGTCTTTAAGCTTATATACAGAATGTAAATTTGTATCAAAATGCATGTCATAGTTCTTTGGATACACATGCTGTAACATGACATAGCATACAAGATGATAAGTTAAACATTTCACAAAAATATATGCTTTATAATTACTTCCCTTTAAATCTCTATCAGCCATCTTTTGGGTAACATGCCTTAGGGTGCAAAGGACAGTTTGTATGCACAAATTTTGATGGTGCATCAACCTGCCTAATATAAAATTCCTAAAACATAAATTTCACTAGAGAGGTCAAAAGGGCACAAATTTTTGGATAGTTATAATAAATCAAAGCATAAGACTATTATTCATTTGCCTTGACAAGTCAATGGAAGCTCATAGCAAAAAAAGTTTATGCACCCCAGCCCCAAATTCACACATGCATTTTTCATGTTTCAAGGTTATTTTTGACACAGTGATGCTCAATGCAAGCCTTTCCCTATGTGATAATTTTTAAAAACATTGTGTACTAAAAAGCTGAATGTAATTCAAATAGTTTCCATCCAGGCTGTTTTTAAGATATTCTGCTTGCCTTGAACCCAATGTGTCTACAGCTATGGGTGGCTAGCTCTGCTTCCTAGTTGACTATTGGTATTTCACTGTCTAGATGCTGTGAACTGACTATGGGAGGTGTACATGCCTCACATCAATTTCAAGAACAGCACAAACCCAAAACACCAAATTCTCAAATATATCCATTTCTTTAATTATAAAACAATAATAGCTGAAAAAGTCACATGACAGTCTTATGTTAAGAAAGAACCAATTTATGAAACTATGCCCTGCTACCTTAGCAAATATTCTGAAAACATGAGCTGTATGAAAAATTGAATGATTTCAAGAAGTCTGTCTGTATTGAAGAAAAAAAAATTGATAAGTGAATAACCAATATTATATACAGAATAAATCATTTATCTATAACCTTATCTCATAATATCAGTATGTAACAATTTCCATTCCTTTTAATAATGCCAAAGATTCAGATCAACCCAAAAGATGGTAGATACCTATTAACTGGAACTGAAAACAATCCATACAGTCTGGTCTCTATTATCCAGTTTCTGTTTTTAAAGCTAGCACATTTAAATAATGCCACACTGAGAATGATTCCATGCAGATTATTGAAAATTTAATCAATTCACTAATGGTTGGATTTATCCTTACTTTTAATGGAGAGAGTTGGCATCAAATTAGCCATACCAATATTTACTTTATTTTTAATGGAGAGAGTTGACATCAAATTAGCCATACCAATATTGACTTTATTTTTAATGGAGAGAGTTGGCATCAAATTAGTCATACCAATATTGACTTTATTTTTAATGGAGAGAGTTGACATCAAATTAGCCATACCAATATTGACTTTATTTTTAATGAAGAGAGTTGGAGTTGGCATCAAATTAGCCATACCAATATTGACTTTATTTTTAATGGAGAGAGTTAACATCAAATTAGCCATACCAATATTGACTTTATTTTTAATGGAGAGAGTTGACATCAAATTAGCCATTCCAATATTTACTTTATTTTTAATGGAGAGAATTGACATCAAATTAGCCATACCAATATTGACTTTAATTTTAATGGAGAGAATTGGCATCAAATTAACTAGAACAATATTGACTTTATTTTTAATGGAGAAAATAACAATATTGACTTTTTTTAATGGAGAGAGTTGACATCAAATTAGCCATACCAATATTGACTTTATTTTTAATGGAGAGAGTTGACATCAAATTAGCCATACCAATATTGACTTTATTTTTAATGGAGAGAGTTGACATCAAATTAGCCATTCCAATATTTACTTTATTTTTAATGGAGAGAATTGACATCAAATTAGCCATACCAATATTGACTTTAATTTTAATGGAGAGAATTGGCATCAAATTAACTAGAACAATATTGACTTTATTTTTAATGGAGAAAATAACAATATTGACTTTTTTTAATGGAGAGAGTTGACATCAAATTAGCCATACCAATATTGACTTTATTTTTAATGGAGAGAGTTGACATCAAATTAGCCATACCAATATTGACTTTATTTTTTATGGAGAGAGTTGACATCAAATTAGCCATACCAATATTGACTTTATTTTTAATGGAGAGAGTTGACATCAAATTAGCCATATAAATATTTACTTTATTTTTAATGAAGAGAGTTGGAGTTGGCATCAAATTAGCCATACCAATATTTACTTTATTTTTAATGGAGAGAGTTGGCATCAAATTAACTATAACAATATTGACTTTATTTTTAATGGAGAGAATTGGCATCAAATTAGCCATATCAATATTTACTTTATTTTTAATGAAGAGAGTTGGCATCAAATTAACCATACCAATATTGACTTTATTTTTAATGGAGAGAATTGGCATCAAATTAGTCATACCAATATTGACTTTATTTTTAATGGAGAGAGTTGACATCAAATTAGCCATTCCAATATTTACTTTATTTTTAATGGAGAGAATTGACATCAAATTAGCCATACCAATATTGACTTTATTTTTAATGGAGAGAGTTGACATCAAATTAGCCATATAAATATTTACTTTATTTTTAATGAAGAGAGTTGGAGTTGGCATCAAATTAGCCATACCAATATTTACTTTATTTTTAATGGAGAGAGTTGGCATCAAATTAACTATAACAATATTGACTTTATTTTTAATGGAGAGAATTGGCATCAAATTAGCCATATCAATATTTACTTTATTTTTAATGAAGAGAGTTGGCATCAAATTAACCATACCAATATTGACTTTATTTTTAATGGAGAGAATTGGCATCAAATTAGTCATACCAATATTGACTTTATTTTTAATGGAGAGAGTTGACATCAAATTAGCCATTCCAATATTTACTTTATTTTTAATGGAGAGAATTGACATCAAATTAGCCATACCAATATTGACTTTAATTTTAATGGAGAGAATTGGCATCAAATTAACTAGAACAGTATTGACTTTATTTTTAATGGAGAAAATAACAATATTGACTTTTTTTAATGGAGAGAGTTGACATCAAATTAGCCATACCAATATTGACTTTATTTTTGATGGAGAGAGTTGACATCAAATTAGCCATACCAATATTGACTTTATTTTTTATGGAGAGAGTTGACATCAAATTAGCCATACCAATATTGACTTTATTTTTAATGGAGAGAGTTGACATCAAATTAGCCATATAAATATTTACTTTATTTTTAATGAAGAGAGTTGGAGTTGGCATCAAATTAGCCATACCAATATTTACTTTATTTTTAATGGAGAGAGTTGGCATCAAATTAACTATAACAATATTGACTTTATTTTTAATGGAGAGAATTGGCATCAAATTAGCCATATCAATATTTACTTTATTTTTAATGAAGAGAGTTGGCATCAAATTAACCATACCAATATTGACTTTATTTTTAATGGAGAGAATTGGCATCAAATTAGTCATACCAATATTGACTTTATTTTTAATGGAGAGAATTGTCCTCAAATTAACCATACCAATATTTACTTTTAGATTTTATGTCTTTTTTATACACCAGGTGCTGACAAATGTGGCTTACCAGCTGTACCGGGAAATGGTTGTCATGACACTGAATGTCGATCAGTATGCAAGTTGGGCAGCTACCTTCATACCGAAGAACTACAAAAGGGAGATGATCAGTAAGGTTTCATCTTCATAATGGCATTTGGATGGTGCTTATGTTTCAGTTGGTAGAATGGGAATGAGAAGTTTCTTATGTTTCATTTGGTAGAATGGGAATGAGATGGTGCTTATGTTTCAGTTGGTTGAATGGGAATGAGATGTTGCTTGAATGGGAATGAGATGTTGCTTGAATGGGAATGAGATGGTGCTTATGTTTCAGTTGGTAGAATGGGAATGAGATGATGCTTATGTTTCAGTTGGTAGAATGGGAATGAGATGGTGCTTATTTTTCATTTGTTTGATTGGGAATGAGATGGTGCTTATTTTTCATTTGGTTGAATGGGAATGAGATGGTGCTTATGTTTCATTTGGTAGAATGGGAATGAGATGGTGCTTATTTTTCAGTTGGTTGAATGGGAATGAGATGGTGCTTATGTTTCATTTGGTTGAATGGGAATGGGAAGTTTCTTATGTTTCATTTGGTAGAATGGGAATGAGATGGTGCTTATTTTTCATTTGGTAGAATGGGAATGAGATGGTGCTTATTTTTCATTTGGTTCAAAGGGAATGAGATGGTGCTTATGTTTCAGCTGGTAGAATGGGAATGAGATGGTGCTTATGTTTCCTTTGGTTGAATGGGAATGAGATGGTGCTTATGTTTCAGTTGGTTGAAAGGGAATGAGATGGTGCTTGATTGGGAATGAGATGAGGCTTATGTTTCATTTTGTTAAATGGGAATGAGTTGGTGCTTATTTTTCAGTTGGTTGAATGGGAATAAGATGATGCTTATGTTTCAGTTGGTTGAAAGTAAATGAGATGGTGCTTATGTTTCATTTGGTTGAATGGGAATGAGATGGTGCTTATTTTTCAGTTGGTTGAATGGGAATGAGATGGTGCTTATGTTTCAGTTGGTAGAATGGGAATGAGATGGTGCTTATGTTTCATTTGGTAGAATGGGAAGGAGATGGTGCTTATGTTTCATATGGTTGAATGGGAATGAAATGGTGCTTATGTTTCAGTTGGTTGAATGGGAATGAGATGGTGCTTATGTTTCAGTTGGTAGAATGGGAATGAGATTGTGCTTATTTTTCATTTGGTAGAATGGGAATGAGATGGTGCTTGATTGGGAATGAGATTGTGCTTATGTTTCATTTTGTTAAATGGGAATGAGATGGTGCTTATGTTTCAGTTGGTTGAATGGGAATGAGATGGTGCTTATGTTTCAGTTGGTTGAAAGGGAATGAGATGGTGCTTATTTTTCAGTTGGTAGAATGGGAATGAGATGGTGCTTATGTTTCAGATGGTAGAATGGGAATGAGATGGTGCTTATTTTTTATTTGTTTGATTGGGAATGAGATGGTGCTTATGTTTCAGATGGTAGAATGGGAATGAGATGGTGCTTATGTTTCAGTTGGTAGATTGGGAATGAGATGGTGCTTATGTTTCAGATGGTAGAATGGGAATGAGATGGTGCTTATGTTTCAGTTGGTAGAATGGGAATGAGATGGTGCTTATGTTTCAGATGGTAGAATGGGAATGAGATTGTGCTTATGTTTCAGTTGGTAGATTGGGAATGAGATGGTGCTTATGTTTCAGATGGTAGAATGGGAATGAGATGGTGCTTATGTTTCAGTTGGTAGAATGGGAATGAGATGGTACTTATTTTTTATTTGTTTGATTGGGAATGAGATGGTGCTTATGTTTCATTTGGTTGAATGGGAATGAATGAAATGGTGCTTATGTTTCAGTTGGTTGAATGGGAATGAGATGGTGCTTATGTTTCAGTTGGTTGAATGGGAATGAGATTGTGCTTATTTTTCATATGGTAGAAAGGGAATGAGATGGTGCTTATTTTTCAGTTGGTTGAATAGAAATGAGATGGTGCTTATGTTTCATTTGGTTGAATGGGAATGAGATGGTGCTTATGTTTCATTTATTTGATTGGGAATGAGATGGTGCTTATGTTTCATTTGGTTGAATGGGAATGAGATGGTGCTTATGTTTCATTTGGTAGAATGGGAATGAGATTGTGCTTATTTTTCATTTGGTAGAATGGGAATGAGATGGTGCTTATTTTTCATTTGGTTGAATAGAAATGAGATGGTGCTTATGTTTCATTTGGTTGAATGGGAATGAGATGGTGCTTATGTTTCATTTGGTTGAATGGGAATGAGATGTTGCTTGAATGGGAATGAGATGGTGCTTATGTTTCAGTTGGTAGAATGGGAATGAGATGGTGCTTATGTTTCAGTTGGTAGAATGGGAATGAGATGATGCTTATGTTTCAGTTGGTAGAATGGGAATGAGATGGTGCTTATTTTTCATTTGGTTGAATGGGAATGAGATGGTGCTTATGTTTCAGCTGGTAGAATGGGAATGAGATGTTGCTTATGTTTCATTTGGTTGAATGGGAATGAGATGGTGCTTATGTTTCAGTTGGTTGAAAGGGAATGAGATGGTGCTTGATTGGGAATGAGATGATGCTTATGTTTCATTTTGTTAAATGGGAATGAGATGGTGCTTATGTTTCAGTTGGTTGAAAGGGAATGAGATGGTGCTTATGTTTCAGTTGATAGAATGGGGATGAGATGGTGCTTATGTTTCATTTGATACAATGGGAATGAGATGGTGCTTATGTTTCATTTGGTCCTAATGAAAAAAAAATTGAATAGTGGGTAACATGACATTTAAAACTAAATACCAAGACATTTTCCAGTATACTTGTTAATAAAAAAATGTATAAAGGTGTCAAAAAAATTACAGAGGAAAGAGAGATCTTTAAGATTTTAGTGGCATACATTGATGATTGGGAAGGTAAAAAATGCTGAAAAGTTCAAACTTAAAGATACAAGATAAGCTTTATGTCAGTTTACATTTTAGTTTCCGCTGTAAACACTAAAGTGGACATTTATTTTCAGAGGATCCCTCTGAACCTGACCCTTTTGGAATGTTTTCATATCCTCGACTGTGTGTCATTCGGCTAGATGACCATCATCATGCTGCATTCTACCCTCCAGTTCAGCAACCCAGACTACAGCATTATGACTTCACTGAAGATGCTGTTATCAAGTTTGCCCAGGAATTTCTAGATGATCCCCAGTCAGTGCTGATTGAAACAGATCATTTTTAAGAATTGTTACTTGTACAATCTAATCTTGTCAGCACAGCATTTATAGCTCATTGACCTTTAGGCCAAGTGAGCTTATGGTATGGCCATACATCCATTGTGCATTGACCATTGTGTGTCTTCCATTGTGCATCATCTGTTCACAATTGTTATTTTTAACTTTTTCTCCAAAACCACTTGACCAGTTTGCACCAAACTTTACAGTTTGCACCAAATTTTACAGAAAGCAGTCTGGCACCAAGTCCTATCAGATTTCTTCAAATAATGCTATTCCACCATCAAATATTGCTGTTTTTGTTTAAAAATAGAAAATGATTTTAATTACATCTTCTCAAAAACCAATTATAAAAAAAATTAAACAAAATTGATTAAGCATCCTTCAGGCTTGTTTAAATGATGATGATCTGCAATTAAAAATTGCCAATGTTAAAAACAAAACAAAAAAGAACATAAAGTGTTTTGTCCCAAAATCCATGAAAAAACAATATTTAACTAAATTTGATAGAAGACACCCAGACATCCAGGCCTTTTTTGATCATACAAACAATGCAAAACTGATACCAAACGTGGCTGCATGTTACTAAAAATTGAACTACCTTTAAATGACTTTACTTCAAAAACCATTCAACAGAATTTGAATATGATAAAAGTATCCCAAACCCAAATTGTTTGACCTATTGCTGTTTGACTATTAGGTCAGTGTGAATCAGGTGAGTGATCTGAGGCCCACTTGGACTTTATGTCTATAAAATCAAAATAAGTCTTTTGGAAATTTGTACCCTGTATTATTGAGACTTTCTGGGATGAGAGTCAAATTTACATGAAAATGTGATGAATGATTGTGAAGTTATAACAAATTGAAATTTCCATATTACCTGGTGAAAACTACCCAGGTGTCTAACCATCAATTACCCATGCTGCCTTCCCATCATGGAAACTTCCTCTACACTGGTGTCTGGGGATGTCCTGCCTAATCGGGTACATTTGTCAAGCCTGGTGGTACATCAGTAGGTGTCTTTTTAATAAATTCCAGGTACATGATTGGGTCGTTATCGTTGATTCTCAGTACATCAATAGGTGTCTTTATAATAAATTCTAGGCACATGACTGGGTCCTTATTATTGATTCTCAGTACATCAATAGGTATCTTTTTAATAAATTCCAGGCACATGACTGGGTCCTTATCGTTGATTCTCAGTACATAAATAGGTCAAAAAGTAAGATTCTCAGGTTTATCACTTCAAAGTGGGTAACTGTAGATTGGGTCAAGGTCATTTTGAATTTTGAATGAACAACATTGGATAAACAGCTGGTTGTAGATAAGTATAGATTGGCAGTTTGTCATATTTATGCACTAGGCAAGAATAGTTTTTTTCCATTATTTTCTAAGAGCAGTTCAATTGAGATAAATATGAATAAAATTACAATGTACAGTTTACTTCTAACTCTGACAGAAAATGTCTTATCTAAGATTACATGTGGCTTTAAAAATAAAAAAGCAGAGAGCTAATGCAAGCCTATTTATGCAGGATTATTTGCATTTGTTCATTTTGATATAAAGTATTTTGAAAACTGCTGGACAATGTATGATTTATTAACATGAATATAATTTTATTGCATTTTTTTGTATATTTGATATTGCATATATTTTGGTAGATCAAAGACAGCAATACACAAATGATATAGCTGTTGAATATCAATATGATATGTAGCATCCGCTTATTACATTCAAAGCAGTTTGGTTTTGGTTTGGTTTGGTGTTTTACAGCATAGCAACACAAGTAAGTTATTTAGTGCCAAGGCAATTGGAGTAAAGTGTCTTACCCAAGGACACACAATGGTAGCCGATCTGGGCTGATCCAGTTGTAGGATTTGAATCCACACCCTTGGTTTCTGTTGATCTTTATTTGTTAATATACAATGAAACTTCCTGAAACTGAACACTGTTGGGACCAGACATTTTGGCCAATTTATGGAGGTGGCCAGTATACAAAGAACATCTTTATTGGGACTAAACTATGTGGCCAGTGTGCAGAAGGAGGTCCCCCAATACAGGGGGGCTGGTTTAAAAAATATTCACTGTATAAAAAAGGAATGTTTGCCAATTCTTTTTTGTTAACTGGACTCAGTGTGTATGGAAAATTTTAAACTGTGCAAAATTTGCAAGTTTAATTTCTGTGATCTGTAAGCATCAATTTCTCATTGTTCATTCAGACAGACTAAATACAATTAAACCTGTCATAGTGGACACATCCATATACAGGACACTTGTTTATAAAGAACAATATTACACCCTTTACTTCAGTCTGATAGCAAATATCACCTCAATATACAGGACACTTGTTTATAAAGAACAATATTACACCCTTTACTTCAGTCTGATAGCAAATATCACCTCCATATACAGGACACCTGTTTATAAGAACAATATTACATCCTTTATTTTAGTTTAATAGCATTTATCACCTCCATATACCAGATACCTGCTCATAAATAACAAAATGGTGTAGTCCCTTTAGTGTCATTTATAGACGGGTTTCACTCCACACCTAGTTTATGCCAATGTCACAAAATTAAAAACAAAACAAAACAATTTGAATATTTTCCAGTATTCTCTCTCATGTTATCTGAGAGATTTTCTTTGAAACAGCCCCATGGATAGAGAGCATTTTGCCTAAAACCATACAATTATGTATTTTTACTTTGGGTACAAAAGAAGCTGTTTCAAAGTATGATCGTTGATAAAATATCAGACACATTAACTGTTTTTTTTTTTAAATCAGGAGTTTTCAGAATCTTGTAAGTTGAGAGAGTCTGACTGCACAGAGAAATTCATGGGTTGCTGTACATTTTATTGCACTAGGTCCAGTAAAATCACAGTCAAAGATGATTACAGTAAAGCATAAAAGTGTAAGAAAAGGTCTCTGTCACTAGGCTGATTGGAATACTAATTCCAATGTAAAACAGGAAATCCACAGAACCAAGTTATGGCAGGTCATACAATTCTAAACATTCATATTTATTGTTGATTTGGTTCTTTTATTTCACAATATTGCTATTGTACATAAAGTTTTTCGTATTAAAATATTTTATTTTTATGATTAGAAAATAGAAAAGCCATCACTTGGACTTAATGATGTAAAACATTGCATGATAATGTAACAATTATGTTATTGCAACTTGTACAGAAAAAGTATATTTAACAAATGCAAACACCCATGAATTAGTATAGTTTTGATTATAATATCCATTTTAAATTGGATTTTTGTTTTCGTTGCTATAGACATAGCTTCCCTCTTTACCCTTGTAGTACTAATCTTTACTAGCTTCATATGTAAAATAGAATGACTTGCCTTTCCTTTGGGGTCTGTATTTACCATCATTCAATTGATAATCTAAATATCCAGACCCTCCAATTTTCTGAAATGCATATTTCTTAAATTTGTAATGTCAATAGTACATTAAATGTCCAGTTACTGAGTACTTTATTTTAAGATTATGGAAAACAATTTCAAGTTGAAACATAAAATAACCTATGTTATACTTAAAACAGGTATCTGAATAGATGACCATCAGACCTTGAAATCGCTTTGATTACCCGAATTATAGTCTGAGTTCCTCTGTCCCTCTCAGCTCTTTTATTTTAATCTTTCTACTGGCTGAGATTTTTATTTAAAGAATAATGTGCAATGGCACTGAAGCAATATTTTGTCATTTATGTCATGATTCAATATGTACCATGATACAGTGGACTCAATACAATATGTATCTTGATAATGTACCATCTGCTGATTTGTATGTGAACAAATGAAGATGAGCTTGTCTAATTATATTTATTTCACATGTGATATTGTATATATTGCAGTGTGTCTAATTATATTTATTTCACATGTCATATTGTGTGTATTGCAGTGTGTCTAATTATATTTATTTCACATGTCATATTGTGTGTATTGCAGTGTGATGGATGGCAAAGCAATATATTTTGTCTTGCCATCAAAGTATAAATATTGTCAATACATATTGATGTATTACTACAACACTATATGTCATGCATATTACATGTTGTAATTGCCCTGTTTAAACTTAGTTCAACTTCATTTACACTTGAAATATAATGAGTAACAAACTTGACTCTTACTTTTCTAACATATAACAAACTGCAAACTATTTTGTACCATCCTAAATATATATACCAAACATTTGTGCCATAAAACGTAGTTTAAATAGTTGGTGTTCAATACATACTTTTCTTATATTAATTAGTACCAAGCACTTGTCAAAGGTCATTGCCATTTAATGCACAATAGCAAATTTTATCATTTTTATTACATGTATTGGTGTTTACTAATTTTATTTATGATAATTATATGTAATGGACTAGCGGTGTTACATAAAATTGGCTGTCATTTACTGCTGGGCAGTGCATGATTTCAGAGCATTTCACAATCATCTTATTATCATTTTGAAGAGACTGGATCTCGTAAATCTGTCTAATTTATGTTTTTTTTATAATAATATGCTCCTCATGTATATATCAAAGTACATGTATCTTCATCTTTTTGTACTTGAAGTCCATATATGATTAGATAACTCTTCTACTTCAGGAATTAATTTAGACCAATTCTGTCTGCATGTTGTTTATAATTGTCAAGTTCTAATGGGATTCTGTCCACAAAATGATTGTTCTTGTACGTACAAAAATGTTTGGAGATAAATACTTTTTTTATTTCTTGCATAACATTTTAGAAATATATAAAATGAAGCAACTACAAAACATAAAAATAATGAGAACAATTAGGTTAATAGGATGACTGCAAATAAATGCTATTGTCTCACATGAAAGCCTGGTTGATGCAGGGGCACCACTCTGCGTGGAAAAGACACTTCATTGACAGTCACTTTGAAGACAAATTTGTGCCAAAATATCTTTTATGAATTCTCAACAACAACAAAAAACAACCAATATGCAACTTCTTGTTAATTATTCCGTTATTTTTTTAATTTTTCTACAGTGAAACCTGACATAATGTGCACCTGTATGAAGATCACCTGTCCATAAAGGACACTTTCAGAATTCCCATTGAAAATCCCTTCTACTCTCTATTCCTTTATATATGAAGAACACTTTTCTAGCAAGGACAGATGACACTTATTTGTCCCCACTCTCAATACATATAGAAGAGATGTCCCCACTCTCAATACGTATAGAAGAGATGTCCCCACTCTCAATACGTATAGAAGAGATGTCCCCACTCTCAATACGTATAGAAGAGATGTCCCCACTCTCAATACGTATAGAAGAGATTGTGTGTACCATATAACTTATAGAAAATGTACACATTGACACAGTTTATACTATTGAACTTCAGTGTTGCCTCCCACCTTGTCAAAAAAAGGGCAGAATATAGTGTCTGCATTTGCATGTCTGTTCATCTGTGTGTCTGTTCATCCATTCAACTTTTGTTTCTACTCTATAACTTTAAAGCTGTTTGAGATTAGGGAATTAAACTTGGTTTACTTGTACATCATCACTACAAAGTGTGTCGGATACCAAATGGCGGTACTATCTTCAAAGTCAAGGTCATGGCTCAATATTTTATGTTTTCATCGCACTTTCTCTTCCGCTCTATAATTCTAAAGCCATTTGAGATTAAGGGATGAAACTTTGTATACTTATACATCATCACTAGCATGAGTGTCACATACCACATTTGGGTTGCTATCTCCAAGGCCAAGGTCATGGCTGAATTCCATCACACTTTCTCTTTTGCTCTAAACTTTAAAACAGTTTGAGATTAAGAGATGAAATTTGGTATACTTGTACATTGGGGATGTTGTCTTCAAGGCCAAGGTCACTGCTCATTGTTTTATATTTTCCACCACACTTTCCCTTCTACTCTATACCTTTATAGCCATTTGAGATGAAGGGGTGAAACTTGGTATACTTTTGTGTTGCATACTACATTGGGGGTGCTATCTACAAGGTCAAGGTCACAGTTCAGTATTTAACTTTTCCATCACACTTTCCCTTCTGATCTGTAACTTTAAAGCCATTTATGATTAAGGGATGAAACTTGGTTTACTTATACATAACTGCTGCAGGATTCAAAATTAATGCTAATCCACTAATCCAAGATTAGGAAATTTCTCAATGGATCACTAAAACCCCCTCCCTCACAAATGTATTAGATCAGTTCAAATTTCCAATGGTCACCATCATAAGTTACCAAGTGGTCTTTTGTTGGATGTATCTAATGAAACATGGAATAGCATTTCCTTTTATGGTTAATTGATATGTTTATTGTGTTAACTGAATATCTGTCAAGACCCTGCACTTGATGAGGTACAATAAATGCTCTTGATGGAAATGGCAGTGTGTTGTTCTATAAAACAGTCAGCACACACTCTAAAATAGCCTGGCACCCAGGCCCAACGAACTAATTTCAATACTGATGATATAAAATGATATAGGGTATCAGGCTATGCATGAACCAAACGAATTAGAAAAGGTCATGTTTGCAGACTCAACAGATAATGCAGATTAATTCTGAATAATGGGTTTTATTCTGTTGTCAAGGTCCAGGCTAAATATTTTTCATTTTTTTATCACATTTTCCTTTCTGCTAAATCATTTTAAAGCCATTTGAAATTAAGGGCTGTAACTTGGTGTATTTGTACATCATCACTAGAAGGTGTGTCACATACTACATTGGGGGTGCTGCCTTCAAGGTCAAGGTCATGGCTCAGAATTGTATGTTATCCATTGCACATTTTTTTCCACTCTATAACTTTAGAGCAGTTTGAGATTAAGGGATGCAACTTGGTATACATACATGTCAACATTAGCAGGTTTGTTATGTACCACAATACCGGTCTTATCTTCAAGGTCAGTGTCATGGTGTTATATTTTGAATTTTTCTGTTTAGTTTTCCTTTTCACTCTATAATTTTAGAGCCATTTGAAATGAAGGGAAGAAACTTGGTATAACTATATATCATTACTAAAAGTTGTATCATGTATCACTTTGGGGGTCCTATCTTCAGAGTCAAGGTAGAAGGTCAATATTGTAGGTTTCAATCACATTTGACCTTCTGCTTTCTAACTTAACAGCTGTTGATGAAGAATAGATGGAGATTGGTATACTTTTATATTGTAACTAGAAGAGGTGTTGAGTTCCATATTTTTAGGTCTTTTCCTCAAGAACAATGTAACAGTTCAATAATGTATGGTTTCTTTTATGTCTGCTTTATATCATAAAAGCTGTTTGAGGTACAGGGATGAACCATGGTACACTTATGCTTCTCAGTTTGATGGTATCACAGTCAAGATGTTATCGTCAAGGTCACTGATAAATTATTTTACTCCTTTTCTACATTTTTCCTCTAATGCCTTTTGAGATAAAGTAATAAAACATGGATACTTTCCATGTCTACCCAGTAACTTTGCAACACTGTCTTAAAGGTCATTGTCAGATTTCATTATTGTGAACTTTTATGACTTCACCATTAGGGCATTGAACAAAAGTTCACAGAATTTGCATATTGGAACTTAGTTTTATAAATTCAGTATATATGTCCTAATATCAGATAATTTTGAAAATTTCATCCGTTTATGAAAAATTACCCATCAACAAAGTGTCCCATCAATTTGGTAGGTCTTATAGCCTTCAATAAAGTGTTCTGTAGAGGTGGTAAGTTGTATAGCCTTCAGAAAAATGTCCGAAAAAGTGTTGACAATCAGTTGAGCCAGATCTATTTCCTTAGAACACTGTGGATGTTTACATGTACTCAGTGGTTAAGTAATTACTTGATCTCCATTTTTTAGTTTTTCATGTAAAGACATTAAAAATACTTTGTGAATACATCTTAAGAACACTGCTGGCTATGATACAGTGACCTACTTTTTGTACTCCAGCAATTATATTAAATTGTTTTGTTTAGCTACTATCTTTGCATGCTGTCACTTACATGATCAAGGGACCTGATGGGTACAAAAAGAAGTGTTCAGTTATCAACTTTTCATGCTATTGTTATAGCTAAGGCTATCATTTAGGTCTTTTGAAAAGATGACAGCAAGACATAGCATTTCATGAAATGGAGAGTGGGATAGGTACATTTTTTAGGGGTAAGTATCTGTTCCTGTTAACATTTTATAAGTATCTGATAACAATTTAACAATAAGATCTTCAGAAAATACTTCTTATGTTCTCTTTTCATTTCTGATTAACACTGATGTTTATTAGTAGTGCATGGAGTGGGTGGAGGCTTATCTGTGTAATTTGATGACCAAATGGATCATCTTTTTACCCAACATAAAAAAGGCAGAGAAAAGGTTTTAATTTTGTCTCTTCTTTTTTCATTAATAATCTATCGCACGATCAAATAATTAGTTTTCAGCTCACCTGGCCAAAGACCAAGTGAGCTTATGACATGCCTTTGTGTCCATTGTTCGTCATCCAACTGTCCATTTGCTTGAGAACACTCCCAATGCTTCATTTCTGATCAGATTTTGATCAGATTTGTAAGTTTACATTGTCAAGACCTCGGATGAATTCGATTATGAGCAACATCCACGTATATTAATGAGGTGATCTGGCATCTGATTATCTGAGTTTATTTGTGGACACCTTCAAGTCCTTCCCAGTATATATAGCTGGTTGAAGTTCTTCCCAGAATATATATGGCTGGTTGAAGCCTTAGAGATGGGCCCTCATAAAAGCCAAATACCAAAAGGCTTTAAAATTTTAATTTTGAAAATAAAGAAATGAATTTTGAATGAGGTTTTTGTAATTTTTCCATTTCTATTATTGTCCTAAATATCCAAGTTGACTGGATCTTAGGAGTCCGGGCAAGTACTCCCCTCCCATCAGATATTTCTGGTTGGGCGGGTTTCCTTACCTTTCTTCCCAAGAAAATTTTATAAATCATAAGGTCCTTTTTAGTTGATCAGGAAATTTATTAGTATTGTATCTATGTATCTGTTTTATTTTGTTTTGTATAATGCGTGAATGAATGCAAGAATACTCCCCTCCCTCTCTCTCTCTCTCCTTATGCTTACCTGATTTCCACATATGTAAGTATATATATATATATATATATATATATACTCTTTTTTCTTTTTCAGTACACTTAGTTATTTAAGGTTCATTTCCTTGGTTGTTCTTTTCCCGTCTGTTTTACTTGGCCTATGGGGGTATTTCTCTACAGTAATATTATTCCCTGGCCTTCATTTTTGTTACTAGTGGCGGTGATGGTGTTTACCCTTCGTCCTCCACCTCCACAGTGTCTAGTTCTGCTTGATATAGTATTTCGTTTTGTCTATAGGCTGGTGTTTCTATGCAATACTCTTTGCTGAGTTTCTTTATTTTGGGTTGTGGCGGTGTTGGTGGTGTTGGAGTTGGCGTTTCTCTTCATCCGGATCTGATATTTCTTTGGGTTCCTATTCTAATCTGTAATAGTCCATTCTTTGTTTTCCCTGGCTTTTCCTCTTTTTCTTGGGTTGCTTCTTCTCCATCTTTCTTTCTCTAGCTGAATCTTTCCTTTGTAATTCTTTTCTGTCGGTATGCGTCTCCAAGGGCAATTGATTCTCTGGTGTATTTGGCATTTGCATGTTTTCCTCTGGCTCTCTAATATCTATCTTTTTGAGTATTTGTTGGAATATTCGTGGTCTCCTAGAAGTGCATTTCGTTGAGTCGTGCCCTTTGTGTCCGCATTGGTGGCATTTCCGATCATGTATGCAGCCTCTGTACCACGATTTTATCAGAAACCCATGAATGTAGAAGAAAGTATTGATTCTTGTGTCTTGTTCTTTTTCTACCTTAACGATTCTTGCTCCCGTTTGCATTGTTGGGTAATCCTTATATGTAGCCATTTGTGATTGCTTAATGTCTGCATTATATTTCTGTGGTAATCTCTCTGTTGTCTCTCTCAAAGGGATTTCTATTGGAATACCAGAGATATCGATATCAACATATTTTGCATAAATCACTCTTTCAAATGTACTGTACATCGATCACCTGGATTATTTGTCCATTTATTTCTAGGTTGCTTTTGGGCAGCAATGGCTTGTCTCTTTTCGGATGCATTAGATATTTCCCTTGGTTATAATAGTTGAATGCCTGTAGCTCTTCCAAATCTATCCTTCTATCCTGGAGTGAATTTAATATCTCCCCACGGGTGGGTCTCTCTTGTATTGGTAGGGCAGTAAGGTCAAGCCCCTGCGTGCCGGCTCGCCGGCTGGCCACGAGGAGCTTGCCTTTTTCTGTGCTGATAGCAGAAGTCTCGAAGAAATGCTCAAGCACTGGCATTTCCAATTGTTTATAATATTGTTCTAATATTACTTAAATATTTTTCCTAAATGTTCAATATAATGATTCACATATGTATGAAATCTAGTACATATTTACATTTTTATTTGTGGTCGTCTCTTAGCCCGTCCCAGCATATATAGCTGGTTAGAACTGTAGAGACGTCCCGCATAATTTTCAAAAATACCCGAAGGTTTTAGTATTTATTTATATAAATAATTTTGGTTGCGGTTCTTCTAGGTTTTGTTTCCTAGTGTTCAAATTGTCTAGTGTTCAGGGTTTCTGGGTCCGTACTTTCCTTCCTTCAGGTATTTCCTGTTGGGCTGATTTCCTTTCCTTTCCACCCTGAGTGAGTTTCTAATCCAAAGTGACCTCCGCCCCGAGGTCTTATTTGAGTTTATTAAGTTTGGTTTTCTTTATAGTGTTTATGTTGTAGATTTAATTTTTGGGCTTTTTTGTCAAATTTACAGAGTTATATTCTAATTTTTATTTATATTAATGTGTGCGGGTGTGGTGGCTTACCTGTCACCATGTATCTTCTTTCCCCGTTATTAGTTAGTTATTTTTGTTTGTTAGTTTTTTTGTTTTTTGTTTGGTATTGTTAAATTTATGGGTTGCCCCACATATGTGAAAGGCTTGGGTACTCTCTTCCCATCACAAGGCAGTACATATTTACTTGGGGTTGATTAATACTCATATTTGCACAAGCTGTGTACGTCCAATTATGCAGCCATCCTGGCACCTTTACTCTCCGCTAAGCATTGTACTGAGCTTGTGAACACTCATGAGGCCGTATTCAGATCAGATTTTTTATGAGATTTGGTATGTAAGCTTATACGTGTATCAATAAGAGCTTGGATGAATTCGAATGTGAGCGACACCCATACATATAAATGAGGTGATTTTGAATTTGATTGGCTGGGATTTTAACACAATAGCGGTCATATATCCGATCAGATTTTGTCTGTAAGCTCCAAGATCTCTGATGAGTTCGATTATAAGCGACTTCTATTAATGATGTGATCTTGGCTAAGCTTGTGAACAATTTAGAGGATATATTCTGGTAAGATTTTCATTAGATTTGGTACATAAGCTTATATCGTCAAGGTCTTGGATGAATTCGATTATGAGCGACACCCACACATATAAATACATCTGATTGGTTGATCTTTTGAACACTCTAGAGATTGTAATTTCGATAAGATTTGGTATGTACGCTCCAAGATCTCGCATGAGTTCGATTATGAGCGTTATCCACATATATTAATGAGATGATATTGCATTTGATTACTTGAGCTTGTGTACACTCTATAAGCCATTTATCAACTAAGATTTTTTTATGAGATTTGGTATATAAGCATGTATCAAGTCCAACGCCTTAACCACTGAACCATCATAGCTCCATTGGGTGGGGATCTCAATGGTTTATAACTTATGACTGGAGGGGGGTGGGGCACAAACCCAGTAACCCATGCTGATCTATAATGTCGAGTGTGTGTACTTTAAGGATGGGTCTATGAACTGTTTCTAAGTAATGAATCTGGGGCTAGTAACTAAGACCAGGGAGAGATCCAGGGGAAAATGCTGGTTATATAAATGACTCATCCTTTTTATGCCAAGAAAGTGATAATATATATATATATATATATATATACTCTGTGTCTGTGCTCCAAACTTTTCCTTCCCCTACATTTTCAATACATGTGTGAATTTTCATTCACAAGAGAACCAATTTCAACTACATAGGTGAGCGATATCAAGCACACTTGAGTCTTTTGTTTATAGCCCTCACTATTAAATTTAAAATAAATGGTGACACTTAAAAAATTGATACATTTGCACACATTTATAACTATCTTAGATGAACTGATACAAATCACAGGTTGGACTGAATTGTCTCCCATTGACCATACAAGAAAACTATTAAACCGTGTGCTGTCAGTGAACTCCTTAAATTCACTTCAGCAGATTTTATCTACTTAGCCGATCAAATCAAAGTAAACAAGAAATACAAAACAAAAACTCCTCTTCTCTACATATATTGTATATCATGCTGTTTCTTCCAGCGGGTTTTTCGCGAGAAAGGTACAGTGTTAAATCTTTGATAAATAAATAATACAAAAAAACAAAAAAACTGTCAGTGTCTATTCGTTGCGTCTTCGGGTCTTTCGTTATATTTATTCGTCGATTTGTTAAACAGATGGTACATATGATAAAATTATCACAGCTAGATGTAAAATTTAAATAGGTAAAACTAGCGTTCAGCATCGCCAATTCTTTTAGCATCATTTAGGAACAACCAGACCGTGTGTTGTATGTGAGTACAACGTTTCATGACAAACCTACCTGTAGTTAAGGAGTAACGAAAACAAAGTTGCATTAACTGACGGACGAAGGATGGACGCCTGCCGCCAGATGACAGGACATCGCATATACTCTTCTGGTCTATGACCAAATAGAGCTAAAATGTACCTTTATCTGTAATTGTCCGAATTTGGCCCATGCAAAATAACAATTAAACAAACAAAAACATTAAATATTACGCATAAAAGGGAACCAATCATAGAACAAAAATATTGGTTTTAGCGGATATTAAAAACTTAATTCTAAAATCTGCGCTATAAGGACCTTTAGCTATACACAAAGAAGTGGTAAATGGACTCTCTCTCTCTCTCTCTCTCTCTCTCTCTCTCTCTCTCTCTCTCTCTCTCTCTCTCTCTCTCTCTCTCTCTGCTTTTTGCATCTTATAAAACATTTTCTGCATTCACAATTAATTTTTTCACTTAGCATAACAATTTTATCTTCTGATATTTGCTTTACAATTTCCTAAATGGTTAGTTTGCAACATTTAATAGCCCAGTATTATAATTTGTATTTCCAAGTGGCAAGAACTGTTTACTGTTTGCATACTGGCCAGGTGTGACTCAGCTTATCAATATTTCAAGAGACACTGACTCCACTATGTTGTAACTCGTTTTGTTTCCCCCAGGTAGCTATCGTAAAAACAAAATCAGATGTTATTACAATTGCTCTTGACAACCGACTTGTCGGAGAGTTAAGTGTGTGTTTGTTCTGAAGCCTGTTACGAACGGTATTTTACCACGTGGGAAAGAGTTTTATCGGCGATAGCGATGCAATAATGAAACCTATATTTATATAGCAAGTTTTGAATAAACGACTGATTGGCTGCGTAAGATCATACGAGCCATTAGACCATGAAAAAGTTATTTTTTTTTATATCAAAAACCTTGCACCAGTATTTGTGGAGGTGTATAGACATAGACTGAAGCAGACGATATTTGACATTTCTTCTTTGGTCCTGTTTACTTCGCAGTTACTACGAATACAAAAGTAAACAAAACGTTTCTCGAAGAAAAATAAATAGTTTACATGTAATCTGTGTTTGTTCATTGCTGATGTTGAAGACGGCGCCAAGAAAAAATAAGTGGACCTTTCTCCAAAAATTCCATCCTTCATGTGGCCTAGTATACTTTTTCCTATATGTTCATAAAAGGCAAGGATAAAATACACTTACATGCGTGAGATTACATAATAAGTCTGATTGCCAGTTAATTAGTATTTAGTTAGTGTGCCCTGATTTTTATTTTCAAATTAATATCTGGAGTTTTTATCTGTCTTTTCTACCTCCGCTTCCCATTATAAAAAAACAACAAAAAAACACGTGCGTGGGTTCAGTAGGTTCAGTCTTCATGTTTCCCTGAGAAACAAGCACATAGCGTATTTTAAAAAAGAGTATTCCTCAGAAACAAGCAAATAACGTATTTTTTAAAAAAGGGTAAACTAAACAATAACGCCAATAACAAACATAATTACCGCAAGATCTTCTGCTATGATAATTTTTAAGATCACGGTTCTATTTTATGACAACAACAAGAAGAAGAACAACAACAAAAACAACAACATCAACATCAACAACAACAATAATAATAATAATAATAATAATAATAATAATAATAATAATAATATTTTTATTAGTTGAAGTGTCTTTTCCTATCTCCCGATAACATTGAAAATTGACGCAAATAAATTTTACCTCAAAGCCCTTTACTAACAAAATCTGTACTAAGGGTGATAGAATACAAAATTAACAATGATTGATCTTCGTTGTATTTCATATAGCCGAACTGCACATCAAGGTAAAGGCTTCTGGTACTCAATTTGCAAAGTTTAATCTCTAGTTTTTCCTTGTTTGTATTTAACAGACACAAACTAATTTTGTCAAGTTTGTGAAACCCTTTGACTTATCACTTTACAGTAGTATGTATCCATATATTTCATATTAGTTACAGATTAATCACATAATCAAGTTTGTGAAACTCTTTGACTTATCACTATACTGTCGTATGTATCCGTATATTTCATATTAGTTACAGATTAATCACATAATCAAGTTTGTGAAACTCTTTGATTTACAGTAGGATGTATCCATATTTGTGAAACCCTTTGACTTATCACTTTACAGTGGTATGTATCCATATTTGTGAAACCCTTTGACTTATCACTTTACAGTGGTATGTATCCATATTTGTGAAACCCTTTAACTTATCACTTTATAGTGGTATGTATCCATATTTTTCATATTAGTTACAGATTAATTACATAATCATGTATTGCAAGACAAAACACTCAGTTCAGTGCACTCACAATATAAAAAGGAACGGTATAGACAGGGGTAGGGAAAAGAAAGAGATTATTTTTATTTTTAATTTTTTTTTTTTTTGTGGTGGGGATGGGGATGCGCATTGGCCGACCTGCAATCAATGGCATCATCTCATTGTAATATGCGGGCTTTATATGGCGCAAGGTCTACTACAGGGACTAAGGGGCTCTATTTTCTAACTGATGGAGATAGAGCCTTAAACCTTGTACAAAGACCCCGTATAAAGCTTGGTATGCGCTGTTTTCAGTATATTACACTTGGCTGATTAATAAAGCAAACTTACAGAACATCAGTATTACAGTAATTCTTTTGAAGTCTAGTGGCGTATAAATGTTTATATGTGGGATACGTCGATGTTTTGGTAACTTGCTTTTGATTAATTTCTACTCATAAATCATCTGGTGTCAACCGTCTAATGATGTTTGTTCACAAGTTGAAGTTAATTCACCCTATGGCGGCCAATTTGTAATGCATTCTTGGGCTGCAAGATTTCAAAATAGTCTGCATTAGATATGTTACCTTTTATCTATTGCATGCAAGCTAATTTTCAGGTATATATCATTCTGCTTTATACTTGCTCATACAGTATGCATGTTTAAGCAATTGTGCACAATATACATTTCACGTGAAATATATTAGTAGAAGGGTGAACAGAGGAAGGAACAGTGAGATTTTATCAGCATGTAAAAAAAATTTAAAAAAATAACTGAACTTTTCAAGTGCACTGTAATTTTTTCCTCATATTCAACATTTATTTCGTAATCTAGGGAAAATAAAAACATTGGATAAATACGGCACGAAAAAGACGGAAGGCAGGCTTATGCAGAATCTTGTTTTATCCAGCTGTAAGTCAACAGATGTAAATGTTCTTTGTGTTGGCACTGAACTCGAGATATAACACACAAATTTATGCAATTTAAAGGGTGGCAAAATAAGCATTCCCCCCAGTAAATAAATAAATAAATAACCAACAAAAAAACAAATAAACATCTGTACTATTATCAGCAGCTGAGGGGGGGGGGGAGGCGGAATCCGCATTTAGCGGAGATCAATTTAAGGACATTTGTACAAGTAGTGCAAAGCAATAGAATTTTCATTGTATAGTTCAGTAAACCATCCCTCAGCTTGCAAGATCTTTCATAACCAAACTTATCTGAATAATGAAATAAGAAGGATTTTTTTGTTTAAAAAAAATGGAATAAGAACTTCATGATAAAATAAAAAATAAGTTTTACAACGGAAGTTCGATAATGAAAAATATCAGCAATTGTTAATAATCCGTCTGCATATCTGCAACCATGTAGCAAAAACTCAGCCTTCAATTCCACATTTTCCTATCAATTTACTATGAAACTTTAGTATCCTACCACGGCTAACTTAATAAGATTATATTTTAAATGGATTATTCTGTACACATTATTATTTTATGCTCAGAAATTTCCAGTCATAGCATAAGAGGGGATTTCCACCATGCCAGAGTAATATGTAACATTGATAACAAAGGATGGCAAACATTTCTGCCCCCCCCCCCTCTCTCTCTCTCTCTCTCTGTGTGTGATCCGCACAGAATGTTTATCAACACTCACAAATACATTGTCACAACCCGAGTAAACGTGACACGCGATCTTGGAGCACATGCTGATATTTTATTTTATTTTATTTTTATTTTTTTTGTGGGGGGGGGGGGGGGGGCTAATGGCTTGTATAAAGACAACATCCGAAACGTAACCGATCATGTTTGCAAACTTACCATCAAACGAAATCGTTCACTTACTATCAAACGAAACCGTTCATTTCGGCAAACTTACCATCAAAGAGCCCTTAAGTTGAGCATCGAATAATAAAAAAAAAATTCATGCATTATTCTTACGTTGTAACCTAAAGTTCTTCCACACGATTGACAATCAAAGTAGAAAGTATTTAGGTGTCGCATGACGACGCAAAAAAGAAAGAAAAGAAAAAAGAAATCAAAACGACCGATTCCTGGGTTTGTCTAGGGCAATATGGTACAGTTATACTTTATCTTACGAAAGAGTTGTTGATTGGGCGTTTTACGGCACACGAACACAAGTATGTTATTGAGTGCTGAGTCAATTGGAATTGGAGTAAATTGCCTTGTCCATGGCAAAACCGGTAACCCGCAAGGGTAAATGGCGCCCGGGGCGACGATGATGGCCCAAAGGGCCAGAATACGAGGCCCGAATTTGTTATCAGCAACCGCCCCGTCCGTCCCCACCCCCCGCTAGTACGTTACAGGCCGTTGCGCCTCCTTAGAGTAGAGATTTCGCTGCTTAATTGACATTACCTAGTACTATACTTAGTTTCTTGCTTGAAATTCGCTGTGTATTATTTTGCTATTTATGTGCGAAATTTAGTCTAGAAAATTCACACAAAAGTAACCAAAATAATAAAAGAGCTAATTTCAAAACCGGAGGGAATGCATGCACGCATGCCTGTCTGTCTGTATGTATGTATGTATTTCGTACACTAATATTTCGTACAGTTTCAGCCACTCTTTCTTGTTAATGTGTGATATTGATAGAATGACTTTTGACTGTAATATAAGTATTAAGGCTCAGATACACGCCATGAGTTTTTAATGAAACTTTTCGGAAAATGCTTGCAACTGTATTTGCTCGTCATAATTCAATTGCATACTTTAAATGGCATCTAACATGATTTTTAAAAAAAAGAAGATAGAACTAAATTCGTTGCTCCTAAACCCCGACCTCAATGTCCCGTACCAGAGAATTTTGGCACTCTAATAAATGTTGTTTTGTCACATATACTCAGTCAAGTTGTTATGACCTTTGCCGCCGTTCTAAACAGAAATAACTGACAATAACGCTTATTTGGCTTTCAGACAATATACATATGAGTGCTTACATGTGTCATACGTTTTATATACAACAGTAAGGCGGTATCCTTCATCCCGAGCGTGCAAAACTGCACATTTGTCTTGAGCCGTTATATTAGATTTATGTTTCTCAAACACAAATTGACATAGAGTCATGCGGAAGGGGTTTATAAATTGTATTTCAAAGCCTAGGAGAATCACTTGTTACAGAGCTGACAAGAGAAAACTCAAGCAATTGGCTATTCTGGCCAAGGTATAATATTTATCCAATAGATAATTCACATTATTTATTACATTTGCATAATTTAGGCATTTTTGACCCATCAGATTAGGAAAAAATCATCCTCTAATTTCACAATATTTCCAACACAGGAGGTTTGCCATTTTCTCGTAGAGGGCGCTGCATTTGTGACGTGAACTAGATGCATTTTCAGTCGCAGATTATCAGATACGTGATTTAAAAAAAAAAAACAAACAGTAATAATAAACACGATGTAAAGAATGAACAACTGTTATCCACCAATTTCATCTAATTCACGATGCCTTACGATCAATGAAATATGTCAGTCACGTGTTGTGAATGGCGAACGACGAGATAAGTTAACCATGTCAACTGACACGTTCTATCCTTGATCAGTCTGTTGAACAGGTTTGTGAAAAGCGACAAACGTCTTACATTGTAGACCTACTCACACTAACTAGTAAAACAATTAAAAGAAAGATAGCATTAGCAGTATCTGTATATTTTTCATGTATATTTGAACTGATCAATTGCTCTTATTTTTTTTTATTTTTTTTTTACTGTTGCCAACATCTACCGGATTTCGAACGAGATAAATTATTCTTGTATGGATTTTGCATACATTATATGTGAAGATGACCAAATTAACAACTTATAAAAATGCAGAATTCTTATGCATACGTATTTGTTGTAATTAACATCCAACTTAATAAATATTATAGTGTGCCAAACTTTTATGAATACAAAAATGTACACAAGTATTTTGAGGAATGTACACTAGACTCGAATAAAACGTTGTCCATCCGAACAATTATCACCCGTCATTGTTACGTCACGGAGAGGGAAAAAGAGTTAATTCAGTTCGTCCCAGAGCAATCGCAACACTTCGTGGCCTTTTTACCAAAATTCTTCTTGTAAATAGTCTAGTTGAACTGATCGGAACATAGCTCGGCCATTTCCATCAGTCGAGAAATAACCTTGGAAGTAGTTGTAGGAATACATATAAATTTGATGGCTTTCGTGATTCGCCTCTGGCAGAGTGCACCACATATGTTGCGACATAAAAACCAACAATGTTCTCAATGTGACTTTTTTCCTTCCGCCACCATATTGTGCCATGTGAGCAAAAGTAGTTCCAATATAGTTCTCAATTGTGGCGAATTGCATCCGAGGTTTCTTTTTCGACTTGACGATAAAGGCCGATGATTTTCTAATTGTCGTTGAACCAAACTCAAGCGGCTCGCTGAACCAGACACTTGAGACTCTACGTCAGATCTACGCCGTATGATGAAAAGATGAGGTTTTTTTCGCAACCCCAGAACGAGGCTTTTATTTGCTATGTATATGAGGTGATGTGCCATGTGAACAAAAATAGTCCCGAATTTAGTTCTCAATGGCGGGGAATTACATTTGAGGTTTCTTACACGACTTGACGGAAAAGACCTAGGGTTTCCGATTTTACTTACACTCTTTACTTTTTTCCCCATGATGCAAGGCGCCTATTAGTCTGATTCCCTGCTTCGTATGCTATCTGCTACGTACTCCGCTACGCGCGTAATAATCGGGGGACACAAGTTATACAAGTTACCTGCTGCCAATTTAGCCCGGACACCAGCGAAATCCTAAGGTCGATCAAGTTATAGAATTAGCCAAGGTGATCCGAATATATTGCGGTTTCTTTTTCGCTATGAAGTTTCCAGAGAACAAAATGTATGATTTTGCTGTACATTTCTGCGCCGACATATATCCGAGGCATATTTTTGTCTCACAGAAATAGCAGAGGTGTTTTGAATGAGGGAGCGTTGTCCTTGAAGTTTCACTTCTACAGAGTTTTACTGAAGCGCCTTGTATCAGTAACAGAGATCAAAGAACCATTTTACCAATCCCAATATGACGAAACTCTCACGAAGCCACGCGTGAGTCTGGTTGAACGAGACTACGTCAGATTTTGCTGGTACCATACCTAAATTGTCAAGCCAATATCACAAGCCAATAACTAGTAAAATCTGTGTCTATTGATTGGTTAGTTAGTGACGTCATTCACACAATAGCTACGTCATTCCCATAACTGCTAGTTTGGAAACTTCCTCCGGAACTGCAGTGACTGGTTGTAAGTTTAACATCTACGCGGTGCATCATGGGAAATAGTGCCGAGATTCCGTACCTTCACTAAGATTGAGGATAATAGTTATATTCGGTCTCAGTTTTCAACGAACTACCTCGGAAATACTTCCGTGAAGTAATAAAGTGTAGAAAGGGCGAACTCGCCAGAAAATGGCGGAGAACTCAGTCACACGCTGAAGAGCGTGAGGCAAAATAAAATCACGCTTAACGCATTATGATACCTTTATGGAATTATTTGCACAAGTTCAGTAAACAAGTACTCTCCAGTAAGTTCATTCTTGAAAAAAGAATATTGGGAATGTTTCGGTCAAGAATAACGATCGGAACAGCGCTCATCCATTTCCGTCAAGATAAAAAAAGAAGTTCGGATGTATTTGTAGTAATACACCTAAATTTGATGAATTTGGTGATTCGCCTCCGGCGGAGTGCACCACATATGTTGCGACAGAAAAGCCAATAATGTTCCAATTGGGAATTTGTCTCCTTCTGCTTCCATACCGTGTCACGTGAATAAAAATAATTTCGAATATATAGCTCTCAATGGAGGCGAATTACATCCGAGGTTTTTGTCTCGACTTGAGGGAAGAGACCGAGGATGTTCTGATTTGAAAAATACGTGATCTCAATCGACAAGTCGTCGTAATGAACGCTATGATGGTAAGTGACGTAAACATGGCGACACCTGATAAACAAGATACATGTATTTACAGTGGCAGCATCTGTAACATTTCCAAGTGTATTTCCGATCATTGGCGGAATGGCCCGAGCATTTTCCGATTTGTCGTAGAGTACCTGGATAAGTCAATCTGGCGCAGTCTTTTGATAATTAAATATCGGCCTTTATATTGGTTATCTGAATAGCCACAACTTTAAAAATTAGTTTAAGCAAAAAAAGTAATCTTCGTCAATTGCAGAAATATATAGTCGTTAAATCGATAATATGGAGGAAGCTCGGAAACAATAAGTACGGAATGGAAACAGCTCTGAAAGATTAGAGAAAAAAGTGTCGTATTTTAAACAAGCAATAATTAGAATCAAGTGGATTTATTTGCTTTAATGATATTGCAAATTATGGCAGACAAGTGCAGACACCTTCTCAAGAGAGAATGTTGTATACCCCTGAATGATATCTACTTGTCATAATGTACTAATGTGTGATGGGAACTATTCTACTGCATCATGAAGGAATGACTAGAAGGCATTCTCGCCATTTAGGTTCCGCTCTACAGTTTTTACATTCTTCTGAAACCGGGACTGGTATAAAGTAAAGTTGCGTGCATTTGCAACAAGCACAATGGAGACAATGCTGACATACTTCTATGCTACATTCATATACTGTGACTGAAATTTCGTTATATGTGGTATTAGGGAAACAACGCGCTGTCTAAAGCACACAGCTGATCGAAATGGCTGCCCCCATGTGCTCGAGAAAATGAACGTGAAATAATTCAAAGTACACTAACTCTAGCAGTTAGTAAAGTAGAGAAATGAATCTTGCCAGAGTAGAAAATGCAAACTTCTGAAAGTACAATAAATGAATAATAAAAAACTGAATAATAAAAAATGAATAATAAAACACTGAAAAAAAGTTATTGGCTAGTTATTTTTTTTTCTTTCTTCAATTTACCTCTAAAGTCCAGGAAGTGAAAAGGACCAAGCGGAGCCATCTGTCTTTGGAGAGGTGTACACCTGAAGTAAGGCCAAGCTGTATACTCGAATACCCACATTACACCCATCAATCATACACCAAAAATAAAGGGAATTAAGAGTTATTTTAACAATACCTGGTATACAAGGTCTTTCTTAAATAACTACGATGATCAGTGAGGAAACCCTGGGGATCTCTTTTAATCAAACCCCTATGTAAAGTACGAAACTAAAGAGCGGAACCTTGGCCATACTGCATCAAGTCTTACAATCGTATGAAATAAGTTCTAACATGTACACATGCATCCAGCTCCAACTTTCCAGGTATTTATTTCCTCTAGTGTTCATAAAGAAATATGACAATGGAAGCTTGGGTCAAAATTTTTCCATGAAATTTGATTCCTGATACATAGAATTAAAGAGTATTCTGGTTGATAGCTGTAAGTATAAAGCCTTTTCAAATGTCATAAAGAGGCCAGATCAAGTCTAGAGACACATCTCTTAGGAATCCTACAAAAGCGCTACAAAAATGCGTCCTAAATCTTCCGTCACTTGTTTTTTACACGGCTGAGAAAAAGAGTCAATCACGCCCTTTCGAGACACGAAATTCCAAAATATGTTGTCCTCGCTGACTATGGCTATTTCCTATGATATAAGGAGAAGATGGCTTTTCTTACCTTTCCTTGGCTGATTCTTATGAAATCTAAACTTCCAGATTGATTTAGGGAATCAAAATCATGAAGGATAAGAAATATGAGTATATTCTTGATTACCACAAAAAAGTAGAAGCTTTTGATTTTCATTTCTAATACCATTAAGAGTATACAGGATAAGTCGTGCTTGCATTTGCCTCTTTGTGGTTTACAGATAATTGACTGATATCCAGCCTGTTGAAAACCTCTCAAAGGAATCAGTTAATTTTCAACTTATCTCCAGTTCTTTTGGTGCTTTGTTTCTAAAACAATAATAATAATAATTTATGTCATAAATCTTGGTACCTTTTAGTTGCTCTTTTCAAATGATATGAATTGACTCCTGCGGGTTCGTGGTAAGGGATGCTCCTGCGGGCTGTTGCTAAGGGATGCTCCTGTGGGATCGTGGTAAGGGATGCTTTTTGGATTTGTAAAGTAAAGGGATTACGATACAATGTGTATTATATCACAACAATGGCATTCATCACTGATGAAAACATACTTGGACGCAAAACCTATACAGGATGCGCTGAAACATTGTCTTATCTGTGTTGTGTGAATAAACAACAACCCCAGAATGTAACAAAGAAAAGGTCTGTTAGTCATCGTGATCTCTTTTACTGGTATTGGAGGATGTAAAGAGTTAGCACCTTTTTGGTATGTCTTTTGCACGGGATTTCTGAGAGAGGTATCACTGTAATCGATCAGAAATGGTACACCCCCTTCATTAAAGTGTATAAGGCTTATTGCTCTTGAATTCCATGAGTTACATCATTAAAAACAATTTGGACACTGGCATTTGATCGAGAATGAGTGCCAGTTACTCGAAACTGAGATCAAGACTATAGCTGACTGACTTTACAGGTATAGTCTGCGCCGAATGAGCTTAATCATGAAAATCTGTCGGCGTAAGAAAATATTTGAATATGGAAATTTCATGTAACAGTGCATGTACGCTTATTTAACCTTAGACCAAATTATGATCCTTAGAAGTCCAGATTCATCAACCCTTAACAAATAACGGTAGGCTCATGCTTCTACTAAAGATTTAATCAAAACGAAAACCTAAAGAGAAATTTTGTTTCAGATGAACAGAAAATTGTTGGCACTTTTCTGATTGAGCATCAAAAAGGAATTAGATAAAAATGCAACTCCATAGTTGTATTGAAATATATCTGAGAAGAAAGTAACAGATTTAAAGTCAGACATGGGAATTTATGGAAGATTTATACATTTCGTTGAAATATAACTGCATGTATAGAGAATTTTGGTGATGGATCTTACATGTTTTGACGTGTTTACTAGTTGGCCATGATCATGGTTATTTTCTTCTATCCAAACGGACACAAATACCAAATCTTTATCTGGAAGATAGATATAGTTTTTAATAAGATATTCCTATTAAATGCCACAGCGTTGATCAGATCAATTTGGTTAATTCGTAAACGCTAAACAAGTAATTTCTTTCCCCGAACCGCAGTATTTAAAAAAGATATATGAATGATAATGATGGGAGGTTTGTGGCTGCACTTACACCATTTATTGGACCACTCCACCCCACTTTATTTATTATTGTTAGATAAAATTTTATAGGCCCAGGTCTTCAAGGATATCATATTTCTCTTCTTCACGTACTATTTCACGCAGAGGGTCATGCCCTCCGGGCTCATATCCAAATGCACCTGTATTTATCCCATCAGAACAGAATCTTTTGTCATCAAAATTGCAGAGTCCTTTTTTATTAACCACATCTGTCTCAATTTTATGTAGATGAGATCTTATCACTGTCATCTCAACGTGAGACTTTTTCCCCTGTAAAGCCTCATCGTAACCTTTAAATGAATTTGATTTATCAACAACTCTTTGCTTGATTCCCTTGGCTCGTTTTTTAATTTTGCATCATCAAGTTTTATGCAATACATTTTGCTCTCTAGTCCAATAAATTCTGATATTGGAATAAAATTTGTCTCATCTTTAAACTTGCCAATAATTTGTTTATTTTTATTACAATGAAATCCACTATAATCAGGATAGTCTGATAAATCAAAAGGGTCCTTGTTGCTGTATATGTCGGCGTAGATGTCTTCGGTATAAATTTTGTAACACAAACTGTTTGTGTCAGTAAACAACAGTTCAGCATCATCATAATTTTTTTCATAAACCCATAATGAAAATCACACATAAAACACTTTGATAAATCTAAACTTGAAGCTCCAACATAAATTGGTTTGTTAAGTAAAAGATTCATTTTTCTTTGTGAACCGCGACTAAATTTTCATTAATTATTTTCATCGAGATAAAACTGTCCTCAGCAACAACTTTATAACGTCGTTTACATTATTTATTATCTCAATGTCGACACGTCTTCGTATATTCTCAATCATTTTGCCAAATACACGGTTATTCATCAACTTGAAAAATCCCTCTGAAAACCATTTGTTGCAGCTGTTCTCTTGCTTGTATTAAAATTAATGTATCCTTTAAGCCAATCACATTGTTTGAATTTTAATACCAGATGGACCTTTCTGAATACAAGTCCATATTGAAATGCTTGTTTTAACGCTTCTACGTGAATGACATAATTTTGTTATTGATTAAATTTTGAACCAATTTTTCTACTTTGTTTTCTCCAATATTGTGTTGTTGTTCACGTTGTTCTTTAGAAAATAAATCATCTGGTATTAACATTGTTTCTGTACAAAACGGGAAATCATTGTGGGCAACATGTAACTCCCCAGGATAATCTAGATCAACTTCAGCAAAATACCCAACATGATCTGGAATATTTTTGTCAGTCTCATCAAGAAAGTTTGCTGGTGTTATCCACGCGAAACTACCACAAGGTAGCGGCTGAGACATTGCATAACCATAACGATTACTGGTATCAAGATAAATTATGTGAGATGATGGTTCAGCAGGATTGTAATCCTTAAGGTACTTGTTCTTTGCTTTCCCATATTTTTTTGTTATCACAGAAATCCCGCCACGTATTTCTTTTTCAATAAAACAAAACATGTCAAGATCTGTCAACAGCTCCAATATAATCCTGCTAAACTTTTAACGCAGCGTCCCAAGACAGTCCAGGAGCAGAGCAATACCAAGCAGGGTCTAGATTATAGTTTTTCATACAGACCCGTCTAAACTCTTCAAAGATATCTGCGAGTAACAAGACATCAGTGGTTAAGTAAATGTCATGATAATCGCCAAGTGTTTTACAATCAAAATTTTTCCAATCATTTTAGCGTCTTCTTCATCACTAATCTTTTCTAAGTTTAGTTTGCTGTAAAAATTTTCTTTGCTCGATAATTCTGTCTCATCAGATCTGGACCAGCAGTTCATGTATTCATAAATCCCTTTTTGTTTTAGTAAACTTGCCTTATCTCCAAAATGCTTGTTTCGGTTATCAAATCTATCACATCCCGCTACCAGTTCCTCCTGCGATGCCAGCATGAATTGATAGCTGTCAATGAATCTCAATTTGCCTAATGAAAATGACATGTATTGTTCAATGTTATTTGGAATACACTTTATTTTGTTATTCGCTGTTATTTTTGTGGCAGCAATCACGTCAGGATCTCCAAACGCTTCTACAATAATATGACCGTCATATCCTCGCAAATTGTGAAAAACAACAGGAATAAGTTTTGGTTGTTTAAAATATAAGTTACAATTGTCATGAGCAGCGCCTCTGTACGTTCCTGTTATGTGACAATGATTCTTGACTCTGTTGTTGCCCATTTCTTTACCGCAGATTGAACAGTTGATAGCAGAAGCAAAATCAATTTCTTCTTGTTGTGTTACCGGGAACATTTTTTCGTTTCTTCTTAATACACTTTTTATTCTGTCAACTTCGCCTATCAGATTTCTTAATAACCATAGCTCTGGATTTTGTCCACGATAACCTTTTAACGACTTTGACAACTTGTCATCAACGGAACAGACCACGCTATAAGCAACTCCACACGGCGCATTGATTTTGTACTTTAGTTGTTGATGACACGCCTGGTTCATTTATCACGGTTTCTACTGTTTCAAGCAAGGCCTCGAAATCTGCGTGAATTATAAAAGGGATTTTCATCATATGGTTGAAATTTTTTAACATAATATTTTTTTATCGTCACATGGAAGGGTAATTTTTCAACGTCTTTGCAGTACTCTACATGATTGTTAAGAACACTTTGAGATTTACAACCGTCAATACATCTGTAACAAAAATATTTTTTATCCTTGTGCTTGCTGTATTGGCCACCAACCAGCCCATTAAAGTTTTTTATCCAAACATAATGATTTTTATAAAACATTAAATTTATCTTATTTTGATTTGAATTTTTGCTTATCAATCGTGGATAATTTTTTTTATCCTCATCAAGACCAAAAACGTTTATCGCTATGTTATTTTGTCTCTTAAATTTTGGAATCTGTTTCTCTTCTACTGGAAAATCAATTCCAGTAAAATTTAAATTTCTGATATAATTTACATACAAAGTCCTGTTAGCGTTTTTGCTAGCAGGATAATTTGCAGAAAGAACAGCCCACATGAAACATTAGTCATCATTGTTTTGTACATTAATGCAGCATTTACTTTTTTTTTATCTATCGGGCTAGTCCACGTAACTTGTTCCTCGCAGCGGCGTGTATTTCATCGTGTGAAAAATTATTTCAGAAATATGCTCAAATCTCCAACCAGATCCTCCTTCTGTATATTCATCAACGCGTTTCGAGATTTCATCTTGTACTTTTTGCAGTACACGCTAAATATTTGTATCACGTAGAATTGTTTCTGATTTTGTTGTGATATAAGGATCTGCCACATCTTCTGAGACATTGTCGCCTTCAATATTAATTTTGGAAATAACTATTTGATACTGCACAATAAGTCTAATGCCGCTGTGTTTTCTTAGTTCTTGCAGAATAATCGGTTTTATTATTTTTACAAGTTGATCAGCTGGGACACCAAATCTTAAAATGTCATGGTTATCAAAACCCCAAGTCTTATCAAAACCAGCAAATGCTGACCTTATGTTTTTTACTTGGATCGCCATTATATGCTATATCATATCTCTAAATAAAAAATTTACATTTAGAGATAGCCCTATAGTATATATTTGGATCTGTATCAGGCACATCCAATTTATGATCTATTCGAAGAAAACCAACATAGCTTTATCAGAAATAAAATAACAAAAAACCTGCTGGGTTTTTTCAGCTGCGTGATGGTTGTTATAAAGTTTATGTAAAGAAGACTGGATCTAAAAAATCTGTGACAATGATGCGGATAGAATTTAGTTTGAAGTATTTCACGACACAATTCCGGACAAACATTTTATTCATATCATTGATGATATGAGAGGTTTTTCTTTAGATAATCTACTATTATTAACAAAAGAAGAAATAAAATGCAATGATTTTGTTACTCATCCTGTTTTTAATTATTATGAATGTAATCCTGCTGGCCTTGTCAGAAACTAAAAAGACTGTACAAAGCTGTAGTGTTGATTGGAATGGTTATGTTTCTGTAAGTGGTACTAACACCCATCAGGTTCTTTATTCACATTATAATTTCATCAAGGTCTGTTATGGTTGGTTTATTGATGATCCTACATTAACACCAGAAAGACCAATTGAGCCATATATTCCAGATTTTATTGACAATGAAAAGTTTGCGGTTAATCCAGTTTTTGATGATTATGAGGCTTCTGAAAGTGGAATAGTCAGAAGAGTAGGAACAAATAAAATTTTGACAACTTTTTATCAAACATAACCAAGATGAGATTTGTATCTATCAGCGTGACGAATACGAAAGAACAGATGATTGTGGCTCTTCACATTTGTGTTTTTACCTGCTTTAATCCAGGAGATATCAGAAATGAAGGAGAATTTATTACTTGGCGTGATGGTGATATGAATAATAATCTGTCGTGAGAATCTTATTTTTGCTACTGACAATGAGAGTATTAGGCAGATAGGAGATATGAGATTTAAGCACCGAGAAGAATACAGATAGCCTAGAGAGATGAAACCTGTACTTTCCATGAACTTAGATAGCGGTGATGAGATAGAATACAGATCAATATCAGCTGCAAGTAAGTTTTGTGGAGTTTCAATGTCTTCTATTAAAACTTGTTGTGAAGGGCGCAAAAATAAAATATTCTCAACTAAATTAAATTTCGATTTTGATTTATTTTATATTTAATCTTTCTATTAGAGATAGCATAATCTATATAAATATGGCTCAGAATCAGATCATAGATGACTACAAGTCTCATTTCAAGTATGACAATTATGAAGCGAACAGTTTTGGTGAAGTGAGACGTGTGAAAAAAAACAATAGCAGGAACAGAGATAAGTTCAGGATATAAAAATGTTACCGTGAGCAACAAGAACGGTGAAAAAAAGGACTGTGTTGGTACATAGATTTACATATGAATGTCATCATGGACCTGTACATGATGGTTTGGTAAATAGATTTACATATGAATATTATCATGGACCAGTACCTGATGGTTTGGTACATATATTTACATATGAATATCATCATGGACCAGTACCTGATGGTTTGGTACATATATTTACATATGAATGTCATCATGGACCAGTACCTGATGGTTTGGTACATAGATTTACATATGAATGTCATCATGGACCAGTACCTGATGGTTTGGTGATTGATCAAATTAACAACAATAAGCTGGATAATAGGCTTATATATTTAGAGTCTGTGACACAGCGAGAAAACATCTTGAGGTGTAAATCAAATGAAAAAAAAAAAAGGCCATTTAATTCTATTAATCTTTCAAATAACGAAGAAAAAGAATGGACTTCAATAAAAGCTGCTGCAACATATTTTGGTATTGATTCAAAAGCAGTAAAGCTGATGGAATTTGTAAAGAAGCAAGATCAGATATTTTTCATAGTTGGATTGACTTCCTCTACCTAGACTGAGGTTCCTGATTGTAGCATTGAAATAAGATCATCTTTGTTCATACAACAATGAGCATGTAACATAAAATCTTTTCTTGAGTAGGCTATCAAACATTTTTTATCAAAAAATAATCGTCGCCTATTTTCTTGCGACAATAAAACCTCATCTTCATTCCCCTTAATTATTCCAAAATAATATTTTGGCATGTCATCACCTGCTTTTTTAGTTTTCGTAAAAGTTATATTTTTTTACAACATTACATTTTGTGATATAAAGTGGTTCGCCAGGCATTTTATTTTTATTATGTAGACAAAATTATTATAATAATGGCCCTGTTTAAATTTCTTGGTGATCTTTATCAGGCTGAACCAATACAAACAGAAAATAATTTTGTTCAGGAAGAACCTGATGATACTAAACAAGAATAGTACCAATATGAGCAGGGTGAAATTGTTGAAGAAGAAACAATACAGCAAATCAAATGCTGGCCGATATAACGTTAAATATCATTTGGCCAAAAAAACTAAAAAAATTTAACTTTACTCCTGATCAAAAATTTTTTTTTTTACGAGAGGCTAAAGTTGTTTTATGGATATTACGATACATGGTAGACAAAAGAACATAAAGTTTGATTTTATTTTTTTAAAGATATTTTCGCTGATGGCTGACACAGGATTTATCACACAAGAAAGAAAGAATGATTTTATTAAGCTATGCAAACCCGTAAAATGTAGTTCAGTATTAATAAAATAGGAACAAATATACAGAAAATATCATTGAAAATCTTTAATATTACTGGTTGGAATTAAAAGAACCAGAATAGCCTCGACATTTAACAAAACTTTTATTGCCTTTGGTTTCTAAAACCTTTTCAATAACAAAAACGTCCTGCTCTGTTTTTTTGTAATTCTGGTTTTTAAAATGATCCCAATACTATCTTGCCGTTAAGATGTTTTAGTTAAGAGTAACAGGAACTGTTCTTAAAATTTTATCAACTATAAAATTTCTTCTGACTAGTTTCTGGTGTAGCCTTTCTCAAATATTTTTTGTCAAAGAAATCATGACCCTATCATGTTTTTTAAATATATGGCGCTGTGGCTGCGCCACTGTGGCCACGAGCGCAACTCGATGTCTTCTATAAAGATTTTCATTTGCAATCAGATGATTTTTGACGGCTTCATTTGGAGTCATTTTAATTGTTCTGTGTTTAGTTTTATTGTAATCGTCAACAATCTTTTGTAGAGTGTCAATGTAATTGTTTGTGTTATAAGCGGTTAAAGTTTTGTAATTTTTTTCTTTTAGTGTCCTGTTAAATCTCTCTACGATAACGCTCTTGCCTTTGTTGCCGGTCACATATTTTTCAATTTTATGTTGATTTAGAAAATTCTCAAATTGTTTGTTAAAAAACTCAACACCATGGTCTGTCCAAATTTTATTTTATTTTCTTTCAACTTTCAAATGTTTTTATTATTTTATGAAATTCTGTTGTTATTGTATTGCCCATCTTATCTTTTACTGCTAAAAACATCAACGATATTCAAAAGATATCTGTTACCGCTATTATCATCAGCAAGTTGTGACATATCGGCAAGGTCAACAGCCCAAATGTCATCTACGCATTCACAACGACTTTTCTACGCGGACATTTTTTTTTTGGTCAATGTAATTCAGACCCGTGACCAATAAAAGGTGGTGGATTATTTTCTGGCACCCCAAGCCCTGCTTGGGGCTTACAGGCACGTCCTGTGCGCCAATCCCCAATATATATTTTGATCCTATTAAATTTATTGAACAAATCGCCTATCAAATCGTTCTCTCATATTTTTGTCGTTTCATCGCGGACAGTTCATCGAGCATGACTTTATCACATCCCAATTTATCTTCTGGTTTATCACTGTAACAGATATCATGTCTCATCGCAATTGCGTCTACTTGATTATACGGCTCTTGTCCTGGCAGTGGTTGATCATTTTCATCTAGTTGTTGATCTAGTGGATTCCAAGGGCCGGTGTACTTGTGTTTTGGTAAAGTCCAGCCCCCACTTGGTTTTGGCAACTTACCAATTAATATATGAGTATCTAATGCACCACCAATAATAGCCCTGTTATTACATCGTTTACAATAAGTGAAAATTGTATTACCTTCGCCGCAAAGATGATAGTCCTTATCACTATCACACATTATTTTTATTATTTTTTTTATTTTAACACGGAGAATCTGGCCTTAGAACAAGAACAATTCCAAGAGCCTCGCCAACTCGCTCAACTTTAACTGGGGCCACTACTGGAGTTATTATAGGAGAATCCTTTTTTTTTAAAAAAAAAAACACTTTTCTTTCTGCCACAAATAGCACAAATACTTTTTATCATTTTTCTTCCATTTTGTGTTGTCACAGTTTCAGGGTCTAAGTTAGCAGTTGCAGCTCTACACTTCAGACAGTAAGTGTTCATGCTTATATTTAAGTTTAGACAAAATTACATAGTCGCCGCGATCGCTAAATCATCATTTCCCAGTGATGGTTTAGGTTCAAATTGTGTAATAAAATCTAGAAACTATTTATTATTATTCATTTGTTTGATAAACATTATACAATAATAACCACAGGCCACTGTCCCAATTGGTTGTAATTGATTTGAAGAATAATATATTTTTTTATTAACATAATTTTTTATCCTATCACAAGGAGGTAACCCAAATGAATCAAAATAATAATTGTTATATAAAGCAACCCAATGTGTACCAGACCCATCATCGAAATCCTGAATATTTATAACACAACATGAATCTTGTTTCTGTTTTTCAGGTAACTGGTCTTTGCTAAAAAAAAAACATTAAATTTTATATATTTATTTAGTTTTTCTTGAATCTCAAAATTGCTCAATGGGGTTGCCGCGACGGAACTCACCGCCTCCAAGTCCCTGGCAATGTTAATCCTCTCATTATTCCACGTCCTATTCCCAATAGATTTGGAAGTAAACTCCCCGTTATTCCCGCTAGTAATGGGGCTATTGGTGTTAACCCGCCTTTCTTTGTTGACTTCTTTTTCTTTGATCCCGATTTTATTTTACCGCTTGACTTCGCTTTCTTTGGCATTATTTTAATTATTTACTCAAAATTTATATCGTTGTTTTTATTCCAGATCATCTCTTTAGTACACTTCGTGGTAAAGCTTTTTGATAACCTTTTCCTTCAACAGCTCATTTTGTTGCTCCTGATATTGCCTCTGATGCCGCTGCAAGACCAAGTGTCCCCAACACGGGCAATATTTTTGGTGCTATTGAGCTTATAAACGTTGATATTGCAGGACCAAAGAAACCTCCTATTTTACTCATCGCGGTTACTTGTGACACTGACAGATTGAGAACAAATGGAGATCCTTCTGTAATTTTTTTCATTTGATATTTTGCTACCATCAATTTTGTCATTGATCCAGTTGCTGTTGCCGGATTTATTTTTAACGAGACATCTTTTCCTGTTGCTACAGCTCTAGCCAATTTTCTTACTTGGCCTTCTGTTAAACCTACTTCAACTTGTGTATAACCCATTATTTAAATCTGTTATATTATATTAAATCTGAATTGTCATCTTACCCTTAAGGGCGTCAAGTGTTAAGTATCTGCCTGATGTAACAAGAACATAAGCGTTCAATGGAGCACCAGGATTGGCCCACAGAGTAAAATCAATTTCAATTTCAGGTGGTGACCCAGATATTCTCTCTGGGTGTTTAGAAACATCAAAGTGGAATATTGGGTAAAGTGTTTTAAACTCATCAACAGAAATCTGAGAGCCACAATCACAGTCTTGATATTTTTGCATTTATTCCATCAACATTGTATAGGCGCGTGAGATGTTTAGTGTTGCTTGCTAAAATCACATTCCAATGCTCGATCGGAATATCTTCTAGAATTTATTCTTGCGCTTATTCTTTTCAAATCATAATGTCGAAATATCATTTTGTTTTGTTGTTGTGGTGCTGCACCTGGCAGCGCTTTAAAAACGAAAAAAAATATGCGTTGGCAGCTGTTCACTAGGCGCGCTTGTTATTCTCCATGTATGGTCTGTTGTATCTTCCATCGTTTTGTGGTAAATTTTATTTTGCTCAAAATAAATTCTTCTGGTAAACGTCTCTAGAAATGACGCAAGTTCAAGTTGTTTTGTTATTGATGTAACAATTTTTTGCATCCACAAGGCTAAACGTGTGATAACAAATCGTCCATCAGCAACACCAGCTGCCTTGTTCATATATTCATTCTCTTCAGCTCGGTTAAAATAATTGTATGTTTAACACCGCTGAAAACTTTATTTACGTCTCTACAAAAACCAAAGATTGATGATAGAGGCAAAAACATACAGACCATTGATCCACCCTCTGTATAAACTCTCCTTTTTGCAAGACCTTCATTATATGTTGATCTTCTAGCATCTCGTAATGCTAATTTTATTGCGTTAATAACATTTGTTGATCCAGCAGCATCTGCTGTCATATTCGGTATTGGTGATTGAGCAGCAGCGTCTGCACTAGCAGAAGTAAACATTAATATGTTAGCTGCATCTGCATCATTAGCCATACCTTGCCTAAACTCTCCAGAAATATCTCCATCAGCACCGGTATCATTAAACCAAAACATATTGTTTGCTACAGTTTTTGATTAATAGTCGCTAAAAGAAACAATATTGAGTATTGTACTAGCAGTTGGCATATTGTCTGAGATATCCTCAATTGTTTGATTGTTCAGTTGATATCGTTCACTTTTGAAAATACTCCATCCACTGTTTTGTAATGTTATTTGAGCACCAGCAGCAAACGCTGACGCTCCTGGCAATGCTTGTACAGATCCACGTATCTCAATAAAAGCTTTATGAGGCAATAAATAAAGATCTTCATCTCGTTTATTTATTGTTCTCTGACCTGCTTGATTTGGATCGTTTGAATAATCGTCACGATATTCAATGTATTCAAATTCCGTTGTTGTGTTATCAAAATCATCTAGTTCACTAAAGTTTAAATAATCTTTTGTTGACATCTTTTACTATTTTATTTTACACATAATTATTGATACTAAAATCTTGCTATTCTTTCATCACGTACTGTTATAGAATTTTGTTTCAATTTTCTAACAATTTCTTAGCCTTGCGGTGATAAAAGTTTTTTATTGTTGCTATCATCGCCTTAGCTGTTTCAGGTGTTGGCGCTATTTCTTTGATAACCTCTTTTATTTCAGCTGCTGTTGGTGGCGCTGGTGTCCCTTTTATTTTGTCAGCAATATTTTGTCCAACTGCAGTTTGTGCTGCAGATAATGCTCCTGTAGCAAAGGACTTTGATGCATCAATGGCTATTGGGGCCACGTTATTGGCAACGCCAAGTATATTCTCAACTATTTTTGTAAAAATATTTCCAAAAAATCCTCCTATTATTTTTCTTCTTTAAACTCTTCGCCGCTTCATTATTTATTATTTTTACACCATCTTTACTAAGATAAGTTTATAATTTTTTTAAATGGATATATATTATGGATTATTAAGGTCTATTTGTTGCCCTGATTGATCTGTTAGTGTCATTGTGATACTTGCTATTTTGCTTTCCATATTAACAGGGTAATAGATCATTTGTCGCTGTTGAATCTGTAACAAGGATCCTGGTGGGACATTCGGGCTTACAGAATAAATTGTCTGTCCTCTACTTCCTTTTGCTGTGTAAGACCACTCTGCGATTGAACAATTTATGAGTATTGTGCTTATATCTGTAATATCAACTGATTTTTTACCTTCATATGTTATTGATGTGACAGTATTTGATCTGTACTGGGCCTTGTTAAATCCCAATAAAGACCCAACTGTGTTTGCTGTAGAAAAATCTACAAAAAAATTATTTTTTAATGCTCTTAGTGTATTATAGTTGGGCTCTAGAGTAAAATGTTTTGAGTCGGCTCCGTTTAGTGATATCAACTGTTTTATTACTATATTAAGACCTGTCATGTTGTAAGCTCCAGCTGGTATTGTAAAAGACGACCAGGCACCAGCAGAATAGTTAAAATTGTCATTAACACCAGTTTTCACATTAGAAATTGAAGACCACATTGTGGCAGAAATGAGCCCAATCTCATATTGTGCATTAGTATCAAGTTGTATTGGCGGCGTGTAAGCAACAAAAATATTTGCGCTGTTGCCTGTTGCTTGTTTTGAATCAAAACGTAACGTGGTCGTTTGTGTTATACTTTTAGCTAGACAAAATTAATTCCTTATGAAGAACAGTGTACTCATCTGTGGTTAAGTTTCTATTAGCCCTCAGATGATCCAGAATCTCAACGATTTCATTGTCTATTTCTATTCCAGTATTGCCAGCTTCTTTTGATGATATCAGTTACAAGTTCAGATTGAGACTGATACAATTTTACAGCGCCGCCAAGTTTCACTTGGGCACCACCTTTCTTGAGTCCATAACCACGTTTAAAAAGATAATCATTAAGATCATCAAGAGCAATTTTTTTCATACATATCAAACTTCCGAAAATAATAATCTAATATTGATATCCCAGTGTAACTAAATTTTCGAAAAGAACCTCTTTTACAAGTTCTATGTCTCTCACATAATGCGAAATGATACTTATAAATATATCTGAAACAAAATACATCCCCATTACTGCTTTGACCTTATCTTCAGTTTCCATCTGAAACATACGTTTAATCGAGTTTTTTTTCTTCTCATTTATAAGTTTATTATTTATTTTGTGTATTTTTTCATCTTCTATTTTATCAAAATTTTTCTGATCTAAAACATCATTATCATCATCATCATCATCAATGCCATCAACGTATCCTAAAAATTCAAGTCCAGGTAATTTTTCAAGTTTTATAAAAACATCCATCATTAAACTTCTGTAGTCGATTTCTTCTCTTGCTGTTGCAAAAACATCAGCGATAGTATCATCTTTTCTTACATCAGCTTCAGTATCTTCTTCATCAAAAATCAAAAATTTTGTCAATGTATGTTTCATGCATTGTCATAGTGTCAAGTTGATTCTTTATTGATTGAATACCCGCTTGTTGTTTTTTATACTCTTCTTCAACTTATCAATAACAACTTGCTGTTTTATGTTAATCGCGTCTTGTTTTTCATTAATAGGTTTTTGTTTTTCATCAATAAAACCTTTTAGTCCTTGTTGTTTTATTGTTTTTATCGTCTTGGGGTCTAGTGTTGTGTCTTCTATATTTTCTCCTAAAATCGCACTTGTGACAGATTTAAACAATTTTGCGGTTTCAACTTCTGTTTGATTTTCACTAAGACGTGCCCGGGTCCATGCATCTTTGAGAGCTTTTTGCCGCTCAAAAAGTGTTCATAGTATTTCTGGATTGTCCATGCTATTTATTTTGATCACACTAAACAATTTATTATAACAAAATTAAGTCTTTGTAAAGAACATTGTATTCGTCTGTTGTTAAGTTTCCGGTAGATCTCGGATGATCCAGATTTCAACGACTTCACTGTCTATTTCTACTCCAGTATTGCCCGCTTCTTTTGATGAGATCAGTAACATTAAACGGTCAACAAGTTCAACCTGTGAGTGATAAAATTTTATTTTTCTTGAAAGTTCTTCATAAGAAAGTTTTTTTTTTATAGTTATCAAACTTTTTATCATATATTTCTAAAATTGATTTTCCAACAAATGTTGATTTTTGTCTTCCACCTTTTTGTTAACTCTGTTAATTAAAAAATTATTGTAACAATACACGTCTCCATTTCTGTATGAGCTTCTAGTTCAGTTGATTTTCTAAAAACGTTACTTATAGCTTCTTCTTCATCTTTTTTAAATTTATTAAAAAGTTCTCTTAATGTTTAATCTGCTATAATATTGATCTCTTCTTTCAAGAAATCATATTCGTTATCTTTAATAGTGATAGTATATCATAAAATATTATGTACATGATTTGTATCAATAGTTTTTTTCTGCTGCAACAGCAACATTTCTGTAGTTGATATCTTCTCCTTCAAAGAATCTCTCAACAGGAACATCTTCTTCTTCATCATAAAGTTTACCTATCTGCGTTTAAGGTATTGCCATAGTGTCTAGTTGACTCTTAATTGATTGAATACCCGCTTGTTCTTTTTTAGACTCTTCTGCAAGTTTATCAATAACAACCTGCTGTTTTGTAATAACGGCCTCTTGTTTTTCATCTATTGCCTTATGTTTTTCATCAATAAAACCTTTTAGTCCTTGTTACTTTAACTATTTTAACCTCTTGGGGTCTAGTGTTGTCTCTTCTGCCTTCTCTCCTAAAATAGCTGTTGTTATAGGTTTAAACAATTTTGCTGTTTCTTCTTCTGTTTGTTTTTCGCCAAGACGTGTTTGTGTCCATGCCGTTTTGAGAGCTTTTTGCCGCTCAACAAGTTTTTTTTATAGTATTTCTTTATTGTCCATGCTATTTATTTTAATCACATAAAAATGTATCAAGACCACAGCAGAACATTTTGGATTTATCGGAACAAAATCTATCAAACAATAAAAATCATGCTTGCCTTGTGTAGCATCGTGATAGTACTTCGCGAATTTTTCTTTAGAGACGTCTCCGCATTGTTCTCTGGCAATGTTTTGGATATCTGTGTTATCAAGACCAGCAAACAAAATAAAACAATCAGTATTTCTTCTTATAAATCTGTCTACGTTATAAAAACCTTGAGCAAGATAAATTGTATTACATCTCTTGTTTCGTGACAAAGAAAAATATGATTTAGGTTTTTGCATTTCACTGTGTTCTAGTGGAATATCATCAAAAACAACTTTTGTATTTTCACTAGAGTCCAATTCTGATACTGGCATCACTTGATCAAGTTCCAGAATAATAATAAAAAGTCATCATTAACTCCCAGTTCATTTTTCTTAGTGTCATTGTATTGCTGTAACAGCTCATATTTATCTTGCTGAGGATTTATTGCGTAAATGTAGACCTTATTGCAATTGAAACTATCATTAAGAATCAGATTCATCAAAAGATTCGTTTTTTCAGAACCGGTCCGGCCAACAATTAAGTAGTGACAGTTTGGCAAGTTAAACTTATGCTGCTGTTTTATCACGTTTTCTGTTGTCAAAATTTATGATGCTCATTATTCACAATTGTTATACAAAATATATCAATAATGAGTTACTTCACAAAATTCGGAACACTTCTTGGAAATGGAACAACTGATGGTGATGTTGTTAGTGATACTTATGTGCTACGTCAGGTGATCTTAATATGACTGGGGAAAGAATTATTAATCTTGAGACAACTTATCCATTACCAAGCGGCAACTTATCTCAGGCTGTAAGTTTACATTAACTGAACACGTTAAACACTTTGAAAGTAAGCAGAACAGGCGACACAATGCCAGGTATTCTGACCTTTTATAACGGCGGCAAAATAACGGGACTACCAACGAGTTGTCCTCCTGATGACAGAGACGCTGTGAGTTATGGGCAAGCTGTAACAGCTTTATCGGCTTATACTCCTCTTGGTGGTTTCACGATGAGAGGCTCAATAAACATGAACAATAATGTTATACACAATTTGAGCCAAAATGAACATGGAGATGCCACTTACGCTGTAAGCGCCAGTTCTGTCTCGAGTTATGCGCTACACAAAAGTGGTGATGCTCATTATACACAATTATACTCTCAACATAAACAACAACAGAATAACAAACGTTCCAATCCCAAGCAATGCTGGTGATGCTTTGCCATATGTCAGCTTAACAAACGCGCTAACAGCAGTTGTTAAGAAAACAGGCGACACAATGATTGGAGATCTCATTATGGGAACCAATAAAGTAAAATCAAGTGCTGTACCTTCTGCATGTGAGGATCTAACCAATAAAACTTACGTTGATTCTGTATCAGGTGGTGTTTTAAAACGAGTAAAAAATAATGTTGGTTATATCCCACCGTTGACAAGTGACTCTACAAACAGGTCAGGATTTATTATTACGGTGTCATAATTTTATCCAGGTTATAATCCATTTAACGCTTTTGCTTGTCATTTGGTCACAGCAGGAAACACAAACGAATGGGCTACAAATGGACACAATTCTAATTTTTGGATCAAAATAGAATGTCCTTCTGCTGTCACGATCAAATGATAATAGTATTTTTACTACAATTTACACAGCAACAAATCCAACGTACATTGGACTACCGGCACAAGAATGTTTAATACCAACACCAATTGGGACAACAAAATACACATGGTTCAAACTTTACTGTACAATCGCAAAGGGACCAAATCCAGGACTAAGCGGCTTTACAATTTTAACTCGCGATGATCAAGTATAAATTTTTTTATGATATAAATAAATAAATGGCGGATTTTATTGTGATCTGTCGGGATTTTTTACAATATTCTTTTTAATAAAAATTACGAAATTGTAGTTGATCCAAATAGACAACAACAAGTTGCCGAAAAAATAAAATTGTGAGCTTAAAGATTTTTAATGAAAATGATCCTATTGCTGAGGACTCGCTAGAAAAAAATTATGTCGCTGTGAGATCAATGAGAGCAGCAGAATTACTTGATATAATAGATCAACATGAAATGATGACAACATTTTGTAGTACAAGAGCTGTCGAAAAAAATTGAACAGGACCTGGAAAAATTATTACATCAAATAATATCAGAACTAAAAACAGATACTGTTACTGCGATTGCACAGCTGAGATTAATAAAAAAGAGAAAAACTTTAGTTGGAGCTGAAGAAGCACGCCATGAAAAAGACAACAAATGCCTTGATAGACACGCAAGACAAAATATTTTGCTCTTGGCAAAAATCCAGAATTAAGAACAAAATATTTAAAGCGAAGATTACATCGCGACATTGGCCTTGATTTTATGGACTTTGAAACGTTAAGAAATATTCACAAAGAAATAAAATAAGGTGATGTTCTAACCACCGCGTATTTTATTCTTTTTACCAATACGCTTGTAACTTATGACTTTTATGAAAAGTTTCCTGAACTGTATCTTATGAAGGCATGGGATGCTATTATTAGAATTCAAGCTGATGACACAAGAGAAGACATAGCGGATTCTTTAAAAGATATCACAAAAATTGACCAAATAAACAAATAAAAAAAATGTTAATTTTTAAAAAATATTTTACAAAAATAACGTGGAAAAAAGATGTCTATTATCAACGAGAACAAGAGGACAAAATAAGAGCAACAATGGCATTAAAGGTCGAAGATTATATTGAACTACTTGATCCAGAATACGCCACGCTAAAAAATATTCTAAACAAACACTTACAAATTGTATATGAAGCCAACTAAAAGACAACCAAGCAATAAAATGAACATTTTACAAGACAACCCAATAACAACAGGTGTCACTAAAAGATTTTATGCGAGATCTTATGCTGTAATATATAATCATTACAGACGTGATAGTTTATACCATTTTGAAGAACTAAAAAGGCCTTCAATTACATCCAATCGCTTAAGGACAATCTTTTTGCGAGTGATATTACTGGAGATGACAAAGGAATTGATGGCTGATCATATTCTTGATGTTGGTAGTTTGATCTGCCCAGCAGCCCAGGCAGAACTAAGAAACAGAAACTCTTATCTTTTTAGTCACCACAAAGAATTTCTTGCCAAACCGGAAAGCGCTGAATTTTGTTATCTCGTAAAAAAAATATGCTGCTTTACTAGACCGAGGACAAGCCGATGGCACGAATATAGAAATAGCTGGAAATTATGCGACAGCTTACGTTATTTTACAAAAATATTTTACTATTGGGTCCCCAATAAATTATGTTAAACACGCTACAAGTTTTATTCATACTAATGAAACGCCAGAATTTATTAATGATATAACAAAAGATATAATATCCATTAATCTTGGCCCGATTGTTCATTGCGTTTTTACAGCAGAAGAAGAAACCCAAATACAGAACAAAAATTCTGAGTTCTTTAAAAAATACATAGATTTTCTTGACCAAACTTGAAAATGCCGATTTTGCCGCTGTAATAACAGAAGCAGCGGCTGAATTCGTTTTATGGAAGAAATAAATTGTGTAAACGAAATAATAATGAAACAGGTCCTTAATTTTAATCATATTTCTAGAGACATTCCTGTAGAAGACCGCAAAGAACTCATCTCGTACTACAATTATTACCACAAAAAAATATTATTGTACAAAAAAGCCTACACTTATTACCGCAGAATATAGCGTGTGAACACATACGGGCCTATTATAATAACATCAAGCGGTGTAGCAGCTGGTGGGGCTTTATTCAACCCGTTTTTGTTAATCATTTCTGGTGTTGGTATTACAATAGATATTTTGTTTAGAAAAATAGAACCCAAACTCGTTACAAAAAAAGACGTCTTGTAAAGTTGGTTTTACAACGTACAATAAGCTGATGAATGAGATAAGGTCCCATCTCAGAGGGACAAAATACGATATGGGAGATCTGATAAAGCAGTTCAGGACAACAGACAATATGATGTCTGATATTTTGCCGTTTAAGCCATTGAGGTATGAAAAAGAATACGAACAAAAAATGTATCTTGAATTTGTTGATATGCTATCTGATATATAAATTTTATCTAAACTTAAGTATAATCACCAGTATAAGAGAAGTGCTTGATGAGATAAGGCATGAGAGTTCAGTATTAAAGGTCAGCAAAAATAAAAATAAAAAATCTGAGCTATAAAAATAAACTTTTGGTTGTCTTTATTCGTGATGAAATATCAGGCCAATATTTTAATCATGGTGAAGATAAAATAAAATTGTCTTCGGTTAGAAGTGATAACAGCGAATATTTTGATCTTCTTGAGACTCTGGAAAGTATTATTTGTGATAGCATTTAAATTTTTTATTGCCCCATAAGCAAGGACAAATATACAAAACTCACAATAGATCTCAAAAATGGTAGAGCCTATAATGTACATGATGAGGTTATAAAAAAACAACAAATTCTAAAGTTGCTAAAACCAAACAAAAAAATAAGTGGCAAAATTGTCTTGTCTCTGCTTGAATATGATGATGATGTTTATCTCATAGCGAGACCTAGGACACTTTATATTGGTGAGATGATATATGCTGATAACAATGATTTTCTGGAACCAGATGATTAAAAGTATACGAAGTATAATTTTCTCTAACAATAATAATAGATCATAAAAATGTCTGAAGAGAAATCTAAGATAGAAGATCAGATGATGGAATTTTCCACTCGGGTCAATGGAGTATTGGAGATGTCTAAAGAGATTGAAAAGTCAAAAACTGATTTATCAAAAATTGAGAATCACCAGATAGAATTTTCCACTCAGGTAAACAGAGTATTGGAAATGTCTGAAGAGATTAAGCGGTCAAAGACTGATATATCAGAACTTGAAAACAACGTGATGGAATTTTCCACTCAGGTAAACAGAGTACTGGAAATGTTAAAAATAACGTGAATTTTCCACTTAAATTAACGACCAATGTGTATATTAGTAGATCATATTCATTTTAAATTTCTATTAGAGATTATACTATAGTTTAATAATGTACGGGAGATCACGTAACATATTCAATAATCCTTGGGATCATACACAAAAACCAATATATAATGTTTATGGTGGGATGACTTCGATTCCTGTTATTGCAATAAATCTTGATACACGTTTTACAAAATCTTTTGATTCAATGAAGGACGCTTCGCGTTTTACAGGTGTATATTCTGGTTCTATAAAAAATATCTGTGAAAAAAAAACACTCATCAGTTAAATTTGGAAACGAATGGAGTTTTGAATATTACAATCCTGAAACCAAACAAGATGAACCAGTTGAAGAAGAAAAATATGATATTCTTGAAGACGTGGGCCTATAAAAAATTTTCAAACAATAATTAATAAAGTGGGGTGGAGTGGGCGGTACAAGTATAAATTTTATCTAACAATAATAATAAAACAAATATAAAAAAAGATAACATAAATTTTATCTAACAATAATAACAAAACAATTTTAAAAAAAGATAACATAAATTTTATCTAACAATAATAAATGCAATCCTTTTCTTTCTTGCCCACACTCTCGTGCAGCGTTCTATACTCGGACATAAGTAGTTAAGGAAGGGCGTTTATGGCCCCAGAATTGATTTATTTTAATTGTATAATGATGACCGAGCGAATGCGATGTCATATTTAAAACAAGATGAAAATCAAGTCTGGGGCCAGAAACTCCTTCGTCAACTACTTCTACTTACATGCACTTTGGTATGACGCGACTTATGTAAGCCGATTTTCTAGTGGCCTTTAAAACATGATACGACAAAAAATAGTACTATTTTTTTTATTGCGTGCTACAAAAGATTGGCATAATGCTAAGTGCTTTCAATTTTTTTCATGCATTGGCTTGATATTTATAAGAGGCCGTCGTTTCATTACTGTAAAATATATGGGGTTTTTTTTCTAGTTGCCATTTTATGTGTCTTGAAAAAGTCTGCAAACTTAGGCACAGGAAGAAGATTTCAAGATTTTTTTTCCTGTGGCAATTTTTAGTGTTGCCGTCATATTAATGCCTAACATTTTCCTCCAAGTTGTTACATAAATATTGATTATCAATAAGACAAGGTTATGGATGTATAGGGTAGTATTAGCTTAAATGACTTTAAGCGGTCTGATATGATAATGTTAGAAACAAGTTTCACATATATCACACATCTGATCCTAATTAAAAGCTGGCCCCAGGGATTTGGGTCTTTGTCATGTCATCACTGTAAAGGCAAATATTTATAATGTTATTGAACCCTGACTTTGTCTCTATTCTGCAGGTTTTCCCATGAAATAAGACTTTTTATAATCTATTGATCTGGTGTAAAAAGATCAATCTGTTATGTGTGAGGGGCAGTCCTCTTGCGTCATAGCTTGTGTGAATATTAAAATTATTTGGGAATCTACTTTGTGTTGGACGTTATTATTTGCAACGTTTATACCCGTAACAGTTAGTAATAAAATATGTTACAACTGATCTTCCAGTTGTTGTTGTTGTTGTTGTTGTTGTTATTGTTGGTGGTGGATATAGCCAGTAGCAAACCAACAGTATCAGGAAAAGAACAAAATATAAATATTAATGATATCGACTGTAATAGATATGTCGATGTCATTGACTGTGATGCAAGTATAAGTATTATCATCATTACTTCCACCACTACATTACACCAAACTTCACTTAACTTTACTGAAAGGTGGCACTCATCTATTGGTGTAGATAATGGTGACTGAGGTAGTAGTAGCAGTGGTGGTGGTGGTAGCAGCAACAGCAGCAGCAGCAGCAGTAGTAGTAGTAGTAGAAGAAGGAAGAGGAGGAGAAGCAGGTAAAGTAGTTGAAGAGGCAGCACTAAGAAATTTGCAATACTTGAAACCAAAATAACAGTCTTGGTTCAAATCAAGTCATAAGATAATACCATTACAGGCAGTATAACTATTACGCTGGGTCCGAAAAAGTGACTATAACAACTGAATCCGCACCTAAGCTACTGACTTCATCACCTTATGAATTCTCAAACAGTAGCATTTTATCCTTATATAAATGTTATTTTGATTATAATAAATTATAACTGAAATTATATTTGGTAGGCATTATCCAATAGATCTGTCAATACAAAAAACTACAGTGACGTACTTTTAATTAACATAATATTAGGATTTCAATAATTTAACGTCACGCTTTATTAATTTTCTGACAGATAATCTAAATTAAATTAAAAATAATAATAAAGTGAAGATTAATCATATTACCGTATTATTGAATTATTGCATGATAATAACGGTGGCTGATATATGACAGGATTATCTTTGATCTAAATATATTTAATTAGCGGCATGACAAGTTTAAATGCTGCAAAAACAATCTCGTCCGTGCGGGAATTGCTAAAACAGTTTTCTTCGTGTCGAATATAACTTTATTCACGGGAAAAGTTATGAAAGTAATTTTTGCGGGTAAAGTTGGATTCGCGACTATAATATTTTCTTCGCATTGAAAAAAAATTTCTTTGCAAAGACATTTTTTTCTGAGCTTAAATAGCTTAATTTGCAATCAAATTAAATTTTTACTCTGTTAGAATAATTTTTGTTCACAGCGAAAATATTTTTATACTCAAACACAAGACAATGTTCTCTGCAAAGGACAATTATATTCTTCATGGCAAAATAGTTGACTTCGCGAATAAAAGAGTTTCATCTGCGATAAAGAATACAAGATGTGTAATAAGTTCAAATGGTAGCAAGAAAACTTGGCAAATAATATCAAACTTCAGGAGTTGCCTCCAGGTCAGAATCTTTCCTTTGTGTTCCGGCAAACCTCTTAAGTTAGCTAACCGTGAATAATCCTAAATATTGCTCAATTTGTAAAATATTCTTCTCTTGTTTAAAAACAGTATTGTTTCATGTGAATTATACACTGGACAAAATGCCAAAGATATTCACAACAAAATTGTTAAATTTGGAACCAAAGACGCTGTATTAAAATCAACGACTAAAGCTGAGAGTACTTCGAAAAAATACAGATGCAAATTTAAAAAACAGGTTGCTGTAACATGAAGCATGATAAATGTACACGACTGACTGTAAGTGTGTACTTCAATGTGCATTTTTTCTTCTTCATCTATATAACACTGATGCCTTTAGTACCATATATACTCGCTTATAACTCGAGTCCAATTGCAAACTGCACAGACCCAGATCTGCCTTCGCATAATACGACAGGAGATAAGGGTGTATTTTTTGGCAGTTGACTTATAAGCGAGTAGAGACGGTATGAATCAGTCGCGATGAAAATTGACACTTTTTAATTTCTGTTTTAAAAACTGGGAACTAAACATACAAAAGACAAAATATACGGCACACAATGTGAAATGTATTACCCTTATTCTCCTGGAATGAATGACTTAGTCACATTTTCTGATGTTTTCTATTTATGCTTATTAATTTCTCTTCAGTAATTTTACCGGACTTCGAGTGGTGTCTGATTATTTTCAAACTTTGCTCAAAGGAGCATAAGTTAAATAATATAGATTAAGACTTTTTCGTGTCAGAACGTATTAACATGATTGTGGGAGTCTTATTGAATGGTATGTTTCAAATGATCTATTACTGAACTTCCATTACAGGCCCAGTTCTTGGTATCAACAATAAATATCATGACACACACTTCAAGATATGGATGGCCTTTCCGGGTGGGAAACTGTTAATCACATGGGAAGATTTTAACCACAGTAGAGACCCAACTCTTGTTCCATTAACAGATAGTATGGCTGTTGAAATAAAAAGTTACAAGTCGTATCCCCACCCCGTACCCCAAGATTCCAAACTCCGGATTCCTTTCTTTTAAGGGCATTGACAGCTTGAACTTCATGAAAATAATAATCATTATTTTTGATTTACTAGCCATGGACTGCTCCTCTGATAGAAACCAACCTAGCCATGGACTGCTCCCCTGATAGAAACCAACCTAGCCATGGACTGCTCCCCTGATAGAAACCAACCTAGCCATGGACTGCTCCCCTGATAGAAACCAACCTAGTAAAATGTTGTGTCTGAGCAGGTGAATGAACTGTTATATAACTTTTAATGAACAAAGTCTAGTTCCCGACTTATTACCATTTACAGTATATCAACATTTGACCTTTTTGGTTTTAAATGCCTAGCAAGCAAGATAAAAAAATACAAAGCATTTAATATTTCTCTAAGTGAAGAAGGATGAGTTCATTTTTTGTTATGTATTTTTGTGCATAACGTTTTGCTTCAAAATTTTGTTCTTGTTACTCCATACAAATTAAAATAAATAATATTTTAAGAAAATTTCTGAACACATGGAATCTTCTTTATGTACCCAGATGGGGAATAAAATTTTCTTGACTTTGTTTATATAATATGAGGTACCTTTTTTTTTACTTTCTGTAATAAATGCCAAAATGTAGATTTGATCACATGAACTTGGTTAATATAATAAGGACAGTATAAAATGTTAATGTTCTTTAAATGATTTTGTTTTTCATTCTTTAGAAATTAAAATGAAAAATCTACATATTTTATTCAAAACTTGTGTTTTCCCCCAAAATATTGAATCGATTTATTATTATTATTATTATTATTATTATTATTATTTGCTCACTTTTGAAACAATCTGTAGCGTTTACACTTGTCATTTCTTACTGTAAAATTGGAATTTGTGGATATGTCCTTAGATGTTTCAGCGCTCTTAAACTGCCTAAGTATCAACGGGAGGCACAGTGGTATCGCAACAGCATAATTTTTAAAAAATTATATTTCCATGGGAGAATTTTCATTAAGAGACGGTATAAGGGGACTGTTTTATTTCCATGGGAGAATTTTCCCTATAAGACGGTATACGGGGACTGTTTTATTTCCATGGGAGATTTTTCCCTATAAGACGGTATACGGGGACTGTTTTATTTCCATGGGAGAATTTTCCCTATAAGACGGTATACGGGGACTGTTTTATTTCCATGGGAGAATTTTCCCTATAAGACGGTATACGGGGACTGTTTTGGATGCATTTTGAAAGCCTGGCGTTGCAACAATAGGTGTCATTTTCATTAATTTTTAGTACTTTATTGGGTCATTATCTCATATGTATAGGTATATATTTAATCACATCGAGTTTATCACAGTAGTTTGTGATCAAATTAATCCGGGACAGCAAGATTGAAGAATATGCACACCTGCCTTCAGTGCCTAGACAGAATCAACTTGACACTTTACTATTAGCCTGTTTCGTCGAGTGATGTTATTTACAAGTAGCAAATGACTAGTACATGAATAGGTATGGCAATTTAAAATAGTCCATGATTGGATACCTGTTTGGAACCCCGGGTGGCACGCCTCTATAAAATATTCTATGATGTTACGCTTTCGGAGTATATATGTATTTGTAGTTACAATATGCATTTAATACTTAGTACAAGGATGGTACCTATCAAAATGGCATCAGGAGTTCAATTGAGGGTTTTACAATCCAGATATACAAAGTATCGCATCCTGGTAGCAAAAAAAAAAAAATTTAAAAAAATTAAGTTTTAAAGCAACCATTAAAAACTGCCACTCCACAAGCAGCGCTGACGGTCCCAGATTATATCATAATAAAACAATATATAACCGAAAGATAAAAATGAAGATCGAAAATATTGACAAGGTCACCTTCATACCAAAATATCGACACTTTTTATTCCAACAAGTATAAAATGCACAGACTCTGTGTAACGCCTGCGGCCACGTTGAAGTGCTGATAGCCAAATGGGATAGATGTTTAGTTCAAAAGAAATATATCTGAATCCGACGGTCATCATTTTGAGGCCACACGGCTGTGATATGATTTTTTCCCCGTGCCTTATAGAAAATTTTTGTTCTCAACAGCAACAACAACAGCAGCAGAAGCATCAACATCAACAACAACTAACAGCACCACCACATCCACCCATGGTTTTCATGGACCTGCATGGCCACGGGTAATAAAAATTTGTATTATAGTAAAAGCTTGAAAGTTAATTAATGTAAAGGATAACCCCCCTCCTGTTTTTGTTGTTGTTGTTGTTTCAATTGTAACAAATATACGATATTTGACACTTGTTTTTTGAAAATCGGGCCATTTATTCTATCAAAAGGTCAATTTCATGTTCTTGTTCAGCTTAGGAGAAAATGCTGATTGTCACGTGCTTTTTGTAGTAAGCTGTTGCACACAAAATAAAATTATGCGCCGTCATACTAATCCAACGTCTACATTTATACTATCTTTCTTAAAAAAATAAAGAAGGAAATATATCATTAGATCCTTCAATTCATGTAAATGAAATATTATTGATTCAGTTTATCATTTAATTATTCATTATTTACGTTCATATCTAGAACAACATCCGGAAGGTCACGACTTCAAAATGTGCAACAGACGATGAAAGGAATGCAAGAGGTAATTATAGCCTGGTATATACAGGAAGAAACTCTCTCGGGCAGAGTTTGTTTGTTTGTTTTTTTTTTTGTTTTTTTTTTTTTTGTTTTTTTTTTGTCGTCTGCGCGCTATAGTACGGCTTCATATAGCTAGCATCTCTTCCTTTTTTTAATAATTAAAGTTAAAACCCCTATATTATAAAAGAAAATATTTTCCTGTTCAACTGTGTAAGAATGTTAAAAAGATATACAACAACAGCAACATCAGCAGCATTAGCAGAGGCACGAACAGCAGAGAAACGCCATCATTGACAATAACAACAGTAATAGTTTTTGTGGTTGTGATGATGTTAGTGACAACAGTGATAGCGGAAGTGGCTGAATTCAATTTGCAATCGAAAACATGAGATCGCCATTTGTGTTAAAATACAGTAGCAAAGCAGTTCATATTCCAATAGAAGAAGGCACACAACAATTGTAATTTCTCTGACAGTATCTTACAAAGTCTGTCCTCTTTAAAAATGTAAAAGAGTTTTATCCTAAACGAGATAGAGGTGAAATCAGTGGAGTAATTCTCGCAATATAGAGGCTTAAACAGGACCTTGTGCTCCCAAAAATAAAATAAACAGTTATCTCCCTTCCTCTAAATTACAAAAACATGCAACAAGTTATCATGTCCTGGTAGAGTGTGTGTGTGTGTGTGTGTGTGTGTGTGTGAGAGAGAGAGAGAGAGAGAGAGAGAGAGAGAGAGAGAGAGATTGGATAATCAATTACAAAAAAACACACACACATAGGAATCCTTAATCTTCAGAGACCCTTAGAACTCGCGCAGTGTCCATATTTACTAAATATACACTTAATTAAAAGAAAAGTCTTAGATAAGTACAGCAATTAGATTTACAATCTATGGGCAAAAACACTGTAAAACAATAAACTCTTTTTCTTAAAATCGAAGATATTCAATATAACAAGTAAATGTCTAAAATGAGATCATGCTGTATATGTTGTAGTTGTCAATGTCAACAATGATATCATGCTGTATTAATGCTGTAGTCGTCAATATCAACAATGATATCATGCTGCATTATGTTGTGGCTGTCAATGTCAACAATGATATCATGCTGTATTATGCTGTAGTCGTCATTGTCAAAAATGAGATCATGCTGCATCATGTTGTAGTTGTGAATGTCAACAAGGATATAATGCTGTATTATGTTGTAGTTGTCAATGTAAAATGTCAGTGTTGATATCATGCTGTATTATGTTATAGTTGTCAATGTCAACAATGATATCATGCTCAGTTATGTTGTAGTTGTCAATATCACAAATGAGATCATGCAATTATATCATCCTGTATTATGTTGTAGTTGTCAGTGTCAACAATGATATCATGCTGTATTATGTTGTAGTTGTCAGTGTCAACAATGATATCATGCTGTATTATGTTGTAGTTGTCAGTGTCAACAATGATATCATGCTGTATTATGTTGTAGTTTTACATGCTACAATTTTAAACGGTGACACAATAAATTATATTTGTCACTTTTTTTCTGCATGATTTCTGACTTTAAATGCAATATGTGTTAAACAGTTACAATTACTTGCTTACTGATCACTGAAATATGTTCTATATGGACGTGATGTGTCATAACAAGGAACAAATGATAACTTTCCAAAGTGCATCAAAACTATTCGGACAATATGTTTTCTATCCTTCTTAAGTAAAATTAGATGTGTTCACTGTTTATTGTTAAATTTATTTATGTAGACATTTACGAAAACCGTCCTAACTTTTTCAATTACATCACTAATCTGGATCAGTAAGTGGCATCTGTATACATTATAGTTTAGGATAACCCCAAACTATAGCAGCATATTTAAAAAAAAATAAGAACTACAACAGCTACAAAAATACAACAAATGCCATAAATACAACAAATTGCAAAAATACAATAAATGCCATAAATACAACAAATTGCAAAAATACAACAAATGCCATAAATACAACAAATGCCATAAATACAACAAATTGCAAAAATACAATAAATGCCATAAATACAACAAATTGCAAAAATACAATAAATGCCATGAATACAACAAATTGCAAAAATACAACAAATGCCATAAATACAACAAATGCCATAAATACAAGAAATGCCATAAATACAACAAATGCCATAAATACAACAAATGCCATAAACATTGTGAATTTACTTAGAATATAACTGGTAATAAAATCATTACATTTTTTTTTTGGACAAGTTCAGTTATCTGTATAACTAGGACACAAAATCAACACGAGCTTCTTAAGGTGACTTGGCATGGGAAGCAGTTGACACATAGACTATAGAATCACCTATAACACAAAATCAACACGAGCTTCTTAAGGTGACTTGGCATGGGAAGCAGTTGACACATAGACTATAGAATCACCTATAACACAAAATCAACACGAGCTTCTTAAGGTGACTTGGCATGGGAAGCAGTTGACACATAGACTATAGAATCACCTATAACACAAAATCAATACGAGCTTCTTAAGGTGACTTGGCATGGGAAGCAGTTGACACATAGACTATAGAATCACCTATAACACAAAATCAACACGAGCTTCTTAAGGTGACTTGGCATGGGAAGCAGTTGACACATAGACTATAGAATCACCTATAACACAAAATCAACACGAGCTTCTTAAGGTGACTTGGCATGGGAAGCAGTTGACACATAGACTATAGAATCACCTATAACACAAAATCAACACGAGCTTCTTAAGGTGACTTGGCATGGGAAGCAGTTGACACATAGACTATAAAATCACCTATAACACAAAATCAACACGAGCTTCTTAAGGTGACTTGGCATGGGAAGCAGTTGACACATAGACTATAAAATCACCTATAACACAAAATCAACACGAGCTTCTTAAGGTGACTTGGCATGGGAAGCAGTTGACACATAGACTATAGAATCACCTATAACACAAAATCAACACGAGCTTCTTAAGGTGACTTGGCATGGGAAGCAGTTGACACATAGACTATAGAATCACCTATAACACAAAATCAACACGAGCTTCTAAAGGTGACTTGGCATGGGAAGCAGTTGACACATAGACTATAGAATCACCTATAACACAAAATTAATACGAGCTTCTTAAGGTGACTTCGCATGGGAAGCAGTTGACACATAGACTATAGAATCACCTATAACATATTGTGATACAAACACCAAAACAGCAGGTATTTTGCATTTTTAAGAAACATTAAATTGGGCTGGGGGTGGGGTGGAGTAGGGGTTATAGTCGATGACCTGTATGAAAAATTGAGGCGTTATTTAGGTGTTTTCCAACAAACCACCTCGTTCCCTTAATTTGATAAATACACACGAAAGGTAGTACACTGGTAGAGATTTCCCCAAATGTTTGCTTTTAAAAATGTCAATGTGACTGACACCATTAAGGTCGGCTCAGAAGTTCTCCAACTATACTCCACACCAGACAAGAACTGTCACTATTTATTAATAGGTGCCAGCATCAGATGATGGGGCTATTAAACTGTGCTGAAGTTATAACTACAGATAGATTAAACATAATATGAGAGAGAGAGAGAGAGAGAGAGAGAGAGAGAGAGAGAGTGGTCTTGGCTTGTGACTGGCGTTAGCTTCGCTCTGACTAGGATGTCTAACGCCAATCATAAGCCAAGACCACCCTAGCAAAATCTGGTCCCTGTGGTGATAAAAGGTGCAAAACCTGTCAACATATGATACAGACCAGCACATTCTCTAACACAGCGACGAGCGAAAAATTGAACATACATGGTCCAAAAAGAACGTGCAAAGAAGATAATGTAATTTATCTCATCACATATAAGATCTGCGACCTTCAGTATGTCGAAGAAACTGAAAAGTTACACAAAAGGATCAATCTTCACAGATCTGATTGGATGACAAAGAAGCTGGACAGAAGTCCAGTTGCAGAACAATTCTCTTCCCCTGGACACACGTTCAGTGATGTAACACTGACTGCAATTGTTCACAACCCCAACCGGAGTTCCGAGACCAGGAAAGAAATATAATCTTAATGAATACACCGCAGTAGAATACTGAAACCAAGCGGTTTAAACCATCAAGACTAGAAAAAAAGACAATCACATGCAAATAAAATCATCATCTGTTTACAGCCACCACTTTTCAGTTAAATAATTCATTATTTTACTAATTTTTCACTCACTCACATATAATTACTACTTTTTTTGTTGTTGTAGTTCTTCCTGGTATTATTGCTATCGTCATTACTCGCCTTACGGACACAATGAAATATCCGGGATATAATCTGCGTTTACACCAATTTACATTAAAAAAACAGAGGACGATATGGCTAATTTGAAGCCAACTAGACGACACATCAAACATTTTCAAGCTGTAATTTCCGTGGAAATAGTTATGTAAACTTGAGTAATTTCAAAACTTTTTTGTGTTTATTGTTTAACTTGTCTCTGTTTTGTGTTTGCCTTTGAAAACGACTCATTGAGAGTCAAAAGCGCCTAGGCTAGCTTTGCACTGTTCGTCGTCAGTTTATTGCATTTTTACACACACACACACACACACACACACACACACACACACACACACACACACACACACATATATATATATATATATAGAGAGAGAGAGACAGACAGACAGACAGACAGAGACAGACAGAGAGAGACAGAGAAACAAAAAAGAACAAACGTGATAAAGGACGGTACAGCAAGCCTGAGACACTGACCAGGGGCTTTGGAGTTCTATGGATCCCTATTTCAAGGTGGACGACACAAAGAAAGAACAATACAAACACAAAACTTAAACAAAATATATGTATTTACATATTGTTCTGTTATGGTGAAAGGACATAATTGTATAGTATATGCAAGAATACAGATTTATGATTAAAACATAAGGCCTCTCTCTCTCTCTCTCTCTCTCTCTCTCTCTCTCTCTCTCTCTCTCTTTATACATATATATATATATATATATATATATATATATATATATATATATATATATATATATATATATATATACTGTAAAGCTAATACGGGTAGTTATATATATATATATTGTGTGTATGTGTGTGTGTGTTCAGTTGAATCTGAAGCAATTTATGTCACATATCATATTTTAAATACATGTATTTAATTAGAGAATTAAGTCGAGGGGGGTGGGTATGTTGATGTATGCTCTCAGAAAGTATACATACTTTCAATGAATGCAGTACTCAAAATTTAGTGTTTGAATACTTTGTCAAAGAAAGTATTTTTCCTACTAAATTCAATAATAGTTCACTTTTGTTGATTGACTTAAGAACGATTACCCCATAAGTTTTATATCGGTTTTGGTTAACAGGCAGAAGGACATTTTATTGTAGCTGGGTAGTCGGTTTAATTTCCATTATTGCTTATCTATTCATATTTATGTTGTAGAATATTCACCAGCTTAAACACATTGAATAATTATGTTGATTTAAATCAGTATCGGATTTTTTTCGAATACAAAATATGTCAAATGTATTTTTATTTTTTTTAAATGACCAAAGAATCACCTCGTTAAAATATAATGCCTCGAATAAGGAAACTCTCATGAAACCTGGATGGGGTCATTCACCTGCACATTTTTAAAAGCAAACATTTGGGGAAATCTCTACTAGTGAGTAGTGACAATTAGAAAATTTTGCATGTATGATGTGATGGGACAATGATTACAAATAGAAGACTATTGGCTCTTTTTGGATAAAACATATACTTGCTGCTGATTTTCTTTTGGGTACATTTGCCACGTTTTCATCTATGTCACCGTGCACGTGCGTCAATGTGTAAAGTGATCCTGTTCTGGAACAAAAATATCCACAAGTCATAACGCTTTAACGCATATTTGATTACAGATTACAAAATGTTCAGACGGAGAGTTGAAAATTGATAGTATGTTAGAAATACGAGCTCACGATCTTATTTAGTGTGATAAATGAGCCGAAACTGACTGTTCAGGTTGAAATACACGCAATGACATTGACATTTAATTAAGCTTTTGTGTCATTATCAGATGAAAGGTTCAAGCGAATACCGGATACCGGACCAAGGTGCTGTATTGTTTTTTTCGACGTAATTTACACTAACAAGGTTTTAACCTGGCATATTTCGCACACTACATCTAAACAAATGGAAATATTGAAATAACCATCTGCTGAAGAATAGCATGACCACGAATAATGCAGTCAAAATTGGTGTTATTTCTATCCTTTTTTTTTGTTTTGTTATTGTTTTGTTTAAAAGAGATAAACGTACATGTACTAAAATAAGTATCGAGATGATTGTACGAGTGTACTGTTAATCTCATGCATACTTTTTGAAAATGCTTACTTCTTTTCCAAAAGGAGAACACGTCGATATTTTAATAAAAATTAACTAAATAAAATATTAACTTTTGACAAAGCTACTATGAGACATTACTATTTTACAATTACAATTTCAATTTCTTCTTTATTCTTTCATTCAGCAGGTTTTTCTGTTCAAGCAAAAAATATCCCTCTCTCTCTCTCTCTCTCTCTCTCTCTCTCTCTCTCTCTCTCTCTCTCTCTCCCCCCCCCCCTCTCCTGCCAGGTTCATGAATTGTTTTGTTGTTTAATTGCATGGCCATGGAAAATTATTGGAGTGGAGGAAGGGGTGGCGGGTGGGGGACAATATTAAGCCCACCCCATTGATCACCGTTAGATATCACATATACCTTAGAAAGCATACCAAATATGTTGTTAGACCTTGCCATATATACGAAGTAGGGGTGAGAGTTTCAAGCAAATGGCTGCAGTGGATATGCGGTTTGTTTTATTACATAATTATTTCATTGTTCCATCCGTTACATAAATCATCAATAAATAATTCCGTTTCTTCATCCATCCACCCATCTATGTATGTATGTATGTATGTATGTATGTATGTATGTATGTATGTATGTATGTATGTATGTATGTATGTATGTATAGTAGTATAGAACGGGTACGTCCTGGGCCACCTCTTTCGGCTATTAATACTTGATACCACCCACCCAGGAACCTTTCTCCTGGAGAATACTTTGTAAGGAAGACCACCAGCCATCTTTTCCACTACTTCGGGTATTGTAAATTGAATTCAGCAATTAAATGGAAATTGTAAAATACAATAGTTGCGAAAGACTGAATAAAGAGAATAGATGAAAAAACGCAGCAGGTGTAAACAATGCGCATTCAAACATAAAACTGATCGTACGATGCTTTATTATTGTATATCGGAAGCCATTCATAATGAAAGGTTTTCATGCAAGTGTAGTAGGACGATAAAAGATATGTTGTTTGACAAACATTTGAAACCATAAGTACGCAAAAAGTAACATGGCGGAGCATATTCATTCCATCTACTTACCCCAAAATATATGCTAGATTTACTTTGTTCTTACGACCAATAAAAACAGTCAAAAACAAATTGTCCTTTGCGACAGCCGCATCAGCGCAGTTAGTAGAGCTTCGGACTCGTAATTTAAGAGTCGTGGCTTCGAGACCCGCCCAGACCAGCCCGATCGGCTGCCTCGGTGTGTCCTTGGGAAAATCACTTAGCTCTTCCTCGGAATGATATAGCCAATAATGTGTTAAAAGTGCCGTGAAAAAAAAAAAAAAAAAAAATCCTTTCATAGAAGATTGACCCAAAAGTGAGACCGGACTTGTTTCAGGGGAGGTCAATCTTGATGGTACTGAAATCTGTTTGTATGCAGTACACTTTTGGCTTTCAGTAGGAGTAATTTTGTTGCGAAGTAGTCGGTTTTTACTGTAAAACGTCCATCATCTTTTGTTTAATATGAGAGCCGTTTTTAAAATGGAAAACATTTGCATGGGCAGTTTTCCAGCTGGATTCTTTCATCTCCAATATATAATATATACAATACCGGACTAAGGTGGTAGAAGACCCTGGAGCAATTTAAAAAATCACCCCACCCCCCCCGCCCGTGTAAGTTACCATTTAACTGCGTTGCAGGGCCCCACGGTGGCGGTGGCTGGGCGCAACTGCTCCATTTGCTCTGCCTTTTACTAGCAACAGGCGACGTCGCTAGAGGGCACTGGCGATCAAGATTAACATTTTCTCAAAATGTCAACCTCATTACACCATGTACTTTCTCCGCTTTCGTATGTAAAAAGCATATCCGAATGTATTCATGGTTGAAAGGTCAAATGTCTATATTTAGCGTATATGACATTGGGCCTTTTGTACAACATATTCGGCGAAAATAAACGAACACCGAATTTTTTCAAAACGCACAAAAAGTAAATAAACGAACATATACGCTCACCTAAGCCTACTTTTTAAATACTTTGGAGTTCTTTTTACGAGAATAATGGTAACATATGTGCGAATATTTGCGGAAAACCCACGAATTACGTCTTTTTAAAGGTCACCCGTGCCAGCAAGAACGGTATCTCTTCATGGCACATGGGTACGTACAAAATGGAAACAATGACAACAACACGACATAAATTGGGTTAAAAACACATGAAAACTTGATTTTATGAAAGTGTAGACGTTTTTACCAAGGAATTAGATTATACAAACGTATTTCTCATTCATTATACCAAATTTATTACAACATTTTGGTACAACGTTTGTTGTGTAATGTAATTTCGAGATTAGAGACTTGACGGGTGATACTGATAATCATATTGAAAATATGCATGTGATTGTGATCACTTAGATATTATCAATGTCAGGTCATCTGCTCTAGGTATGATTCTTATCTAGAGACACTGGTATTCAAATTAAAATGTTCATGTTTAGTAGGGGCGAAAAAGAGGTAAAAGTTAAACTTATTTTCAGTATTTTGAAAAATGAAAACAAATTCATTTCATACCATTTTTTGTGAATATCAATATGAATATTGTCATCATAAAGAACAGAAAATCGCTCTGTAGTATTTCTCTATTTAAACAAAAACATAATCATAACTATTTCTTGAGAATCAAATCAGTGTCAGAAGTAGAATTGTGGAAGTATTCAAAGTAAGTTATTTTTATTTTTTTTGTCATTGATTTTATTTGACAGATATGAAAACTGACCAAAAATATCTTATCATAAAACTAAATTCTAAAATGGCAATTGTTATTTACTAAATTGTGATTTCAGATCAATGTATATATGTACAAGAACACTGCAATGCATTTGCACTATTGCTTTTAAGAGTAACATACAATTTAAACTTGTGTATGACTCATGATTATGGCATTTCAAGCAAAAATGTTGTGGGGGGGGGGGGGCGTGATAAAAAGTTACTGAAAGGCTTCAGAAGTACCTGGAACATAGAAAAAGTGAATTTATTCTTGAAGCTGAATGTTCACAAAACATTTATATATAACCATATGTAAGAAATATGCAACTTTCAGAATGAAATAACATGATGTCAAAAATTAGCGAAAAGTGACCAAAGACCAATATTAACAATGGTGGACGGCTCATGTGTTTGAATGCTTCCTGTGAATTTATTTGAAAAGATATCATAAAGATGGGTTTATTTTTGAATTCTGCACACTCAAATTATGCAGAAAAGGTTCCATTTTAACAGCAACATATAATTTCAACATGTGTATGACTGAAATATATAGTATTTCATGCAAAAACGTTAGGGGGGTGCTTGATAAAAAGGCACAGGAGGGCTTCTGAATTACCTGGAACACAGAAAAAGTCAATTTATTCTTAAAGCTGAATGTTCACAAAACATTTCTATATAAACATATGTAAGAAATATGCAAATTTCAGCTTGAAATAACATGAGGTCAAGAATTTGCAAAAAGTGCCAAAGACAAATATATTAAAAATGGTGAACGGTACATGTGTTTGAATGCTTCCTGTGAATTTATTTGAAAAGATATCATAAAGATGGGTTCATTTTTGAAATTTGCACACTCAAATTATGCAGAAAACATTCCATTTTTGTATATTCTATAATTCTGAAAAAATCATCCCCTGTTGCTACTTTTACCCAACCTCGAATATATATACACTAAACTATACCATGATAATTCAAAAATAAACTTCTCTGTTTAAAATGGTGGCCTTTCTGAACTTTAAGGACACTGGCATAACTATTTTTCCAGCTATATTATTTGATCAAAAATATAATGCAGGTTGATAATACCATTTTCTGCAGCGTTACAAGAAAAAAATAAAAAATTACTCTACATCCCTTCGTCAATACGTGCATTGGGGGTAAATTTAGCCTGGATACAGTTGTCGATATACGTTTGCTTTGCCAATATATTCTTTTCTTTTTATTCCCCCGCTGATAATCCGTCGAAAATAGATTATCATGCGAGGTGTTTTCCGTGATGATTAATCCTATTAAGAGCCAATTTACACATGACCTTGACCTTATCCAAAACGAAGCAAGGATGCGGTCTATTTCGGGACAACTTGATCAGAGTTATTGACACTGATATTAGCCCCATTGAATCCTAGTGGTAATGCAAAGGGCGCTGCGCTCAATTTTCGCAGGTCCACAGGCCGTCATTCTCGAGAACTAAAACGTACTGTAACACAGGCTAGGTAAATTATACGCTCATTACAAAATGTTTGCGTGATATTTCAAAGTGAAATACATCAGCCGTGGGATTAATAACCTTTATCAAAGGGTTTACCATTTTTACCCGTGCTAAGCGCCCACATAACTGCGAACAGCAATGATGCAGATCTGCCGTCACATAATTCAGACAAGGGTATACCCCCCGTTCGCTTGAAATCAAAGATAGAACGGCCGGCCTTTGCTCAAACTGTCGGCGCATTATGAGACAACAGATGAGTCATGGACGTGCTATACACGACATACGGTAAGAGCTGTCAATATCATGGTTTACGGAAATGTGATGTGTAAGATGATTAAAACAGGTGTGATTGTACACACATGATCATCTGTGAATTGTAATAAGTTTAATGTAAACTATTCATTAAAAATATATCAGTGAAGGGTTACACACACACACACACACACACACACACTAACTTCTTTTAACTGAGTATTAGTCATGATTTAATATGTGACATACAAAATGTAATCAGGTAAGTTAGCAATTTTTTAAAGCTAAAGTAAATATACCTTGCACAGGTTAGGGAGAAAAAAAAGTTGCAGCATTTTTTGAATTCTTGTACATGAATTAATAGTTCCACAATGTTAATCAACCTTGCGTCATACAGGTAACATGCGGGAGCAAAAACTAACAAGATCCAACAAAGTAGACAAAAATGCAAAGAATATACAGTAGCTATGAGTAGCAACAGGGGATGATTTTTCAGATTTATAGAATATACAAAAATGGAATGTTTTCTGCATAATTTGAGTGTGCAAATTTCAAAAATGAACCCATCTTTACGATATCTTTTCAAATAAATTCACAGGAAGCATTCAAACACATGTACCGTTCACCATTTTTAATATTGGCCTTTGGCACTTTTTGCAAATTCTTGACCTCATGTTATTTCAAGCTGAAATTTGCATATTTCTTACATATGTTTATATAGAAATGTTTTGTGAACATTCAGCTTTAAGAATAAATTGACTTTTTCTGTGTTCCAGGTAATTCAGAAGCCCCCCTGTGCCTTTTTATCAAGCACCCCCCTAACGTTTTTGCATGAAATACTATATATTTCAGTCATACACATGTTGAAATTATATGTTGCTGTTAAAATGGAACCTTTTCTGCATAATTTGAGTGTGCAGAATTCAAAAATAAACCCATCTTTATGATATCTTTTCAAATAAATTCACAGGAAGCATTCAAACACATGAGCCGTCCACCATTGTTAATATTGGTCTTTGGTCACTTTTCGCTAATTTTTGACATCATGTTATTTCATTCTGAAAGTTGCATATTTCTTACATATGGTTATATATAAATGTTTTGTGAACATTCAGCTTCAAGAATAAATTCACTTTTTCTATATTCCAGGTACTTCTGAAGCCTTTCAGTTCCTTATTATCTTGCCCCCACCCCCACAACATTTTTGCTTGAAATGCCATAATCATGAGTCATACACAAGTTTAACTTGTTTGTTACTCTTAAAAGCAATAGTGCAAATGCATTACAGTGTTCTTGTACATATATACATTGATCTGAAATCACAATTTAGTAAATAACAATTGCCATTGTTTTAGCTATGATAAGATATTTTTGGCCAGTTTTCATATCTGTCAAATAAAATCAATGACAAAAAAAAAAACTTAAAAATAACTTACTTTGAATACGTCCACAATTCTACTTCTGGCACTGATTTTGTTCTCAAGAAATAGTTATGATTATGTTTTTGTTTAAATTGAGAAATACGACAGATCGATTTTCTGTTCTTTATGATGACAATATTCATATTGATATTCACAAAAAATGGTATGAAATGAATTTGTTTTCATTTTTCAAAATACTGAAAATAAGTTTAACTTTTACCTCTTTTTCGCCCCTACTAAACATGAACATTTTAATTTGAATACCAGTGTCTCTAGATAAGAATCATACCTAGAGCAGATGACCTGACATTGATAATATCTAAGTGATCACAATCACATGCATATTTTCAATATGAGTATCAGTATCACCCGTCAAGTCTCTAATCTCGAAATTACATTACACAACAAACGTTGTACCAAAATGTTGTAATAAATTTGGTATAATGAATGAGAAATACGTTTGTATAATCTAATTCCTTGGTATAAACTTCTGCCCTTTCATAAAATCAAGTTTTCATGTGTTTTTAACCCAATTTATGTCGTGTTGTTGTCATTGTTTCCATTTTGAACGTACCTATGTGCCGGGAAGAGTTACCGTTCTTGCTGGCACGGTTGACCTTTAAAAAGACGTTTATCGTGGGTTTTCCGCAAATATTCGCACATATGTTACCATTATTCTCGTAAAAAGAACTCCAAAGTATTTAAAAAGTAGGCTTAGGTGAGCGTATATGTTCGTTTATTTACTTTTTGTGCGTTTTGAAAAATTCGGTGTTCGTTTATTTTCACCGAATATGTTGTACAAAAGGCCCAATGTCACATACGCTAAATATATACATTCAACCTTTCAACCGTGAATACATTCGGATATAATAATGTCGGCTTTTTACATACGAAAGCGGAGAAAGTACATGGTGTAATGAGGTTGACATTTTGAGAAAATGTTAATCTTGATCGCCAGTGCCCTCTAGCGGCGTCCCCTGTTGCTACTATGAGGTTTGATAACTCCAAAAGTATTGACTGAAATTAGCTTGAATTTGAATTTTTGTAAAAATTAAAAGCAATAAGTCTGCAAAATTGGACAAATTTTGTGTCATTAGTAAATACAGATTTTCCTATGCAAATGAGGATGGGAAAATAGCGAAAATAGTAACTGACTCCTCGGAAAAACGGGAAATGCCCCGCCTATTCATTTGAATATCTATTTCTTTAAAAGCGTTGTTTTTTTGTTTTCAAGAAAATTCCCAACGATTCATACGAAGTTCATAAGTATGTTGTGAAAATTTAATGCAAAATCGGATAGAAAAAAATGTAAAAGTAATAATAACTTAAATTTGTATTCGTTATATAGGAAAGGCAAATGCCCTGCTCTTTTGGGTAAGCCTTTCTCTGGTCACCCATTTATGCAACGATTCACTCCTGGCTGGCGATTGAATTAGTCAGTGGTTCATTGGATTCTCTGTTATCGGAAAGTTTACTGACAGATGCCACCCTCAGCTTATGCGTCAGTTGATAATGAGGTATTAAAAACTGTTTGATGGATGGGTTAATCGTGCTGCTTTGCAAAATATAAATGTTTATTTATTCATTAGCCTTGACTTTACTATACCTATTTAGCCTTAACCGTGATCGGTGAAAATTATAAGGATGACGGTTATTCCCATCTGAGTGGCGTAAACTTATTTATAACTTTTCTCTACGGTGCAAGTAATATTGTAAAGTGGGGAACCAATTTGGGGCAATTTAAGTTTGTAATAGATTTCACTTTTGCTTGCATCGTTGCCTATTTCCTTCGGCGTTGAATAAACCAAAACATCATCATAAACAACAACAACAACAACAACGACAACGACACTTTTTCGACAAAAAACTTGCCGATTTATTACAAGTATAGACCCTTTACATATGATGTCATGATCGGCCATTTTGGTAAAAATGTGAAAAAAATTTACTATCAATTTTGTAGGGTGTATGGCAAATCAAATAAATTTGTTGAATCTTAAACAAATATTACATAAGATTCCTCCATAGAAGGAACAAGAGGAAAGACTTTCTGACAATGCCTTATAACGTAATTTGTATGTTGATTGAACCGCAGCATAACTTTGGTTGTGCAACATATAGTGGCACTCCACAGAACTGCCAAGATACTGCCGAAGTCCTTGAGATATAAAGCCGTAGGAAGTGTCCTGGTCTCAGGTGAAACAGACCGGCCATAAAGAAAGCCATCAAAGGCTGGGAAAGAGGGAAATACTACTACTACTAGTTTTTTTCTCTCGTTATTTTATTTAATAAAAGATAAAAGTGATCATATCTTGTGTATCAGCGTATTTGATGTTGGGCAGTGGATCTCGTACACATGCTATTAGGTGTGGGACCTACCATTAACCACTAATTAATTAGACTTTGAGTGATGTTGGGCAATGGATCTCGTACACATGCTAGTGGGACTAACCAATAAACACACAAATAAATTAGACTGTGATGTTGGCAGTGGATCTCTTACACATGCTATTAGGACTAACCACTAACCACACAAATACATTCGACTGTGATGTTGGCAGTGGATCTCTTACACATGCTAATGGGACTAACCATTAACCACACCAATAAATTAAACCGTGATGTTGGCAGTGGATCTCTTACACATGCTAATGGGACTAACCATTAACCACACAAATTTTATTAAACCGTGATGTTGGCAGTGGATCTCTTACACATGTTAGTGGGACTAAAAGTTCCAGCTTCAGAAGGTTTTGCTGCACAAGCTCCAACGCCTGACCTACTCACGCTAACGTATATTTTTGTCGCCGATGTAGAAAACCATCCAAGAATTAACTATGCCTGTTATGAACTAAATATATGTATCAAATGTTCATTGTATTTAATGATTTTATATTATTAACTTTACTAATGTACCGCATTTTCATTGTATTCAAATTGAACTTTGATAGGATGGTATCAGTTGAAATTAATAAACCTCAAATTGAATCAATTAATTCCAGGCAATTTATTGACAAAATATGAATTAAATTAAAACTTCACCATTCGATCTTCTTATTACTGGCGTGTAAAAACTTTATCATTTTTCCTCTCAGATTTATGTGACTAAAATCCTGTTGCCTAGGGCATATGGTTTTTGTTTGTTTATCCGTATCTTCCACTTGTTGTCGTTGGTTTACGCGTAGGAGTCGACTTATTGCTTTCGTTTTACGTTCTTCTAAAGAGACCATTAAGTTAAACACAATAAATCAAGATTTTTTTCTTCCAGTCAAGATGTATAAAACCACATGTGGGGGTTTAGTTGATTGATATGTTTCCATTGTGGCCACAGGCTTTTGGTTTAGTCCAAACACGTGCTCTCGCAACAAACAGCAACAAAGATGCTTGTGGTCTTTGTGGTTTGAAATTATTACTCAGGCAGGAGTTATTTCCACTAGAGGTCCTCCTTTCTAGCAGTGACTGACGAAAGGTCGTGCAGTCTAGAATCTATACCCATTTTTTTTTTATAAATAAAGCTAATGTTACAATACCGTGAAGGAAAAAAAAATCTTGACGTAGTCAAGATATTGAGACTTCTTCAGAGTTTGAGATACCGTGATGAATAATATTTTTTAAAAATCTCCCTTAACCTGACCGGCAGGGGTCGCGCGTATAAGTAGGTAGGTTTGTTGGTGTATTACGGCACAGCAGCACATCAATGACTATTTTGTTCCTTTTTTATATATTTACATGTGTCTATATTAATAGTTTTACTCTTAATTGACTGGAGAAACACTAGTTATTGCATGAAATGTGCAACTGTTTTATCAGTACAGTATATATAAACACCTGCGTGGTTGGTGTTCATGATGTATTGAGAGACAAAAGTATTCAAAAGCTGTTTGTTTCTAGGCTGATAAATATCTATTCTAACCTCTTGCATAGAAAGAGATGTCTTTAATATTAATACAGTGTCTAAATTGATTAAGTCTAACAACCAGGGTACTCCTCCTCAATGTTGTGTGAATGTTAAACCGTACGTTAGATTCATTTGTTTTGTGTGTAATAATTCATTTGTCTTTGATATTGTTTGTGTGATATTTTCATGTTTTTATATGCTTTCTGTATGCAAACTGGGTTTTTTTAAATGCCTTTATATGTTAATGTTATGTTGTAAAGCGCTTAGAGCTTTTTAAAAGAATAAGCGCTCTATTAAGTCATTATTATTATTATTATTATTATTATTATTATTATTATTATTTGCAATACGGTAGGTCTACGAAAGTCCATCCGTCCGGTATCTGATCAGACTAAAATTGCTTTCCAAAATTGAAGAGTAGTTTTCATTCACAAGCTGTCTGTTTTAAAATATTATTTCGATAATGTAACCATCACATGTCCCCTGATGTCACGTTGTGACCAAGAATGAAATATAAAGGTTCTGCTCTGTTAGAGCGGTTCTATATCAGCAGAACCACTATCTATGTAAATCCACATTTCTTCAAAATGAAATGAATACTCAAAAAGAAACTCTTATCTTTTTCAATTTAATAAACATACAGATGTCCCATTATCCTGTAATAGGCACGAGAATCATCTGCATGGATTTTCATCAGTTGTATTTTGAAATGTAGACTATACAGACTTAAAACCAGGTCAATGAATGTTAGTTTGTGTCTCAATATTGTTACTGCGTCATTTGTCTTTTGCGGTAAAAAATAAGATTGGCTTTATCTTGTACATACAATGCTATCATTGTTGCACGACTTTGAGTATGTACTAAGTCAACTGCATGAATCTGTCAAGTATCTTTATTTTTGAAGTCAATTATTAAGTAAAACTTTAAACTTATTTGCCTTGTTTTAAGTTAGTACATGCCTTATTCACCTGTCACTGCTCATTTGCAATTTCATATGTCTGACAAACAACGTGTTGTATCAAATGAAAGCCCAGGACTTTTCCTGGAAACTAACCGACGAAGTTGCTAGTATATTTAAGACGTATGCGTCTATTTCATCAACTAGGCATTGTTTTCATCTCTGTAAATATTGCCTTGAGCAATTTTCTTCTTTTAGTAAACAACGTATTATTTGCAAGGTTCGGACCATGTCGTTGCAGGATTTTAGCGTTAGCTCATTTTTAGTCTATGACATACATGTTCTTTTAATGCATATATTCGTATCCCATACCAGGAAGATCTTTCTTATGAATATTGATTGTAGATGTAAAGTTATCGACTAACACTAACTTAAAGGGTTATCATTGGTGTAGACCCTTCGGTCAAATCGCACAAACGTCGATGTGGATTTACATAGATAGTGGTTATACTAACATAGAAACAGTCGAACAGAGCAGAAAGTTTATTTTTCATTCTTGGTCTCAACGTGACATCAAAGGACATGTGTTGTTTTATAATGTGCACATTAAGGTTTTTTTTTATTATTATACAGCCTCGGTCAAAATAGTGTGAACAATCAATCAGTGCTCATCACAGTTACAATCCTTTCCGGCTTTTGTTGATTATCCTTTTTGGAGTTTCTCTTTTAAGTTGTACGTAGAGTATTTTATATCCACGCAATATTTGTAGCATGCACTATATGAGCATGTACATGTTTATGAGAATAAACCATTGGATTGAACTGAATTTAACTGAATATCGAAGCGTATGCAAAGCAATTGACATCCATTCAGGTGAGTGGATGTCAATTACACGCCTGAACTTCGATATTTTGACTCCAATAGGCAAATATTATTAGCATCATTTTTATTTTTTTTATTTTACGTTTGTACAATTAAGTAATATCATTATGGGTAGTTTAGACCGAGCTCACTGACGACCTTAAATCACACGCGAACGTATGATTTAAGCAAGTGTACACGAACCCGTGGTGAGTCTTCCCCAGTGTGCGCACAAGTGAAGTTACTTCGCAGTCAGGTCAATGCACTGGCAAACATACTGGCAGACTGATCAATATACACAAGCAAGCAGTTATTCAGTTGTCACTGTCTGTAACTCAATTACATATGCGCAGAGACGTCGGTGGTTTTCCATTTCCACCAGCAATATTTCGAACTCAGCCACGCTAATTATGTTTTTTATCCTCTATAGCCATCGAGTATAGTTTATTAATCGTACTGAGACTACTTTGTACTGCCGTGAGAAGTTATGAATAGACACGTACTCGCGAATGTAATCGTTTCAAAATTATTTTACAATCACCGCCAGCCACACCATTTACTATCGATATAGCTCCAACAGCAATTCCGACTGGTATGGCTACGGCAGTTGCTGTCGTTGTAATTTCAGCAACATATAAACCAACTGTGTTTGCAGTGTCGACTCCACAAATAGCATCAGCGACAATACACATAGGCTTGTATTTCACCAGCAACGTGGTTCTTTTGACGCTTTCATCTTGCAGTTGTTGTTCCGCTTCGATTATTTTCTCACGCTGGTAACATTTAGGGTCCATTATAGTTTCTCTATTAATAATGTGATCACGTAGCACAATTCCTCAACTATCATGCCTTATTCAGGTGCAACACACACACGCACTTCTAACCAATTACCCTTTTTTACTGGTACAACTGCTATACAATCACAGACCATATTTTCCTGCGGAATATTTAAATCTCCGGCATTTGTGCGATCTGGGGCACCACGCTCACATAGAACCGTATTAATTACGCCCTTGGTTTGTGTCTGAAACGATTGTACTCGTCGGGATAAACGTTGAGTCCTTCAAACTGAATTTCGTCTCCAGCGACTAATGATACTGGTACTGTAAATGTAAAAAGTTCTGCAACAACATCGTCCGGTCTGTCAATACGTGAAATTGGTGACATTAAACCAAGATTACTCCGATCATTTATCAGTAATATCATTCTATCCCACCAACCATTTAATTCCTGTTAATATCAACAAGTATGATCTGGACTCATGCACCTTTAAGATGTGAGGTTTTGGTTTACCAAAACCATTTTCAAAAAACTCGAAAACAAGTCTACCATTTGCTAAGGTTGATAAGCTAATGTTTTCCTATCCTTCTTTGGTTAATATTCTTGAATCTGGCTCTTGCATCAGTTGAATTTGGTTTCCATTCATGATAAGGTATCCACTCATTTCATCGCCAGACTTTGTAACTTTCGATTTTGTATTGATGTCGACGTAGTCTTTGATAAACGCAATCCACATATCAGAGTCTCTGATTCCCCCGATTCGTTGATTTCGGCCAGGTTTTCGCGACAGCGCTTCGCATTTTCACAACAGCATCTTGAATGTCCACGTTTGATGTTTGTAATTTTCCAGTTCGATCTTGAAATATCACAACCTCGCCCAGGTCGACGTCAACAACAACCCGGCTGGTAAACTCAGTCAAATCCGCGTTGGTGGCAAACCTGAGATCATCGATGCAAGTGCATCCCGCATAAAGCCACCTCGGAAATTACTTTGTCATCGTAAGTAAATCATAAGTGGTCAATGGATGCATAAACGGCGAGGCCACAACAGAAGGCCACTTCCGCTCGGAAGTCTTTGGCTCCCACGCCTGGATAATCTCAGACCTTTTCCTTTTTTTCGAGACGCTATGCGGTCTCCAGCCGCCTTTTTCAGAGCCACCCCAGATGCAGTTCCGACAGCCCCTAACGCAACCGCTTTTGCAACCGCAGGAGCCGCAGCCGCTAACAGCGCTGGAATGCCCTCGAGAAATGGAAATATTCCAACGGTTTTTTTTTATATGTGCCACCTCTGTGTTGTGTTTGGGTCAACCACACGGGGATAGTTCCAGTTAACTTTGTCGGAGAAAGCCTCACTGTTACCCTGCAATCATTTCGTATTGCGCTCCTTATTTTCGCAAGCTGCTTTGGGCTAATACCAACCTTCACTTCGTGATAGGACATTATTAATTACAAATGTAACAGGTTCAATTACGAATTTGAGAAAATTCTATAAATTTTACAGAAGCGCGTCAATAACCCTCATTCGACCACTCAAGCCCTGCAACAATATAGTCTTGTCGGAGAGAATTACAGCAATGCATCTATACCCGCGCGTGTTCAGCTGGGGTCGACGCTGTACAAATCAACCGTTGAAATTATGTTTATCTCCGGTGACCGCACTGTTGTTAGCGGCGTCAATGGTGTATCTGATATGATCAGGAAGGTCGCTTGTGTCTTTGATAAATATACAGACAGGCCAGCAGACCTTGCGTAATCGTCACTGTAACGGGCGAGTGCCGAGAATTGTTGTAGCGACGTCGACGTTGTCAAGAATTGCTTCTATTTCCTTTCCATTGATGAGATAACGTGCGCTGCTAAACAATGCCATGATGCCGTTGTTGACAAATCCGACTTTATCGTTGGCACCGTATGCAGCGCCGTTTTCGTCGCGTACAGGCTTTCTTTGGACTTCAAAAACTACCTCGCACGGAAGAAAATACCGAGATGTGTCATGAACGAACCTGAAATTCTGCTGGTCCTTGCTTGTCTAGATCCCTAGCCTCGGACACGAGTAATATTGGTAATTTTGCTTGCTTCGATCTCGCAACACAGTGTGTCCTTATCAAACGCGGGATCGGATACATCTTTAAACTGAGCCATTGTTTGTACATTATGGTTTCGTCTAATATCTTTTGCGAGACAACCGTAATCCGCTTCCTATTGCCAGATTTGCAATCATTGAATATGACCGACGTTGTTGAGCCGCTTCATTGATGATTTTATTGACTGGGGCTGTCATTGTTGCTGTCGATGGTAGTGTAATTGGAACCTTTGGTGCTTGAGTCACTAATCGTCTTAGTCGATCTCAAATCGATTGAACCGCTTGCAATCCGCAGCAACGTTTTTGAAGCTATCAACGACTTGCATTGCGCGCGAAGACAAGGCCACGTGCATCTTGGGTGCACCAGTAAACAATCCACTGACAACATCACCTTGGCCAGTTCCGTAATATACCGCGTAAACAACACGCATTGGTATCAGAAGTCCACGCACGACTGTCATTTTATTAAATATCAGGTCGATCTCTAATGTACAGTTGTAATGTCAAGGTCTACTCTAATTTACAGTTGCATTGTCAAGGTCAAGGAGAACGTTCAACAGTCATCCCAAGTACCTTCTCCACCACCCTCTGCCGAAAACACGAGCGAGTAATTCGCGGGAAAGCCCCCATATCTGTGTTTTTTCTCAAGTCGAAGCTTTTTCTCTTTCGTGAGGCCATGTTAAATGTCCATTGTTGTATAACACAATCATGTCTTCTTATTGTGTGCGATGCTGCATAAAAACTAGTACTGCAAATCCAACGTGGGTTCAAACTCACAATAATAAAACCGCGATCACTGGAACTTGTGTCCGATGTGGAACAAAGAAGTTAACGTTTGTGGGAACCTCTGGTTCAAGATCCACTGGTAAACGCAAAAGCGGGTTTATAAACACTGACGGCGGTGGACATCACTGCTGCATTAACGAAGCTACCCGGAACACCATGGAGTTAATACCCTGGTGAAAAGCATATCTGGCTCCCTAGACCTAGATACAATTATTGCGGGCCTGGTACACGGCTGGATATACGACTTGATTCTAACAACCAACCAAAGCCTGGAAAAGCACTCGTAAATCGTCTCGATCCTGCATGTTACCTACATGATCTTGTTTATAAGGCATCAAATGATATCCGTGCACACCAACGTGCTGATATAGATCTTATCCATGACTTGAACGCTATTAATCCTACAGTCGAATAAAGAATTGCCAGATGGATCGTCAAAGGAGGCTAAGATTGTACTTGGTGGACAAAGTCCACTAGACAAAACCTCTCATGGTCGCTAACGCGCTACTTGGTCTACAAAGTCCACTCATTGGAGTTAAAATATATTGATATAATAAACAAACATGGATAAGAAACTGGCCGCAGTATACTACAGTCCTTGGAAAGGTGAAGCTGCCATTGAAAAGTTAGCGACTGCGGCAAAACTCACCCATGGGATTGCTCGAGCATGTTTGGCCAAACAAGCGTTGTGTCAAATTTACCTACCAGCGCCAAGGAAGATTTCCCTTGGATGGTTTGATATGAGAACTCCCAACGAAGTTCAACAGGCTGATCTTTTGTTTCTTTCATATGATCGATACGCTGACATACATACAAATACGCGTTAACCATTGTAGATGTTGCCAGCAGATAGAAGGAAGCGGAGCCGTTGATATCTAAAGATTCAGCAGTGTCGCAGATATGTTTAAACGTATATACACACGTTCATCGCTAACACGGCCGCGGCCATTACATGTCGATCCAGGCAAAGAATTTCTTGGAGCCGGTGCTGCATTGTTAACAAAACATAAAGTGTTTGTTCGTGTTAGACATTTTAACATACATCGCTATCAAGCCATCGTGGAATGATTTATCCGTACATTTGCGGAGCGATTATTCGAACATCAGTACGCGCAAGAATTGTTAATGAGGTCTCGGTCTCGGATTCGGAGTGCTAGCACTCTAGAGCAATCACGCGAGTGGTTAACACGACTTTCATCAGTCATACAAATACTAAATAATGAAATCACACACGCAATTCGGTTAAAACCTACTGAGGCGATTCGGCAGAAGACTGTCACCGTTACATATAAATCAGTTGCACAACCACTTGCACCCGTGGAACTAGAAGGCGGACAACATCGTGCTACTGACTCAGTATGGTCCTTCGATGCATTTACAATTTCAGACCGAATTGATTTTCCAGGACAGCCAACATGTTAACATTTGGCACATGCGGATGAACGAGCAGCAAAGCCACGGGAGGCAAAGCCTCCAAACAGAGTATTTGTGCGAAAGGAATTACAAGTCGTTCCCAAAGTCTATTTTAAAAAGTCTATATTAGATCATCGATAGTAAGTTGATTAACAATCGCGTTGTGTCCGTACGCGTCAGTGGTGATTCCGTCCGGGAATATAAATTGCTTGGTATCAAGCGGAGACAAACTCGCCTTGGTCCAACAATACAGACCCATGCAATGTTTCCGCGACAGGATCAGATTTGCTGTGTGTGCGAAATCGCGTCGCTTACGTTAACATTCCACACACATGTCCTGTTTGAGATCTTTTGCAACAACAACTCGGGGAACTCCTTAGCCATTTTAATGTTTTTGCCAGCTAGACCGCTGTGCGGTCCGACCACAGTCGAGTACATTTTGGGTCGCAGTCCCACGTATTTTTCGATTAGTTTTCCCGTGCATTCGTCTTTAAATTTTCCTACGACTTTCTTGTGGGTGTTACTAAACAGTGGATGAACTTTCGAAGTAGTGCGTGGGGTCGAGCTTGTACACACGCATGGCTGTATCACGATACGTCTGAAAGGCATATGCGAGCATCAACACATCTGTGCACAAATATATATCATGATAGTCGCCATGATTTTGACAACTAAACGCCGACCAGACATTGTTTGCATGTGCATAGTCGCTGGCGAAAATGCCTTCGCGAGACCACGACGAATGGAATGCCTCGATAGGTCGTAATTGAGTTTCGGCAAACTTTTCCAATCCGCTATGTACACATACGGGTACACTCCTTTTCTAGTTATCAACTTTAACTTGTCAGGGTTAGCGGTACCAAATCGACTGGTGATTTTGAATCGATCGTTTCCGTCTGCCGCTTGGTTGCTCACGAGTTTGTCCAGGCTGGAATTGAGAAACTGCAGCGAATCAGTGAACTGCGACTGCCCAGTCTAAACGTCATGTACTTTTCCATGTTATTGGGGATGACGTTTATTGGCGCCTTTGATGCTGCGGAAACTGCTAGCATAATCAGGTGACCATCATACCCACGCAGGTTATGAAACACCACAGGGATTCTTGTTTTACTTGAATAACTTCGCAACTGTAGATTGGTGTGCGTCACCTCTATACGTGCCAGTACTGTGACAGTCATTGCGAACTTTTTCGTTGGTGGAGCTAAAAGCACCATCACAGATCCAGCAATGCGTTGGTGCAGAAAACTCACGAATGTCATCGTTAGTCATAATCATGTCTGCGGGCGAAAAGAACTGTTGTCTGATACATTTCGCAGTAACCTCGAGCGATTTAAGAAACACCTCAACCGGTACAGGATTAGTGACTCGGTCACTCCGTCACATCTGACTACAGTGTAGCAAAACCCACATGGGATTTGTTCTGCAACTTGGACTGTGTTGTTATATCCTCAGGAGCGTCCACTGGAATGTTAAGACGCTCAAAGTCCGCGTAAATGACATACGGAAATTTCATTTTTCGTTGTACCACTGTCCATTTCAGAATGTTTTTCCCAGGTTCTCGCATGATTGTACGCTGCGGTTTTTCACTGATTCCAACACAATAAAAGTCATGGTTGTCAAGCATCTGTTGGGTGTTGAATAAATGCAGGCAACGTTTGCATGGAGTCGTTTTACCTTTGTGCTTGCTGTGCCGGTTAATCAACCGGGAGAGATTCTTTATCCATACGTAATGAGATCGCGACTCTGAACTATTCATGCCGCTTAGCAACAGCAGATCAACCTGGGTCCACTCATGTGAATTTTTGTTTCGTACATGTGGGTATAGTGCAAGCGGATAAAAGCCCTTGTTCCAAGCGTACACGTTGACAGCGATACCAGGGTTGAGTTCTTCAAATTTTTTTAGTGTGGTCTTCGTAAATTCAATGTTACCAAACTTAAGTTGACCCAGGTATTGTTTGTATTTTCGAGGCTTATCTGTATCGCAGGATGCAGCGTAGACTCGAGCGTCCATTCAAAACATCGGGTGTCATCGTTTTTCACATTTACCAACGCGGTGAAACATACTTCGGTGTTGGTATGTAACTCGATCCACGAAAAGTTTTGTATGGGGAAATATGAAGTTGAACTTCCAAGCATCTGGAAAACATCCATCCAAAACATCCTCTGGAGTATTTTTCAAACTTCTCGAGAATCTTTGCATAGCTTTTATCAATTTCATCGTTGATGACCTCAGTATCTTTATGGTTCAAGATTACACAGGCACCACTATGAAACCAAGACTGTGATGTTATAGATGGTGTAAAACCATCTTTGGTTAATGGCTAGGCATGGTAAATTCCACAGTGAGAATAATATCAACTTTGAATCCAGACGGCAGCGCTGTCTCGCCCGTCTGCTGCAGCGTTGATATGATTCCCGGACGCATATTTGATGAAAGTTTTACAACGTCTCTGTTTGGCTTATATACACTTGGAATAATCGCACGGTAATCTTGAAGATCACGAGAGCGTTTGTATAATTTGAATTCTGGAACTTTTTGGTGATGAACATACTCGACTGCCCCAGCGGCGATAGTGGCGGTTTTGTTCATCCTCAACTATATATACAATTTCCTCCCGCTTGGCTCGTGGAGGAATTTTAATATTTAGTCGTGCTGCATTTTCACGAAGCTGTCTCACAGTCAGACGCTTTTCGACTATGATACCTAATAACGCAAGTATGTCAGCTTTTCTTGCACCTGTTAGTATTTATATATTACGCTCGCGCGCGGATTGTTTTAGTTGTTGTACTGTTAATGTTGCCGTTGTAACTAGCTGTAGTTTATTCGGGGCAACTGGCTATGGTTCAGTTACGAGTCCTAATAACTCAAGTATGCCAGCTTTTGCCTTACTGTTTGGTATTCGTATTACACGCTCTCGCGCAAGTTGCCTCAACTGATTGACGGTAGTCATACTGATATGGCAGGCATACTGATATATAAGGGAACATCATTGTCTAATTGCAAATTCCAAATTCCGTCAATACATTTTGAAAGTATTTTTTTTTACTTTACCAGGCTCAGAAACTGCAATCATTTCAATCCTGGCTAATATTTCATTTACTTCTGTATATTTTTCATCAACAGTGTTGACGTTGTCGGGTGTTTCCTCAACAGTGTTAACGTTTTAACGTTGTGGGGTATTTCTACAACAATTACTTTGGTGAATCTTCGCCGCCGCGCACTATATTACTCGCGAACATTTCCGCATGCCGGCAAAGCTGATCACCCGACTTTTCTCCGATACCACATTTAAGACATGGTCCAGCATCCAGATCTACACGTAGCGCGAATGATTGAATGAAAATTCTGACATATTTTAAAGTTTAATGTTTTGGTTCTTTTTGCACACAAATAATCCGCAGTTTATCCTGCCTTAGTGTGGGCTATCACCACAACTGGTCCACTGACGGCACGAGTCATATATTTACATATATAAAAGTGGCTCAAACGAAGATAACATACAATATGAGCTGATAGTAAATTAGTCACTATGTTACCCTTTTTAATAAAAACACGTTATTATTATTATTATTAGTAGTAGTAGTTGTTGTTGTTGTTGCTGCTGTTGTTGTTGTAGTTGTTGTAGTAGTCTGAATATTTAAAATGCGTGCGTGTTAATTAACCATGCCCGACGCAAAAACCCTCTATAGCTGAGGTTAGAAAATTAATCATGAGTATTACTGACATGGCCTAGAGAAAGAATGTGAATGGCGCACTCACTTTAAATTGAACTTTTTTGATAAATTTACAAATCTGATCTAACTTAGCGTAAAACTACAATGATTAGATTTTTCTGTTCTTGTTTTTTTTTTTTTTTTTCAAACTGTGTCCTGGATTAAGAATTACATTGCTGAATTTCTGGATTCGATCTCTGCTGCCGTTTCATGCATGTGTTGTTTTCAAGCTCTAAAATAAATTAATCAGACTGATATACAGTTGAAATGAGAGGACAATTTTAAAAACTTTCCTAAAGTAAGCATTAAATTAAAAAGTACAACAGGATAGACCTATGTGAAACTGGGTGTTTTTCCTGATTGTCTAAAGATGATATTTTCCTGGACGAAGGCTGATACGTAAAGCTTGATATTCAAAGTATCTTAGACTTTAAAGATCACAACTAACCGGTCTCATGACTGAAACAGAAAGCAAACACCAATAGCGACGTAATGTTAACGCACATATAGATATAAAAACATGTAACTTTACTCCTCAGTCGTGTTCAAAACATGGCTATAGTATTTCTGAACAGGATACAGGAACACCCTTACAATCCAACAAAGGCCATATATTTTCAATAATTAGAATGATGTTTAAAAGTTGTTTGCAATGGTTTAGTATGAGCGTTAACCATGCATTTTAAAGTTTTCTTTTAAATGTTCATACAAGCAAGTTTCTCTTCGAACAGCCACGTGGTAGAGTAAATCTAACCCACAAAACATTTCTTCACGGATAATTTAAGACAGAATTTTTTTTTGTTTCTTTGTCAGTCACATATAGTGTAATAGAAACAAAAACTTTACCCTAATACAAAATACAGAGGGCAATATAAGTTTTATTCTAGAACGTCGTTCATACACTCCAATTTTATTAATTTTTGCTGGATATTATACAGATATACCTATCTATAAGGTAATCATCTAGGTTAGGGGTGTCAAACATACGGTCCGCCAGACTCATTATTTATTATTATTATTTATATCAAATCTGGCCAGCCATAGCAAATGAGTTTGATACCCCTGATCTAGGTAATCCCAGGGATAAACCAATCTAAGGGGGGTGGGGGGTGGGGGTGGTCAATATTATCTCATTTGAAGAGGTCATTTACTAGTTATTTATCCATATAACTCCCCTAAATTCAATGACCACTATAATGCTGAAATCAACACGTGGTTTTTTTTAAAAGTCGTGTCATCAAAGCATCACAACATTTGCTTCCCTTTTTCCAAACTTCTGTTTCAATAAGTTAGAAGTGAATGCGTTTAGAATTTCTGATACAACACTATTTATACATTCCAAGTAAACCAAATCACTTCACCTACCTAAAAAAGGCATTTTACCCTTATGGTAAAATTATTGATTCAAAATATGTATCAACCCCTGTAGGTTGTTCGATGTTGCTTGATTACTTGCGAACAATAACATGGATTTATCTTTTAGCACTGATACATTTCTTTTAAATCCCCATACATAAATTGTTTTAAGGAAGTCAAACTCCTGGGAAATATCACCTGCATTGAATGAATAATTTCATAAGTCGTGTAAAGTGTTTACTTCAATTTTTGGTATACCGATACATTTCTTTTAAATCCCCATGCATAATTTTGTTTTAAGGAAGTCAATCTCTTGGGAAAGATCCCCTTCAATGAATCTACAGTTTCGTAACTTCTGTAAAGTGTTTCATTCATTTTTTGTATACCGATACAATGACATGTGAGGAAGTCAAACTTTTGGGCAGTATCACCTGTAAGGAATGTATAATTTCTTAACTCCTGTGTTGTTCCTGTAAAGTGTATTTCTTTTATGTTGTGTGTGTGTGTGTGTGTGGCGGTGGTGGTGGTGGTGGTGGTGGTGGTGGTGGTGGGGGGGTTATAACGATGCACGGACACGTGAGGAAGTCAAACTTTGTGGAAATATTATCGGGAAGAAATGTATAATTCAATAACTCCTGCACAACTACTGTAAAGCGTATTTCCTTATTTTTTTAATTTTTTTTATAACGATATAATGCAACATAATAGTACATCAGCAAATAATCAGTTGTTGTTAAAACATTTAAGGTGGTTCTAACAGAGAGCTAGTTTTGAATATGTAAGATAATTGAGAAATAGCACCCTCTAAAAACTTGTAAGTAATTAAATTTTAGTTATAATACAATTTAGGCATGCACTCCCTCTATATTTAAAAAAATCTCGAAAATTAAAAGCATGTAGTTGAAGCTGCCAACAATAGAAAAGTCATGAAATTCATGAATGAAATAAGTTTCAAATATATCATTTAAGAATCGTGTCAAATGCGCCATTAAAGATATCTAAATCTTTCATTTTTAGTGTAGCCGAGTAAATAAACAATATAAATATTTAACAACTATCCATATGTTGAATTTTATTGCCGTTGATAGTAGCAAGATAAACATCTCCATACCTACATAAACCAACTGATCTATTATGTCTAATTTATTTACTTACAAGATCCTACTCAGAATGAATGAAAGGCCATTTAGTTCAGTATTTCAAGTTGTTTATATCAGACTGGTTCTCGGTGAAGGTAACACTCCTTTTCCTGTCCAACGTCACGCAACGTTATTTTATAATTCACTGACATTTGATTATTTTGCAGAGTGATGACATAAAAACAAATTTAATACATTTACATCAAGCGTTATGGCAGACTTATTGTCATTTAAATTACATTACCGTATATATCGAATTCTATTGGACAATTCATTTTGAATATAACGTCCTCATTTTTACAATGATTTTCAACTGTTTATTTCCCTTGAACAAGAATAAAGATTATAAAGTTTAAATGATTTCCATATAAGTTATTTCCAATATTAACTATACAACAGCTTAGAGATGCTTACAAGAAGAAACATAGGAACTGAATTTGTTTCATTTTAATCATGTTACTTTCTAATCCCTGCTTGTCATCTTTGGTGTTGAAGCTCAGACATGACACGATTTTACATTTTCCTATGGTGCAAAAGGAAAACAGTCCTTGCAAAAGCACCTGCAGGAAGTTGTATACAAAGATATGTTTGTTTTGCTGACCTTTCCTCCATATTTCCGTCAGAAAATAATATAAACTCCAGTTACTATATGTGATAAGTAATGAGTTTTCGAGTACAATGGAATATCACTCAGTTACGTATCACTCGCTGCAGACGGTCATTTAGTGCATTTTTTGTACTATAAAAAAGAGACAAGTCCTACTCTTAGTGTGTCTAAATTATTCTTAAAATATCAGAACAACCGAAGAAAACAAAGATTACTTATAACAAAACGTAGCGGATGAGCTCACGTTATTACAACCATTCATAAAACTTATTATCTGGAGACGTGTGTTATAGGACACGTGACTGTAAATGAACAGAAATGGAACTGGATTGAAGCCATCTTTATTCCCTGAAAGGATTGCTAATTGTTATTTTGATACTAGTTTCAATGGGAAACAAACCAAACTCATATGTCCCGCATGCACACCCACCCCACCCCCACCCCATCCATATATATATACATACATAAGAGATTTGATCCACAAATGCAGGTTCATGGACACTTCGTACAAAATAAAACGAAAGGTCTACATAACTCAAATTTTGCTATATATAGTAGAGACCATTTTCTTTAAAATCTACCAAATTGTGTGAATATGTTCTATTGGTTTCATAATTATAATACTTTCTTTTATGTAACATAGCTTGACCCGGTGCAACTTAAAATAAACGTTTATATTTAGTACTTGTTGATTGGTTATTATTATTGAAATGAATAAAATACCTGCAAATTGATTGGTTAGTATTACTGAAATGAGTACATGTTGATTGGTTAGTATTATTGAAATGAGTAAAATACCTGCAAAGTGTCAGTACTGGATTTCCGGACGACACATTTGAATTGTGGCTTTATTCTGTTCGAAAATAACATAATCATTATCAACCGATACCGTTCTCAGAAAACTTTAAGGGGCACGTACAGAATAATTTCGGAAGAAAAATGAAGTAACCTATCAACGTATAATTTTCAGTGAACTTTGGTAAATAGCTGATGGAAACAAAGAAGATGCTGGAAATGGGTATAGAGCTGATTATTCTCTTTTTACATTAGTGCATAAAATAGGGAACTTTAAAGAATGGAAAATCTTTTTGGAAGTTCAATAACTCACTACTTAAAGACAGGATATATATATATATATATATATATATATATATATATATATATATATATATATATATATATATATATATATATATTTATATATATATATTGAAAATATAAAACAAATAATTAAAGACAATAAATTACAACATTTTCCTGATATCATGTCCAAATTGATCTCAGTGATAGTCCGAATGATGACATGCAATTTAAATAAATGATCAATTATTTTTTTTAAGGTTCTTTTAACGGAAATTACAGCAAAAACAATACATTATACTTTATTCATGAAGAGGCAATGAGAGAATACAGGAAGCGATCTGATGCAAGAGATTAATATTTTATCAAATGATAATTAAATAATTAATACTAATTTAATCGGTGAAAAATAAAACCAATTACGGTTGTGTAAAAAAAAACTTCAGGGTCATATTATAAAGTCAAGAGTTAGATGAATTGAGGAAGGTGTGAAAATGACGACATATTTTTTTAGCAATTTAGGAAACCGGAACTATCCCGGCAAATATATGAAAAGTATTATACAATATGACAATACTATCCTTACAAAAAGATATTTTTGAAGAGACACAATTCTATTATGAAAGTCTATATGCCTCAAGAGATGTTGAAAACATTGATCTAAACTTAATATTTGATGACTTTGATATTCTAAAATTAAATAGAAATCAAAGTCAAGACTTATGGAGCAAGATATAGTATTCCGAAGCTTCACCTGCTCTCAAAAACATTAACAATTGTAAGAGTCCAGTTTCAGAAAGGTTTTCTACAGAGTTTTGTAGGTTTGTTTTGTGTGTGTGAATGATTTCGAATATTTTCTAGTTAGGTCAATTAACTATCGTTATGAAAGATCTAGTTCTCTCAGAAACTCAAAAGGAACTAGTGTTTCTAAAGGTGATAAAGATAAGAATTATTAAAAGAATTGCGGACTAATATCTCTCCTTAATACCACCTACAAAGTGGCCTCGTCGTGCATTGCTAATACGATTTGTAACAAATTTATTACCATACTTAATTAATGACGATCAAACTGGTTTTATGGCTGGTAGATCCATTTATGAAAATATAAGAGCAGTATATGATGTAATGTTTTAGATTGAAAAGCATAACATGCCAGGATTGTTACTACAGATTGATTTTCAAAAAGCTTTTGATTCTGCAATAATAGAGTTCTATTATTTCAAGTACTAATTTTTTTTTTCAACTTCAGTAATTCAAATGTAAAATGGATTGAAACATATTATCACAATATAAAGTTTTGTGTAACTGTTAATGGACATATTTCCTCTTGGTTATATATATATATATATATATATATATATATATATATATATATATATCGAATGTAGACAAGGCGACCCTCCATCACCTTTTTTGTTTTTACTCTCTGCAGAGATACTGTCATTAATGATTAAAAAGATTAAAGATATTATTGGTATTAATATAGATGGAAACGAATTTCTAATAACGAAACAACATTCTTTCCGCATGGATCCGAAAACGCTCTTAAAAATACAGTCCTCGCATTAAAATGATATGCAAAGATCTCCGGCCTTAATGTAAATATAGAGAAAACAAAAGTAATATGGATAGAAAGCGTGATAAACAGCAACAGCTGTTTGTGTATAGAGTATAATTTATGATGGATGGACATTTCACAATACTAGGTATTATCTTTTCTACATATTTAAGTCACATGATAAATCTTAATTAAGAGGGTAAATTAAATGAAATCAAAATACTATTGACTCAATGGGCCAAGATAATTCTTCCCCCTTATGGGTAAATTACTGTCATAAAATCACTTGCTTTATCAAAATTAAATCTCCTAGTGATAAGTTTACCAAATTCTCTAGAATGGTTAATTAAAAAATTAAATATATTAATTTATACATACATTCATGTCATTTAAGCACAGGTTACAATTATCCATATGAAGAGATAAAATGCATAATGAACAACGACGAGACATATATTTCATTCAGTAAGGATTTCATACTTGATAGGTAAATGATAAAGCAGCCAAAAGGACAATTAGTTTTGTAAATAGCTTTAGATTCATGTTGCCGTCATTAGAACAGATGGCTGAAAATTCAAGTGATGACAAATTTACAGGGGCACTGAAACATTTTATATAAATGACACCTAAATATTTGAGGAAAGACATTTACCAATACGAATCCATGAATACCTTTGTAAGGTTTAAAGAAACAGCTATACCACCCAAAGTAAAGTTGTATTCCAGTTTAAACGATTGAGACATATCCAGTGACTATTATTAGTATGTTTAGGATGTAATGGAAATTTTTTAGCCGGAAAATACTTGGATATCTACATGAGTATTACGTAAGCAAAGATACATTGATGCTATGTGACAGTTTTGTCCAGTTTAGGCCAAAATCACAAACTAGATTCTTCTCACTACCATAATGCACCAGCACTTACTCATGATGCAGGTTTCAAACTATCAGGTGTAAAACTTGAACTTTTCACAGACTATGACAGGTTTCTGATGATTGAGAGTGGATTGAAAAGAGGAATTAGTAAGATATTACATAGATACGCCAAAGCATATCATGGATACCACTTCCACAAAGATGGTATTATAAAATAATATGATGAGCACCAAAGGTCAAGGTCAAGACTATACATTATGTATGTAAGTATTAATAACCTCCATGCACGGATCATGTGCCAACACATGTCAGTAACTTTTGATGGTCCACTGATGAGGAAATTTGATGGGTAAAAGAAAATTTGTTCAAAATATCGGAAGAGTATGATACTGGTTACATTTTAGGAGTTTGTTTGTAGATGCCATTACACATGCATGACCATTTCAAAGACTACCCGTTAGCTCAAGAGAAAAATAAATTTCAGATGAAAATGATGTATCTCCCAAGCAAAATAAGTTGACTGACTATTACTAGAGTACAAAAGCAACTGTACCAAAGCTAGTATGTACATTGAAAAACGAAGATAAAAGATGAAATTCAATACCGAAACCTAAAGCTTTACGTACAGTTCGTTTTCAAGCTGAAACATACACAGATTTTTCTTTGAGGAACGATCGTGGTCTAAGTCCTACATTTAACTGAATACACACACGAGATAAAAAGAAAGTAACATATGATTTCGAAAACGACTTCTTCAAACTAATGAATAACAGTGTGTTTGCTAAACATATAGAAAGAACAATAGTAAATCATGTGCAGATGAACATAATTTGTTCAAATGCCAGTGATCTATCATTTGTCATGAGAAAAATGATTGATTATGACTTAATATTAGTCAGTTTGGAAAGTAAATCAAATTAACATCACCAATTTACTGTGAATTTAAAGTGTTAGAGGTTAGCAAGTGGTTCATGTATGAATTATATTCCAAGTTGGAAAACAAATACAGTGATAGAATGAGAATACTCATGACTCATTCTGATTTATTGTGTATCCGTGTTGAGACAGAAAGTTTTTAAAATGTCATGAAGGATGACATCAAGTTCTATGACACTAGAGACTATCCGAAAGACAACATATTTGGATTACCACCAGGGGCCCCAAGTGGACGAGTGATCTAAGGCACTCACAGATCACTCACACATCTCATCTCTGTCCGCGTGAGTTCGACTCTCGACTCGACCAACATGGGTGTGTGAGATAGCTTGCCAGTAGCTTCCCGTGGGTCTGTGGTTCTTCCCGGGTTCTTCCTCCACCAAATATACTGGTCGCCATGTATAGCCTATGAGGTGTTGTAAAATGGCGTTAAACCCCACAAAACCGACTGGTAGATGCATCATTTAATTTTACAGAATCACGTATATGTATTATACGGTTATTGTTGAGGTTTAAGTCACTAGCGTTTGGCTGTGTACAGCCGTCTCATCTTTTTCCTCTGATTTTGTCTCAATGCTTAAAGGTGAGACGATCTCACTGGCCCCTCTGAGTGATATTGCTACCATCTACGCCCTTCGCTTGACATAAAAAGCATGTTACAAGCATTCCAAGAAAATCAATAACTTTTCTACCTTCGTCGTTTGAACTAATATTCAATCTGTTAATTGTACCCCCTGATTAATTGTTAGTAATGGTCGTTAACCATGTATGAAACAAAGTCACCGTGGAAAATATTTGTAACAGAGAAATACTCTAAAAATGTTGAAAAATTTCGCTGAACCGAGGATATGCCGTTACCATTGAAATTGTGTGTGTGCGTTATTAATTTAATCAAGGTAAATGTATACATTTTTAGGTTTTAAAAACCCACAAAATGTATCTGATTCAGCAAATGATTGATTGGATCTCCGAATATTAAATCCTAACAAATTAGCTGTATTTGGTGATATACACAGTGTAATTGTCACTCAGAGTGATTTTAAGTTTTGAGTTATGTTTCAAATACTCGACATCTATACTTTCTTCATTGTCACCATTTGCAGTCAATCCCTCTTTTAATTTGTTCAATTACTTGCTCACGGTTGTTAAAACATCAGATTTTAAACAGTCTTTGTTTCATTTTTATCATTTATGTAGTAAAATATATTGCTTTTGAGTTCATGGGAAATAATTGTGATAGACAATAAAAAAATTTATTCTTCGCAACTATATCGATAGTTTATCATTTCTGTTATCATTTGGATTGGTAAAATATATTTTTTCTCAGGGAATACACGTCATACTTTTCTGCACTGCGCTGTCTATTCTAATATAGCTTTCCATTATGTTCTACTGATGCTATGCTATTCATCTAGCAATAAAGGTTTGCTTATGAGAAACATTTTTATACAACAAGTTCAAATATCACAGAGTTAACGTTTTTATGTTCAGCTTCTATCTTTTGTTGTAATATGATAGACTTTTTTATGATCTCTGAAATTTTTCCTCTTTCTCCTTTAATTTCTCTCCTTCTTCCAAACCCGTTTGTTCAATTCCACTATGTGCACCTTTAGTGAAGGACCGACGTCTTCTCTCTCTGTGTTGTTTATTTTTCCTGATTGCAATTTTTATCATGCCATTGTCTCTGTTCTTGGTCCAAATAATCTCCTCATGGTTATTGCTTCGTTTATCATGTCGTCGATACTGTTGAACTTACTGATTACAGAAATTATATTTCACCGTGTTTTAAACATTCTTGTAAATAATTGTTTCCTTGAAAGCTTTTGCATCAAAACATTTTAAATGCTGCACTAAACCAAATGCCAGTATAACAACTTATACATGTAGCTATGCCTGCAACACTGAATTTTGCTGATGTTATTTTCTCATTTCAAAACTTTCTTTGCTTCTTTGTATATCTTTCTTGATCTCTATACTGTTCGATATCTTAAGCCAAATCATTTTTTAAAAATGGCGTTAAGTTTTTGCAATCCATTGTCTATCGGACGTTTCCCGAAGGGATAAGCATGTGCGTTGCACCGAAGGTGTACCTCGCCATCGGTAATTGTGCACAACAGCAGTGTAGGATATACCAATGGAGCAATTCGTGTCTTTTCACTCATTTGGACTTTGGAGTGGTAACCGGTTTTACTTGCTTTATTTTAGTGTGTACTGTTGTACTGTACCTTTGGAACTCATTGCCTGCATTACCGTAGGCTAAGTGCACCTTCGTGGCAACGTTATAATTTATTATTTTAATACTTTTCTCTGACTTGCTTTTTAAAACAGACATGTAGTCCTTTTGTTACGACTCTATGGTCTTAAAATAATGTAACAGAAAGAAAGTGAAACCAACAATGTCATTAAAATCAACAAACAATTTATTTCTATATAATTAAAATGAAGATCAAAAGACACTTACAGGAACGTGATTTAAAATCCAAATATTCCAATAATGCTAAGTGTCCTAATCACAAGTCCTAAATATAGAATGTTCTGAATGAATGAATGTTCCGATTGAATGAATGTTCCGAATGAACAAATCATCCGCGTGAATGAATGTTCCGAATGAATGGATGTTCCGAATGAATCGGTAGTCCGGAATGTCCTGATGTACCCCAATAATGTAATCCAAATCATCTTTGAGAATGTCCACAGGTATTCAAAAGTCATATATTTAAATCCAAAGGTTGATGTAATCACTTTAGGTAACTCAATGAATGTTCCAATAAATAATTATTTTCGAATTATGTATACAGCAATACAGCATTACAGCACTACAAGTTTACAAGATTACAGTACAACTAATATTTCAAACAATCTGATGATTCCAAAGGCTGATCATAAAAACAGATGTTTGTAACACAAGATTTAAAATTGGAATGGAATCTTATTTACCAAATGCTGTATAAATATAAGACAAGTCACATGACAGAATGTTCTAGAATACTAAATATTGTATGTGATTTTTGACACATAACTCTAAAGAAATTCTGGTTTTATCTGTAAACAAAATCAACCTTAACCTCAAATTGAATCAACAACTTGTTTACAAAAACCATCCTTGAACTCAAATACTAAGTAAACAAACTAATTCAAGGAAAATAGTTAAACATGTCAACATTATACTTAATATTAAGATATAAGCAAATAATAAAGTCAAGAAACATTTATAATTTCCTAAAATATTTATAATATTATATAAACATCATACATAACACTTTTAACCAGAAGTACTCATTCTCCTAAATAGACATTATGCTATTATTTCGCGATAAAGGTTGACTTTTTCAAAACATTTGTTGAGTATCAATTTTATCTGGTAGGAACCCATGTTCTACTAGGTAAACATTTGTGAACTGGTTAAAATAAACTGACGGTAAAAAGGTAAGTTACAACTCATGTTTCAGTGTTACTTTTAGTAGTGAAAACAAGTTTAAATTTAACTAGGTAAATGAAAACAAAGGATACGAAGGTATATCCCAGATGGGAAGAAGGGGAAGATATTGCTGAGTTCCACGAAACAGGTACTTGCTGCAAAACCTTGAAAAAGGCGTACAACAAAAAATGGAATAACAAAAATAGAGGATACTTTCAAAAATGGCATAAGGAAAACATGGAGCACGTAAATAAATACCACGGGCAAATATACCACAACGATGACGGTTTTAAACTTATTTATAATACAATACTAAGAATATTTAAATCATTGAAGCAAAACTTCATAAATGAGACCTTTGATGAGCAGGTAAGAGAAGTAAGGGCATTAACACCTGATTACCACTTAAGAATTCAAAGTGGAGAGATTTCCTGCAGCGAAAAGTTTATTCGCTAAACAAGAGGAAAAAGAATAAAGTTTTATGTAAAAGCTGTGGAAGTTTCAATTCGAAAACATAATCATTAAAAGTTTATGTTGACATGTATGATAATCATATCGAAGTGCTAAACAAAGGCATCAACAAAGCAATAGACCCGAACAAAAAGCTACATTGCAAGATGAATTAGAAAGTAGAAAAGGGGAGACTTTTCAGAGAGAAAAAATCAACTGAAAAGTGAGAAAAACTGCCATTTGGTGAAAGGATGAAACAACTGTTTGAAGAAAATGGTGTTACAATAGCTGCTATAGCCACTGCAATAGGTATGAAGGTATCAAGTGTTGGTCTGTCTGCAGCAAATTTTGTCAAAGGTTTAGTAAATGGTGATGGAGGAGGTGCTGCACCATCAGGAAATAATGATGATTCGTTTAATGACAATATTAAAAACGGGTTTAATACATATTGGTGATTATTTGTTTTAGTTAGCAAAAAAAAAAAAAAAAAAAAAGCAATAGCAGCATTGTTTCTATTACATTTTTAAAAGTGCTTGATACTGTAGAAGCAGACTGTGCAATAGATAGTCTGTTTTGTACATGTGAACCTAACATGCAGATTACATAAGACAAGCCAGTCGGTTCATGTTTGTTTGCCATATGACTCATTTCATCAGCTGACAATGTCCTCCATTATTCAACAGTACCTGCTCCATAATTATATTTAAGTTTGCAAGCAGTTAAAACAATAGCCGGTGTAGGCTCCCCAAAACCTTGGTGCATTGTTTTATGTTATTTCAGCACGATTATGATCAAGCATTTGTTTTTTCCTTGAGGTATCTCCAGTGACGATGTGATGGAATTGTAAAATGATTGCAAATCAAATTAAATTGTTTCATATCTTGTTGTTGTTATTTGATTTGAATGCATCGTCATCTGGTATTTTCGCATCTAAAATAAAGATGAAATTGATGAACTGGTTTGATTAATTCTGGTACATTTTTGTTATCAAATATCAATAGGAAATCGCACAAACAGCATATTCCATCCACTTTGCCAAATTTAGTTTGATTCTGCCAAAACCTCATGTCACACAATGCTCTGCATGTGTTGATAATGTAATCATTGTCAGATTTTAGAGTATAGTGATAAAAATGTTCAAAGACTTATATGTGAAATATTGATATTCAGGATAGTAAATATTTTATCTCGCTAAACGCATTTACTGTTTTAACTTGGTTACGGTGAGATAACCAATGTATTGTATTAAACTGAATCGCAAGACATGGGTTAGGTTGTGTGCTAGTCTGCTTTTTTAAAAAATCTGAAGTCCATCGTGTCATAGTCAACGTGTGCCGTTCTTCCTTTGGGAGACCTCGTCGCCGCATCGACACCAAAAGCACGATCACAGTAGAAGTAGAGCCTATTACTTTTGGACTGGATTCCTTTAATGTTGTCTCTGTGTACCGCAAGCAAGGTTCCGCCGTTTCTCTTGGGTCTACAAAAACACTATTGTGTTTACGTCTATCAGTAAACCTAGTTTCATTCTTAGTTTTAAGGAAAATTACCATGACATTGGCTTTTCATATTCAAATACATTGAGCCTCTATTTACTTCTGTTTTACTATTTTAATCTCGTTGATTTTACGCAATGTTTACATCTCTGGCATTTTGCATTTCGTTTCTCCATTTCCTCTATTTTTGTCTGTTGCATTTATTACATTTTACAACCGGTTGCATCCTATATTGATTGCTTAATTTATTTGTTTAGTTCAATTTCAATTAATACTAGATGTAAAATGAAAGTTTTGAAGGAACAGGATCTTAAAAACTTGTATATACACACCATATAAAAGCTGTATTGAATTTTACTTGATGCAAAACTCTTCCAATATCAACTGATTTTGGTTACTTATGATGTAATTTTTTGTTACAGAAGGTTTATGGACGTATTGGGATTATTCATGTTAAATATTTGTCCAGAAAAAAAATGCATAGTTGATTGTGTGAATTCTATTTTTTCTTTGTATACAATTTAATAGATTGTATCAATATTTGTGTGATGTTCATTATCTCTTATTTTTTTTCAAAAATCTCATAGACTAACTTGTAGTCTTTTACAATGTATTTGTTTTTCAACTGTATTTTAAATGTAGATGGACTAAACTTCCAATTTGCTAATGCTATCCGTATAATATCTTCTGTGATGTCATTTATTACCCTGCTAGGACATTATCTACATTGCAGTTGCCTTGTCACGTTTTTCATGTGTACCATCATGTATTAACCGGTGACCTATTTGGATTTGCGTTTTTTATTTCCCTGTGATGTTTCACATATCAGATATATTTCAATTTCTTCATACTCTAAACTACTGGTTTCTTAAATATATCTGTCACATTATAGAATCTCGTTATTTTCGAAGAACGTAAAGTTTTCATGTTTATTAATACTGTTATTTGTGCACTTTTATTCAGGCTTTCCCGATGGAGGTGTCGTCTAAAGAGGAGAGGTGTTCTTTTGTCATCTCAATTATTTTATGGCATAATGTTTTATGTTGGCTCACAACTGTTAAAAGATTGATATTATCTTTTCCATTTCACTAGCACATACATTTTACCGTTTACTCTTTTAGTCTCCAAGAACTTTTCAACTGTACATATGTTATCTTGTTTGTTGTATAAAGATATATCTTGTGCGAAAAACATGCCCAATATACCACCCCTTCGTCACACACATTTTAAAACCTTCCACTTTGTAAACAACTTAATCAACTAAAATTACTTGCCTTATTTTGAATATTTCTTCTGTAAAGTGAAGACGGGATCCCTTTTCACAATTTGTTTTTTATTTTGAAATTTTAACTGTTTCATCGATTTTAAATTTAGGCATTCCAGATATATAATCTGTCAGGTAACCAAATTAATTATTCCATTTTTTTGATATAGTTTCTTCTTTGCTTGATTGAGTCATATCTATTGATATGTGATGAGTGCTGTTAGATCCCTCAATACAATTTGGTAAAGCGTTTTACATATATTCTGCTTTCGTTTTTAGTGAAATGCTTCCATATACTAGTCTTTAACGTTCTGTTGAACCTTTCCACCAAGGATGACTTTTTGTCTGAGTAAGTTGAACTATATGTTGTTTTAAATCTGTCTTTGTTTTATATAACTTTTATCTCTGTTTTCATTTAATCGTTGTTGATCGACATTGTAAAGTTTACGCGATCTTTAAATTGTACTGGAAATTTAGCCGAATAACAATGTGTGTATTTACCGATATCAAATATTTCTTCTTTATACTGCACTGTTTAGCCATCTTGCTATCAGAGCTGTTTATTTCAATGATGATTCTTTTGAAGGTTATTCTTCAACACATAAAGCATTGACCATACGTTTATCCTGCAACTAGCACTTTCATTCACTCGTCACAATTTATGCAATAAGCCATGCTTTATTGGATCATATACAACCTCTAACATTTAATGACCTTGCACAATTTTAACAGTACATTTTCACATCCTTGCCAGACATGTAATTAAATTCGTCTATGTCACAATTACCGTAAAATCAGCATAAATCGGCAGAAAATACATTTTTAAAAATATTTTCCGAATGTTTATAAAATCTGTTTTCAATAAATATTGTTAGCAAATAACCATTTACTGCAACAGCCAGAGAAAAATTATTTTAATATAACCAAAACGATAATGAAGCCGAATACACGTAAGGCAATCTGTCATGCAAAAATATTGTTTACAATGGTTCCAAAACAGAAAAAAATATATATCCGCCAAAAGGAGACAGTCTTTGATCTTATGAGAAATGGCCGGTGAATGTGCTGAAATCCCCAATTTCACTTTGACCAATGGCATTCTGTGAAAATGAGTTGAATGAACATTTTTCCATCGAGCATGAATCTAATCTCAGGAAGTGAGTGTCTGACAATGAAAATGAAAGCCCAAACTGTTGAAAACATCAGGGATATGAAAGAGGTGACACCAAAGCTGTTTGCAGGCTCGTCGTGACTTCAGGACAAAATTAACAAAATACAGTGCTGGGACATATCTGGTTAATAAATTGTGATCAAAACATTAGCCTCCAAAAGATATAATACAGATTAGTGGACATTCAAACGTGCAGTCCATCATAAACTACAGTTCCATCACCGATAAGCAACCCAAAAACCTATTCCAATATGCTAATCAATATTCACAGATCCGTCCACACAGTTCAAAATCTTTCCCGGAATAGAAGTGACATTCTCCAGTGTCAAACAACAAATCTGTTTTTCCTCGCAGACTTCGCATTCACAGCTACATTCTTTGTTTTTCGGTACAACAATTCATGTACAAAATATTAGCATCTACACAACAAGGAATCCACATATAGGAACAAATAATCAAATGTGATTGTCAATCTAAGAAATCGACATATTGCTTACTCAGAGGACCATGCGCTAGACTTTTTGACAATATGATTTTAGAACTTCTTGATTTTGTTTAATGACATTTCTATTTGCAAAATTAGTTATACTATTCATTGTGCTATCCTTTAATTGTACTATAATTGATTCAGTCTTTGATCGTTTATTTACCGTCTATTGGTACGTTCTTACGAACTCCATTCATGTAGCATATTTAAATTGGATGACAATATGATGAGGTTGCTGCCAAGCTAAGACTGGAATAAAACAATTGGGAATTGAAATGTATTTAAGTCTTGTTTGGCTATTTTACTTTATTATTTGGTCGCAGGATAAATAAAATACAAGATTAGTGTCTTCGGATACAAAATTCATTTGGTCTTGGACGAAAACGTCAGAGAGCTCAGGAAGCCTCACGGTCTTAACATTTTCTAACTCTCGACCAAATAAACCTTGTATTCGAAGTTAGCTTTATATTCTGTATTTATTCCGTCCAAGCTTGTAACATATCGGCATTATCTCAATATACCGCCGTTGTTACTTTCGTGTTAAACTAGTGAAATATTTATATCACCACACTGAGAACTGTTGAATTAAATACAAGGTAGCTATTTGACATTATTTATTATGTGTCAAACAAATCCAAAATTTTATGTTGTCCCCTCTAATTTGTCTCCATAGTCTGTCTGATCTAGTATTTATTTGTTATTTCTTGTGAAATTTTCAAGTCTGACTGGTCCAGTAAGTTTCAGAGTAGTTGATGAACTGAGAGTACTGGAATTTTAATATCTCGAAATTGTTTGGTGTATTTATTTAATTTAAAGCGCATCGTGCTATTTTAAATTTCTATGTTGTCCAGTTTTGCCAGTATGTCAACTACTGTTCAATACCAGTGACGACATGAGAAAACTATGGATGCGCATGAGATTTCCATCAACTCGTCCAATAAACTTTCATTCTAGTCCCAACTGCCGTTCATGTATAGTATTTCAACCATTTTATATCCGACGACAAACTTCTCTCCACCTAACAATCTCTCTTCTCTCGAAACATCACTGCCACCTCAAGTTGAATTCAGGAAGAATTTCTGAGAAACGTGTGTTCAAGTTTTTATCTCATATTCCAAGACATCGCCGAAAGAAACAATAAAAAATAAATATGAATTTGAGGATTTAAACAGCATTATTTTGAATTTATAAATAAATTCGTCAAAATTAAAACCATCACTACCTTCAGTAATAACTCGCAACGAGGCTGACGCCTAAGTCAAATGTTCTGTGCTACAGTGGCGTTCTCTTTGCTCACGTCTTCTCAGTTAGAATGTCTTTGGCCTATTCTGTGAAGTCGAACAAAAAACAGCGGATGTAATTCGCCGCTGTTGAGAACGATATTCGGAACTAGTTTTGTCCACCTGACACAATATGGCGGCGGAAGGAGACAAATTTACAGTTGGAACATTGTCGGCCTTTTTTTGTCGCAACATAAGTGGTGCACTCCGCCGGAGTTGAATTACCCAAACCCAACAAATGTCTGTGTATTCCTACAACAATATCCGAGTGTATTACTTGACTTGACGGAAATGGCCAAGCGATGTTCTGTGTGATGCCTTCTGTGGATGAGTTTCCTCCGGCGATGCGGGGGCCGAAACTAATGAAAAAGAATACTTTCCCGAAGCTTAAAACAACACACTAAATATCGTTTGCACACATACAAGCTGAACTTTTATTTGATACAGTGTATCAGCTGTAATTTTTTAGAGGGCAAAAAATGTACATAGATAAAAAATATGCACTCATGAAAAAAGATAAAAACTAATTTTCTGAAACACTTGTAAGATTTTCCTTTATAGTTCTGACAAATTCGTTTCGTAAGGAATCATGTAAAAAAAATACGTTCTTCTTTCGAGCACAGAAAAAACCTTATGTTGTTACGACTCTATGGTCTAAGAAAAATGTAACAGAAAGAAAGTGAAACCAACAAATCAAGTAAAAATCAACAAGCAATTTATTACTAGATAATTAAAATGAAAAATCAAAAAGTCACTTACAGTAATGTGTTTTGAAATCCTAATAATCCAATAAGAATGATTGTTCTAATCACAAAGTCCTAAATATAGAATATTCCGAATTCACGGCTGTGTCCTTGAATGTTATGATGTGCTAATGGTCTCCAAAGTCCTGATGTACTAGAAATCTTGATGTGCTGATGTCAAAATGAAGTATTCCAAAATCTCTGAATAAGTTCACATAAATTCCAAAATCATCAATTAAAAATCCAAAATCCAAAAGTTTGTGAGCATTGTTATAATCCAATGAATATTTAAAAATAATTCCTCTCTTAGAATTTGTAATGAATTTTCACAACTGTAATAGCTCTTTACAAGACTGATGGTAATGTCAAAACTGAAAAAATGTCCACCAAACATGGTATATATAAAGATTGGTCACATGACAGAATGTTCTAGAATATGAATCATCTTAATGGAATTTTACTTGTAAACAACAATCAACCTTGACCTTCAAATTGAGAAAACATATTGATCAAAACAACCTAATTCAAGGACACTAGTTATACATGTCTTTCCTAATAAACATTGAGATTTAAGCAAATATTAAAGTGAAGAAACATTTATAATTTCCTAAAATATTTATAATATTATATAAACATCATACATAACACCTCCCGTCATAAAGAAAAAGAAAGATTTATATAATAAAGCTTTCTTTTGAATATACATCTAATACTACAATAACCAAAATTACATAAGAACATGTTTTATGATACTGGACTTAATTACATCAAGCAATATTACATTTCTAGGCACGTGAGAGTGCATCTGCAATCACATTGTCTTTTCCCCTGATGTGTCTGATGTCAATGTTATATTCTTGCAATATCAAACTCCATCTCAACAATCTCCGATTTTTATCTTTCATTTTGTTGATGAAAATAAGGGGATTGTGATCACTGTACACAATAATTGGAGAAAGAGCTGAGGTAACATACACTTCAAAATGCTGTAAAGCCAATATCAAAGCCAAACATTCCTTCTCAATTGTGGAATAATTTTTCTGGTGCTTGTTTAGTTTTTTTAGAAAAATAACACACAGGGTGATCCACACCACTTTTGTCTTCCTGAATCAATACTCCACCAACTCCTACATCACTTGCATCAACAGATAATTTAAATGATTGGCTAAAATTTGGTGCAGAAAGAACTGGTGCATTCTTAAGCATGGCCTTTAACTTGTCAAAAGATTCCTGACACTTGTCAGACCAATGAAATTTTTTTTTTCTTATTCAATAAACTTGTCAAAGGTTCAGCAATTTTGGAAAAATTGGAACAAAATTTCCGATAATATCCAGCCATACCTAGAAATCGCATCAGTTGCTTTTTACAAATTGGAACTTGAAATTCAGAGATAGCTTTGACCTTAGCTTCTATAGGTTTAACTTGACCTTGTCCCACAATATGTCCTAAAAATGTGACACAAGCATGGCAAAACTCACTTTTGCTCAAATTAATTGTCAGATTCGTATCGCTGAGTCGATCAAAGAATTTTCGAATGGTTTCCAAATGATCTTCCCAGGTGTTGTTGTAGATAATGACGTCATCGATATAAGCGTCACAATTATCAAGACCAAATGTTATCATGTTCATCAGACGTTGAAACGTTGCAGGCGAATTTTTCATTCCAAACGGCATGACTTTATATTGATAAAGTCCATCTGGAGTTGCAAATGCTGAAATTTCTCTTGCCCTTTCCGTCAGTGGAATTTGCCAGAATCCTTTTAAAAGGTCAAACTTGGTGACATATTCCGCATTTCCAATTTTATCAATGCAATCGTCCATTCTTGGGATTGGAAATGAATCAGTTTTGGTGACACTGTTGACTTTTCTATAGTCAGTACACATACGGAATGTATTATCTGGCTTGGGAACAAGAATACATGGTGAACTCCAGTTACTTTTACTTGGTTCTATGAAATCATTCTCCAGTAAATACTGAATTTCTTTCTTCAGATAGTTCTGTTTGAGAGGATTCATCCTATAAGGATGCTGTTTCACAGGCGCAGAATCTACAATGTCAACGTCATGATAAATTTTATTTGTTCGTGTTGGAACATCAGGAAACAAGTGCTCATAGTCATGTAATAGCTGTTTTAGTTCATTTCTTTCCTGTTGTTGTAGATGTGAAAGTTTCTGGTCTAGGTTGTTCAATATTTCTGAATTCCGAAGATTGGTTATACCAGAGTCACTATAGTCTGATCGTACTCCATCGTTGATATCTTCACTGTGTGGGACAGGTACAACTAAATTAACTGAATAATTAGCTGGGCTATCTCTGTCAAAATATTCCTTTAACATATTTATCTGACAAAGTTGTTTCTGTTTCCGTCTCCCAGGAGTGTTAATGATATAATTTAAGTCATTTACTTTCTTTTCAACGGTATAAGGACCATAAAATTTAGCCTGAAGAGGATTTTGAGTTATGGGCAAGAGAGCCAGAACTTTGTCACCAGGTTTAAAACTCCTTTCCTGTGAATTTCTGTCATACCTTAATTTCATTTTTGACTGGGTAGTGTGAAGATTAGTTCTTGCTACTTCACAGGCCTTTGACAACTTGTATTTGAAATCAGAAACATAATCAAGAAGATTAATCTTTGAATCTTCATTTGAAAGAAGTTTCTCTTTCAATAATTTCAATGGTCCACGGACAGTATGACCAAAAACTAGTTCAAAGGGACTAAAACCCAACGACTCTTGAACTGATTCCCTAACAGCAAACAACAACAAATGAACACCCTCATCCCAATCCTTTTCTGTATCAAAGCAATATGATCGAATCATATTCTTCAAAGTTTGATGAAATCTTTCCAAAGCACCTTGACTTTCAGGGTGATAGGCAGAAGATTTAAACTGTTGGATGCCTAGTTCATGCATAACTTGTTGGAAAATTCCAGACATAAAATTTGACCCTTGATCCGACTGGACAGATTTGGGAAGGCCAACAAGTGTAAAAAACTTCACCAAAGCTTTCACAATAGTTTTAGTTTTTATATTTCTCAGAGGAATTGCCTCTGGAAATCTTGTAGATGTACACATGATGGTCAACAAGTATTGGTTGCCTAACTTGGTTTTAGGTAAAGGACCAACACAGTCTACCACTATTCTACTAAATGGTTCATCAAATGCAGGAATAGGTTGCAGATGAGCCTTAGGTATCTTCTGATTGGGTTTTCCTACCATTTGACAAGTGTGACAAGATCTGCAGTATTTAGAAACATCACTTTTGAGTTTCGGCCAATAAAAATGATTCAAGATCTTGTGATAAGTCTTACGGACTCCTAAATGACCAGCCAAAGGAGTTTCATGGGCTAAATTAAGAATTTCCTGTCGATATGACTTAGGAACAACAATTTGATAGCTCACTGACCACTCGTCACCAGCGGGTACATCAGGTGGTCTCCATTTCCTCATAAGGACCCCATTTTTCACAAAGTAACACACTGGAACTTGTGTGGCTTCAGTTTCACTAATAGCCCTCTGAAACAAGCAAGATATCTCGGGATCTTGCTCCTGTTCACGACAAGGGATTGTCGTTTGTCATCCTGATTAGGACAAAGAGAATGAGTTGCCAAAAGAGGATCACTGTGATCAATACCATTTGATTGATCAATACCTGAGGAAAAAGTGACCTCATCAAAAGACACCAATACATGTGTCAGCTAAAGGAATAATATCCTGATCAACATCACTCTCAAGAGCTCTTTTTGCCATGGCTCTAGTAACTGCACAAGCAGGGTACAAATCAGGGATTTCAGTTTCGACAGGATCAACTTTCTGATCCAAACAAGGCTTGTCAGTTACAAGTGGATTAACCACAACCTTATCTCCAGCTAGGTCATTGCCTAGTAATAAATGAACACCCTCTATGGGTAAAGAAGTCACTGCCCCAACAGTCACAGGTCCAGAAACTAAGTCTGATGCCAAATTTACACAATGAAGAGGAACATTTACAAGGCCGCACTCTACTCCCTGAACAAGAACACTTTCACTTGAAGAAGACTCCTCAGACAAAGGCAAAGTACCTGATAATAAAAGACTCTGAGAAGCTCCAGTGTCCCTTAATATTTTAATTGGGATAGGCTTGGCAGAATCACCAATAAGTGATATAGAACCTTCTGACATGAATGGTTCATAAACCTCCAAAATAGAATCAGACTGGGATTTGTTTGACCCAACAAATGTATTGCTTTCAATACAAGACCGTGACCTTGACCTCCTAGAAATAAGAGCATTTGGAAAAGCTCTGTCTTTACTCTGTTGCTTATTTTTCAACTTGAAGCAATCAGAAATAACGTGCCCTTTCGTTTTACAATAAGTGCACGTAGGAAGAGATAAGGATTTCTGATCAGTCTTATCAGATGTTTGATTCCTAACAGTTGTGCTGTTGTGAAATTTGGAAGTACTCGAATGAGATTGAAATGGTTTTTTACCAGAAAACTGCTGAGAGGACGACTTATTGCCAAATGAAGTTTTGTGAGTCAAGGAATAATCATCAGCCATACGAGCAGCATTTTCCAAAGTTTCCACATTCCTCTCGTCAAGATAGGTTTTAACATCACTATGGATACACCTTTTGAACTCTTCAATTAATATGAGCTGTCTGAGGTTATCATAAGCTTGATCAACCTTCTTGGCTGAGCACCACCTATCAAATAGTTGTTCTTTATCCCTTGCAAATTCGACATGAGTTTGTCCAGTTTCTTTTCTACAATTCCTAAACCTTTGTCGATATGCCTCTGGTACCAACTCATAAGCTTTCAAGATGTACTCCTTAACCACATCATAATCAGTGCTTTGTTGTACTGACAGTGAAATGTAGACTTCACGAGCTTTGCCAATAAGTACACTTTGTAATAACAAAGTCCAATGCTCTCTGGGCCATTTCAAGTTTTCAGCCATTTTTTCGAAATGAAGAAAGTATTTATCTACTTCTTTTTCCTGAAAAGGGGGTACTAACCTAATATATCTAGTAACATCAAAACCTGAACTTGTGTTTAAAGGAGTGGAGTGTGCTCTGTTTGCCAGTTCTAATTCTCTTAATTTAAATTGCATTTCCCTTTCTTCTCTTTGCATCTGCATTTGTATCTGCCTCTCTTCTTTCTCTCTCTCTCTCTCTCTCTGAATCTGAAGCTTTGCCAATTCTAAATCCATCTGGTTCTTTAACTCTAATTCCCTTAATTACCTGTCAGAACCAGATATAGGCTTTCTCTTCAAACTTAAAGCACTGCTATCAAAAATTCCCTTTCCTACTAAATACTGAATCAAAATAATCTTTATCTCCTGTTTTGTCAATGATACTTTTGCCTCAGATAGACTGTATTTTCTGGCAAGCTCGAGCAACTCATCCTTTCTCATGCACTCTAACCCCCTCCTGGGTAGGTTTTGAAATGAAATTCTCAACACTAGATGCCATTGTAAATGCTTGTTGGTTTCACACACAAAAAATTTCTCTATTTAAAAATCTTTGCCAAAGACAAAAAAAAAAAATTCCGAGACAAAATCAATATGAATTTCAAAAATAACTTTAATATCTCTAATATGCTTTAAAGAAATTCAGATCCCAGAAGACGAGCCCTCAATTTCTGTTACGACTCTGTGGTCTAAGAAAAATGTAACAGAAAGAAAGTGAAACCAACAAATCAAGTAAAAATCAACAAGCAATTTATTACTAGATAATTAAAATGAAAAATCAAAAAGTCACTTACAGTAATGTGTTTTGAAATCCTAATAATCCAATAAGAATGATTGTTCTAATCACAAAGTCCTAAATATAGAATATTCCGAATTCACGGCTGTGTCCTTGAATGTTATGATGTGCTAATGGTCTCCAAAGTCCTGATGTACTAGAAATCTTGATGTGCTGATGTCAAAATGAAGTATTCCAAAATCTCTGAATAAGTTCACATAAATTCCAAAATCATCAATTAAAAATCCAAAATCCAAAAGTTTGTGAGCATTGTTATAATCCAATGAATATTTAAAAATAATTCCTCTCTTAGAATTTGTAATGAATTTTCACAACTGTAATAGCTCTTTACAAGACTGATGGTAATGTCAAAACTGAAAAAATGTCCACCAAACATGGTATATATAAAGATTGGTCACATGACAGAATGTTCTAGAATATGAATCATCTTAATGGAATTTTACTTGTAAACAACAATCAACCTTGACCTTCAAATTGAGAAAACATATTGATCAAAACAACCTAATTCAAGGACACTAGTTATACATGTCTTTCCTAATAAACATTAAGATTTAAGCAAATATTAAAGTGAAGAAACATTTATAATTTCCTAAAATATTTATAATATTATATAAACATCATACATAACAATGTAAATCAGAGCTACAACATATAACATTATACGCAGTAGACCGACAGAAGTTCTGAATGAGGCGTTAGGCTTCAAGTGATGAACGTGGAGGTGTCTAGCAGTGTTGGACCGGAAGTTACACTGGATACTGAATGCAACCTTGTCCGATGGGACAAAATTCATGTTGTTTTATTTTTATAGGAAATTTATATTGAAACTTCCTGGTTTTACACCATGACATTTTGATAATAATATTAATGAATGCTGGCAAAAAGAAATGCATTCAACCTTGTCTTTATCAAAATGGATCTGACGCAAAGATGTTTTATGCATGATATGATGACATTTATTTAATTCAGTTGGAAAGATTTACTTGTGGTTTAATGTGCAGGTGGTGGTTTTAATTTTAATATGTGCACTTGACATGGACGGATAGACGAATACAAAAATATCAAAATCAGTAGACGTTTAAAATGTTAAAGGTGCTCTAGTGCTCGGTAATCCCCCCCCCCCCAAAAAAAAAAAAAAAAAAAAAAATATTATTTTGAGGGAATGAATGAGCTTGGACAGGAGTGTCTCTTAATTAGTAAACATAGGTCTGTATTCTTAGGGAAAACCCCCAATCTGCATAAATATTTTCACCGTATTTTGAACTTCATTAGAGACATTAAAAGAAGGGCATTGCTCCTATTTAGATCTAAATAATATTCTAAGGATTTCTTAGAAGCTAAGCTGGTAGCCACACTTCACAAGAAGTCAGGATAGCTCGCTTTGCACCTTAGCGGTATCAGGTTGAATTCCATGATCCGACACGTGCAAGAATATGAACTCGCACACACAATGTCGGTTGCATCCTCCGTGTTTTCCGGTTTCCTCCACCTCTCAGAACACAATACGCCGACATCTGAGAAGTCGTAAAAGCGTCGCTTAAGTTTTTATATTGTACGTGCGATAAGGGCAAATAAACGACCAATATATATATATATATATATATATATATATATATATATATATATATATATATATATATATATATATATATATATATATATATATATATATAAACTTTATTTCTGAAAGAAAGACCAATAAAACAAATATATATATATATATATATATATATATATATATATATATATATATATATATATATATATATATATATATATATATATATAAACTTTATTTCTGAAAGAAAGACAAATAAAACATGGTTTTCAACATACCAATGTCTTTTTTGTACCTTAAACTCATTTCGAGCTCGAAGTGTAGGCTTTGACTGAGAAACAAAAACTACATTATTAGAGGGATAGAGGAAACACTTTTTTATCGAATAATTTGTTATATTTCTCATATGAAAACTATTTAACACCGACAACTGAGTGTGTTTATCTAGTGGTTGGCGTACACTGTTGAATCAACCGTAAGTGGCAGTTTACACAAATAAGTCAATACAGGTTTATTACACAAATAAAGAGCAAACTTAGCAGTTACCTCAAAATATGAATTATTGACTACAAATTATAGATTTTAGCAAGGAATGTTGTCCTTACGTTCCATATATGTCTCAATTTTATGTTGATAGACTATCAAAAACTAATTAAAATACAAATTGATAAATTCCATTTCGTGACTTTGAATGATCATAATCATACCACTGTATAAAGTATACCTTTACTAATCATACCACGGTGTAAAGCAGTGGTTCCCAAATCCCGGGTCACGACCCAATTGAGGGTCGAGAGGACCCTCGCGACCCAATGCTGGTACTGCATTTTCGGTCGCAAAAGATGGTATTTAGGGTCGCGATCAAAACAGTTTGGGAACCACTGGTGTAAAGAATACCTTTTTGATAAGGTAATGTTATTTTATCGACACACATTTTGTACAATGCGTACAAGCAGCCCATCTTTTATCGTTGACAGGGAGATTCATCTCAATTCAAACTTTTAATTTTTAAAAAGCCCTTCATTTACCGTATAACACCTGTTTTAGACATTTGTGCAACTATTACACTTGCACAAAATATTATGTATCGTTCGAACTCGCTTATAAATCCTGCACAGACCCAGATCTGCCGACGCAGATTGCGCCGGCAAATATGCGCCGACAGATCTGGGTTTCTGCAGTTGTTATGAGCAATCAGTAGAACAAACAACATAGACCCTGATTTGCCGGCTCATTATATGGCGGCAGATCAGGGTCTATGTTGTTTGCCGTTGGACTCGACTTATAAGCGAGTAAAGACAGTTTTAGACTGACTTTAGGTGTTTGATTTATATTATTGTTTACACTTAACATGTTTTCGACCTTTTTGTCACATAAATACATTAAGGTTGTATCTATCAGCACCATGCTTATTAGTATCCTGTCATTAATTCTGGATTTTTTTTTCTTCTTAAAGGTTGATGTACAATGATTTCTACGTGTCTGTTCATTCGTTGGTGTATAATGATTTCTACGTGTCTGTTCATCCGGTGGTGGCAGTTCTTTTTCAATTATTCCTAATCGAGACAACAGGGAATATGAACTTCATTTCTATGAACGGTAACCTGTCCAAATTAATTATTTATTTATCTTACTTGCTTACTGGCTGACTAGCTTAGTTACTAATTGACTTATTTGTTAATTTTTAAACTTCCCTCTCACATTTCAATTGCCCTTCTTATCGATACACCGTGTTTCACAATTCCAAGATGTTAATACATATTAGCTGGTGACATATCTTGAGATGGTAGGTAATGTAGGTGACTAATTACTTCTTGTACTTAACTTTTGTTGCTGCTACTACAGCTAAAATTACCACCACCAACAACAACAACACCAACACCACCACTACCACCACTACTACTACTACTACAACCAGCACCACAATGACCAAGGTTAAAATTAGTAAGACTAACATTTTATTCATTAAAATATTTCAGGTGGATGTAGATGATGATCTTGATTACGACGATGATATTTAAACACATACTGATGTTCATGTAACTGCCTAGGAGAGACACGGTCAGACAGCGATTAGCATACTGATGTTCATGTAACTGCCTAGGAGAGACACGGTCAGACAGTGATTAGCATACTGATGTTCATGTAACTGCCTAGGAGAGACACGGTCAGACAGCGATTAGTATACTGATGTTCATGTAACTGCCTAGGAGAGACACGGTCAGACAGTGATTAGCATACTGATGTTCATGTAACTGCCTAGGAGAGACACGGTCAGACAGCGATTAGCATACTGATGTTCATGTAACTGCCTAGGAGAGACACGGTCAGACAGTGATTAGCATGCCAGGCTAGAGACAAGAGGGTTGTGGGTTTAAATCCAGCACAGACCACTCATGGTCGGGTGCCATGGTGTGTCTCTCTACAATAAAAGCTTTTATTTGTTGATATGCCATACAACACCAGTAAATAAATAAATAAATAAATAAATAAATAAATAAATAAATAAATAAATAAACAAACAAACAAATAAATAAATAAATAAATAAATAAATAAATAAATAAATAAATAAATAAATAAATAAATAAATTAATTAATTAATTAATTAAAAAATTAATAAATAAATAAAAATAAATAAATAAATAATGGGCTGCTGTAATATTCCCTATGATATATATTACAGCATTATAAAGTAATTATTTTACTTTGTATTTGCCACTCGAAGTCTTTCATGCTGCTGCATCTGCTGATTATGCAAAATATGGACATTACAAGTGCTAATATCCATTATCGTCAGCAGCAGGATTCTAGTCTTCGTCATCATCATCACCAATATCATCAGCGACAACTTTAGCACCACCACTACCAACAATAACAAGACAACAACAATAACATGTTGATTTATTTAAAGTGATAATAGAGCCATATTAGTTACTATCTCACACGACCTTATCATAAAAATGTGACCTGAACGATTTAGAAGATAAAAATGACTTTTTTTATTTAGTGCAACTTGTAGGAAGCTGCGGTAGCTCAGTTGGTAGAGCGTCGGACTCGTAATCCAAGGGTCGCGGTTTCGATACCCGCTCATGCCAGCCCAGGGCCGTCTGCCTCGGTGTGTTCTTGAGAAAGACACTTAACTCACATTTGCTATATATGATATAGTCGATCATGTGTTAAAAGTGCCATTAAAACCAATAAAAATAAAAAAAAACACAGTGCAACTTGTCAAGAAGAAAATGGAACTTAAGAGCTTCAATTAATCGGTTAAATTTCTGTTATAAGCGCTGTGCATTCGAATAATACACCTTTATATAAAAGCATAAAATCTGACAAGTATCGATAAAGAGACTTGATTTAATCGATTGCGAAACTGATCTGCTTGTTCCAGATAAAGTTGGAAAATCAGCAAGAATGTACTGTGTGATAAGATTGGAAACAGTTAGGTATTGTTTGCTTGAGCTGATAATAGATGATCTATCCTGGATAGGAAAGTTAGGTTAAGGGAGTGAAATTACTTATGTTCTTGATTCTCTTTTATTCTAGTGGATGACAATAGGCTAATATTAGCGCAGTATATAAGACGAAATTCTCCCTGCTATGGCTGCACTTTGATACAGGCGGTAGGTGAGGACACTTACTGTTGTTAATAGCTAGTTTCATTCAAACACACGCATAACCAAAAAAAAAAAAAACAAAACACAACAAAAAAACAAAACAAAAAAACATGACATTTAAATTGCATACTTACGACGGGGATTGTGGGATATTTGCCAACGCTCTATCCCAGTGAAAATTCAAAACGATACCAAATACCTCGTACGAACGTAAAAAAAGGGTCATAGATTTTCAAAAAATACCACTCACTTCCTTTATTACGTCTCCACCATTTTAACATTGACACCGCAAAGTAAACAGATACCCAAAACTAAAATATACAACAACAAATAACTCAAGAAGGTATTTTATCTTTCAGTCACAATGTGGCTGTTTACTACATGAGTTATTTTCCATCCAATACATGTGTACATTTTTTAAAAAAAATGCTTGAATGAAGTTTTGCATAATACATGTTTCTCGCGTAATTTTCCTGAAAATGTGTGCTTTATAATCGTGTGATTCAATTATTTGCTGACAAATTATCACCTAAGATGAAATATGTATATTGTTTACAATGCCCTAGTAAATAATTGGATTAAATTTAAACCATCTAGTTACCTCAATGCATCTACAGTGACACGCACCTTCAATTTTTCTTCAGCATCAACAGAAACTTATAGAGAGAGGGGTTAAGTAAAAAGGACGTTTAATAAACTGTCTTTATGGCGAATATAATTTCTAGTCATATTGGTAGTGGTCTTATTTATCTTTACCAGTGGTGGACGAAGGAACTTTACCATCTCTTTTGTGTAAATTGGCGATTCTTTCGTCTAAGTAACACTCTGAATAATTCCGAATCTACCTCCAAAAGCCATTGCTGATAAGTCGAAATATAGCAAAAAGGTTTAATGTTCCAATTGCAGTGCCATCTGTCTGTTTTCTTTTTCTGGATTCTCTGGTTTCCATAAAGTAAATATATAAGCCGTCATGAGTGCGTTCGATACGTTATTAGAACATGTCTTGCAATCGACAGACATTTTTCAAAAAAATAAAAGTTAGAAGTGAAGATCCACGCTGTCAAGTTGAGTTACAAATTGCACCTTTAATCTTGCCCTGGAATTTCTGAATGTGTGAAAAGTTGTAATAATAAGGACATAATGCTCGCAACATTGCTGCAGAGTTCTGGGTAGACATACTACGGTGTTCTGGGTAGACATACTACGGTGTTCTGGGTAGACATACTACGATGCAGCACTGTAAATAAAAACAAATCCTTTGTAACGTATTTCCCACTGAAAACAATAGACTAAAAGCCAGCTGACTGCCTATTTTTCTCATTGAAACCAATAGACTAAAATCCAGCAGACTGTCTATTTCCCATTGAAAAGAATAGACTAAAAGCTAGCAGACTGCCTATTTCCCATTGAAAACAATAGACTAAAAGCTAGCAGACTGCCTATTTCCCATTGAAAACAATAGACTAAAAGACAGCAGACTACCTATTCCTTTACTCTCATCTAGATGCAATTCGTAGGGTTGAAATAATGAATTACTTTTGTTTGTTGGTATATGTGAAAAGTTATAACGATAATGGCATACTGCTTGCAACATTGCTGCAGAGTTAAGCACTATTTTGATAAGGATGCACTGTTCTGGTTAGACACATAACGGCGCAGCACAGTAAATAAACAAAAATCCTTTGTAATGTATTTCCCATTCAAACCAATAGACTAAAATCCAGAAAACTGCCTATTTCCCATAGAAAACAATAGACTAAAAGCCAGCAGACTACCTATTTCATGGACTTCATCAAGATGCAATTCGTCGGCTTGAAATAGTGAGTGAGTTTCCTTTTCTGAAATTAATTTTATTAAAATAAAGGTTACGATATATTGTCTATATTTACCAACTTATTTTAAAAGCATTTCTTCATATTACACTGGATAAAATAATCTTTCATAATTATTAATCCTAGTTTAAAATAGGTCATATTTTGCGTTTGTTTTGCTAAATGGTGCGGCTACCTATACTTGCCTACGTTAGATGCGGTCATAAGCAATGTGATTCCAATAAATCATCCAATTGTTTGATAACCAGTCAAATTTCGCAAAGCACATTACATTTGAGCAGGAATAAATACACAAATATAATTATCTCTCTCGCACACATTTAATTTCATTTAAAGATTTTTCATCCTCTGCATTTGAAAGTTTTCCTCAATAATGTGGTAAGTCAGACTTTGATAAAATATCACACAATGAAGAAAAATTTGAATATTTATATATAGTATATTAAAACACAGAGAGACCGAAACAGATAACCTTAAAATAATAATAACCTATAAAGTTGCCTTCAGTCTAATCTCAACGATCTTGGGTAACTTTAAATCAGCTTTAAAGATGCCTTCAGTCTAATCTCAATGATCTCGGGTAACTTTAAATCAGCTTTAAAGATGCCTTTAGTCTAATCTCAACGATCTCGGGTAACTTTAAATCAGCTTTAAAGATGCCTTCAGTCTAATCTCAACGATCTCACGTACTTTTTTCGAGAAAAAAATTTGATATTTTACACGAACGATTACATGTATTATCTTGTTTTCGAATTATTGCACGCATTTTCAATTCATAATAATTTCCACATGACTGCAATGACTGCAAACGTTATTTGCATAATGATTAAAAGAAAATTATATACGAAATCTGATACACATCAAATAGATAATTATTAATAATACATGTGTTCCATAAGACACGAAATGAATATAAGGTTTGCCCGTGTTATCTCTCAATGGAATTACATTCAATTATATGTGATGAAAATTCACCATAGTTGCAGTGCTTTTTGCTCATGAGGATTTTATGAATCGATGACTAAATTGCAATATTGCTGCACAAATACCAAACAATCAAAGCAGCTATGTTCACAATTTGAAGTTTAAAATAACATTGTTATCTTTATTATTCAATAATAGTTTGTATCACACACACACACACACACACACACACACACACACATCACATGCGTGTGTGAAACAAACTATTATTGAATCATAAAGATAACAATGTTGTTTTAAACTTTAAAACTATATATATATATATATATATATATATATATATATATATATATATATATATATATATATATATGTGTGTGTGTGTGTGTGTATGTGTGTATTTAATATGGGCAATTTAGATGCAGTTAGGCATAAGACGACTATATAGAACCAGTTTTCTCTGTCTTTAAATTTACTTAATTTGCTGTATTTTTGCGAAACTTTAAGAGAGAGAGAAGAGACAGAGAGAGAATGGTATACCGAAATAAAGAATATAAGATTATTTATCTGGCTGATTATGATAATAGTTCTGCATTTTTATCTTAGACCAAAACCTGCCGAAATTAAATGACTACATTTCAAAACATATCAAACACAATGAGCAATTGCGGGGTTTGGAAAAAAAAAAAAAAAAACCACACATTTTTTTCACAATGGTAGAAGAGGGAACATTTTTCTTACTAGATGTTATACATTTCGTACCAGCTGGTGAAAGGAACTACTTCAAAAACCATCTTTGTGTCGATCAAATGAGAATTATATATGATATTTGCATTTTAGATTTTGATCTTTCAAAAATGAACAGATATTTTATACGAAAATTTCTGAATATTAGTGCGCTGTACAACAAAGTTCTTTATTAGTAAACAGTACGTCAGTGCATCCTCTGAAAGCACTCTCCGTGCACCTCTACATACTATCTCTTTCTGCTTATCCAAGTATTAAATGCCAATTTGTATTCACTTTTTGGTATGTTTTTTTACACACGGGAAAACTGCACTTCCAGACGCATGTCGGCTTTCAAATCGTCTGTCCCTCAACGAAAATTTGATAACGGGATTCAGCCAAAAATCACTTGGATCCAAATCACGGCTATATGGAGGATGTGGCAAAGTTTGGATGCTGTGCTTCTTCAGGAAATCTGTCACGACGGTGGATTTATGTGCTGGTGCGTTGTCATGGAGAAGATGAATACCTCGGGTACCGGTTCTCGGACCGGTGGTTCGGTAGTGTTTCACAACTATTTGCAACAATTTGCAGGTATTATAATGTCCAGTGACACTAGCAGAGCCGGGCACAGGTACCTGGACGACCGGGCCTTTTGCATCGAAGAATAATGTGTATAAAACTCTCTTGACAGTCCGACTACGTCGAGCAATTTATGGTCTTTTCTCGTTTTCTCCGAACCAAAAGTTATTATTTTATTTTGAGTCGGGTTTAGAAAAATAAATTCATCTTTCATCACCTGTAACAATCTTATTCAAACGTCTCTGGTCACTCTTTTAATATTTGGTGAGTATTGGCGATTTCAATCCGAGTCTGTTTTTGACCCATGCGGGACCCATCTTGCACAAACCTTTTTTTTAGCTTTACATGACTCTTCAGTATATTGAAAACAGCTGACTGATTAATGCCCGTGATAATAAAAATATATTCCACTGTGTATCGAGCAACTTCATCGATTGCCCCTTTCAGAGCAGCCACTTCCCACTCACCAATTACAGACAACGGTCTTCCAGAACGTGGGTCATCTTCCATGGATTCGCGACCATCTTTAAAACGATGAAACCACCTTAACATTATTGTAGGATATGGCAGAGAATTGCATCCGCAAACTTTACCCAAGTCGGACTTGATATCAGTCGGAGAGTACCCTCAGTCGGAGAGTACCCTCAGTCGGAGAGTACCCTCAGTCGGAGAGTACCCTCAGTCGGAGAGTACCCTCAGTCGGAGAGTACCCTAAGACCTCCCGGATTTTGCAGTGTGCTTATATTTATATATAAGAACATGCTGTTGTTCCAACGTATTGTAACAAACCTAGGGTACGCGATTTTTGTATTTATGTCTCCGCTTATTGTTTTGTTAGAATTGAACGATTATTTGTTTCATTATGGAGAGTTGATGTTCGAAAGATTTTTCTCAAACCGAGTAATTAGCCAATTTCTAGGAGCAGACGTCATAATGTACAGTATTCACCGTACTTTATGGTAGCACAGATTAGTTTCGTAAAATGGACCCTCCCTAATTTCTTAACATAAGGAATTCTCGGGATATTTTCACGCGTACGTGTTTATAAATGTTAGTTAGGAATAATTCTCTGTATTAGGTGTTTGGGACGTGTTTTATGCTGCGTGGCGTGGAATACCGAATTACGGCTTGAAAAAGCTTACTGATGGGTCATACGAATGTGAAGCAAGAAAAGCCATGCAAGTGTAGTCATTAGTTGATTAGAGGAAAGTTATTTGTGGTATTTTCTCGTTTAAGAACCATTCAGTTGAAAACGACTGTTGACTTGAGGTCCTTGGAAATATGAGAAGCATCGACATCAAGCCAAACTCATTGTTTGATTCGCTCGATATTGAGACCCCTTGCGTGTTACAGTATAAACAGTTTGTATAGTTAATCAAATCTGCTAAAATCCGGTCTTTACACTTTACTGCTATTTACAGATTTCTTTGACATAATTGATACGATTAGTCTACTTAAACGTGTGTTGCATTGATATTTAATGTCAAGAATATCATCCTTTATATATATCTAGCTGTGAATATACATCAGTACAATAACTTACTTCAACACATACAAGTCTGTGATTAATATTATAATAATATCATCGTTTAGATATTACACAGTTTCTGACCTGGTTACCAAACGTTAGAATCAGACTATAGTACTATTTTAAGACTTTTTCTTACTTTATAGAATTATAATAGAAGAAAAATTTTAAAAATCTTTGGAATCTGGAGATATACGAGATTTGTTTGAAAAGTTATGAACATTTTGTTATAACTTTTTTCTTCTTTGAACCCGTCAAACAATTTAATGCCAATCGATAGACAACGTGCAGCACTCCAGACACCTGAAAATATATGCGTGTGACGTAACATAGATTAGTGACAGTGACGTAAAAATGTCAGGGAAGAAGAACAATTCTGCTAGTGTGCAAAAATAAAACTGAAAGTGACTGTTGTTTATTTCTACCTCTGTGTGTGATTTTTTCAAAATAATGAAGGGGGGGGGGGAGAGAAGAAAACGATGCAAAATCTGATAGCTCCATGAGAAGTACACTCATATTTTAGTATTTCTGGACGAGAATTTACAATGATACTTTTTTATTAACTAGATACTTACAAGAAAAATGACGAAGATAACGGTCAAAAACTTAATTACAAAAGAACGTGTAATAAAAAACAAGGAGAAATGCTGATCTAAATCGAAACTATATGTTTTGTATTTGTTTTTCAAAATGTTCCAATAGGTCGGATGTGGAAAAGATATTTAGAACGAGTGGAAGGATGGGAAATGGTTCCCCGGCCACTAACTTGTTGTGGATAAAAGAAATGCCTACCGTTTATACTCGCAAACTGCAAACTGCATAGACCCAGATCTGCCGGCGCATTATGCGACAGCAGATCAGGGTCAAAGTTTTTGGTTTTTATTTGCATTTTTACCCAATTTATACGCGAGTACATACGGTACATCGAATTCAATGTCTTCTTAATGCTTCTCTTTCCTTTTTGAGCTGGACAAGAACACATTTTAACAAAACGCAGAGTTGCCCAGTTGCAGGAAGCACGACTATTCAAGTCTCACACCCTTTATATTTACCCAGATTATCACAGTATTTTCTGTAATTCAAATTTACTTTATATCACTAAGAGTATCACTTGCTGTATGTTATGTTATCTTATATTATATTATATTCTATTATATTATATTATATTATATTATATTATATTATATTATATTATATTATATTATATTATATTATATTATATTATATTATCCCTTTCATACGATATTTACCTAGATTTTCACGGTATTTTCTGTAATTCAGATTTACTTTATATCACCAAGAGTATCACTTGCTGCACTCAACATTTGTACTCGGTTTGTTTTCTCAGTATGATGTGCGTATGTAAATGGAGGGGTTCACCGTCATTAAGACTTTCACGAATTTTTGTTTATGGCCTGAGAAAGAGAGGTTAACACGGGTCGTTCTCGCATATATAGATAGGGATATTTTGAGCAGAATTAAATATTTGCATTTACAAGAATGCATGAATAATTTACACTAAGAAGAAGTCCATACGAATTGCAAAATTTGTATTTTGATCCCAGCTGGTTGCCACACTTGATGAATGAAAATATTGGCTGATGCATATCGATAATTGTTTTCAACGTCGTCTTCTTTATTGTTGTTGTTGTTTTTTTGGTTTTTTTTAAACATATTTTATCGTAGTTTAATTAAACAATATGAGATTGGACACAAGTTAACTAATTCATCTATGTCATTTCCCAAAAACAAATCTGAAAAATAAGTAAAAATTACATTTATCAAACACATTTAACATTACAAATTAAAACGAAAGAAACAAATTAACACTTAATACATGAGAGAGAGAGAGAGAGAGAGAGAGAGAGAGAGAGAGAGAGAGAGAGAGAGAGAGAGAGAGAGAGGTCACTAGTTACGGCCACTATTGTCGATTTTATTTATTTTATAAATTATGTACTTACAATATAATTGTAATTACTAAAATTGTCTAGTTTCGTTGATATATTTCTGAACATTTATAAATATTGCAGAGTTCCGTTATTTTTTCTTTGGTCGATGCATTAGCTCTGCTTAGTTGTGTAACGAATACGGTGACATGTTGCCACACGTTGCAAGAAATACAGCGTTTAACTTTTTGTCATGATTTGGCCATGTGTTACACCATCGAAAATCACTTTTTAAACCAGGAGTTAAATAAAATTACACTTGTAGAAGTTATGAAATTTACATGTACTAAACGATACATATTTTGGATATTCAATATTTGGTTTCTTTTAAAAAGAAACTAAACGTCTGTCTTTGAGTTCGGCTTTCTACCACAAGTCTTATCTTGAAGTCATCTGCATCTTGTCTACTACACAGCCTCTGTTTCAATATCTTTTTTTTTTTCATTTTTGAAGAAAGAACCCCACTGCACTTAAAATCGAGTCTGCAAACGTTTCTGTAGACCATCACTTAATATTAAAAGTAAAAGACATATAAAAATGGGGTTGGGCCGTGTTTTACAATTGATTCATATATTTCGTTTGAATCACTTTATTCTTCTATCCTTAAACAGTTTGATACCCAAGAATATCAGCACTTCTTTGTATAATAGTTTGATTTTCTGAGGTTTTTGTTTTATATGATATACGTATTTTTTATGATATACATATTTTATATGATATACATGTTTTATATGATATACATATTTTAAATGATATACATATTATATATGATATACATATTTTATATGATATACATATTTTGTTACTTTCACTCTTTGTCACTTGACACCGAAGAAACATAAATCCTCAATACAACGGCTGATGACAGATGTGCCGAGCTAAGGATGAAGGTTACCGCCTTACCTATTGTATATGAAAAGTATGACACACAGGTCAGTGCTCATGTGTATTTTTTTGAATGCCAAACAAGTGTCATGACTATTTGTGTATAGTTTCAAACGGGGCAAAAGTAATAAAGATATTACTGAGTAAGTATGCGATGACATCATTAATATAAGTGTCCGAGACACTTCTTTAAAAGGATGCGGTGTACTGGACAAAAGCGAAAGACGTAGAATTCAAAGAAAAAAAAGAAAGAAGAGTGACAGAGAATGAAAGGCGGAGGGAAGTAAACAGAAAAGGAAATACATTACGGCATTTTTTTCCCCGAGCTTTCATTTAACCTGATCTGTGAAAAAAAGATAGGACTGCCAATGTTGGTGGAACCAAAATAGTATTATATTACATTATATTATATTATATTATATTATATTATATTATATTATATTATATTATATTATATTATATTATATTATATTATATTATTGAATTAGGCATTCCTCTTTTCGATCTATATTTTGCACGAAAGATTGCTAGCATTTTTAAGATTACAAAATTAGACATGCAGCCATGTATGATTGACCATAACGGAACAATATATATTAAGGAGGCTAACATTTATTTCATACTAGTGTGCAAAATTAACATTCTGATTCAACATCGATAAGATTAAGTAAAGTTCTTCATTTTAAACTTGGTGATTAAGAATAAAAGATTTTATTGTGTAACGTCAAAGTTTATATTCACCCTAAACCCATAAGTTACTTTTATTTATATTTGAAAGGGCCTTTTTCTTTTTCTTTTTCAATATATATATATATATATATATATATATATTGATTGATTGAGCATATGACATTGCAAAAGTATTTGCAGTTGGTAATTGTTGTGATTTCCTTATATGGAATATGTTTTTCTATGTTTTTTTCTATATTGGAAAGCCGTTTATTGCATAAGAAAATGACAAACATTATTGTATCGTTGTGTCCGTCCGTCCGTTGATGGCCAAACAATAATTCCTAAACGAGCCAAAAGGGAATATAAAATTAATTTCTATGAATGGAATTCTGTACAGAGTACTTCATTACTTACTTTTCCGGATGTGGAATATAATTTTATATTATTGGAACGACATTTATTGCATAAGAAAATCAAAAACATTATTATCTGGAATGGAATTATTCACATTATTGTGAATGGCGAGACACAGTTATCACTTTTCAGACGGCAATGGCAGTGGCCGTGTCGACAATGTTAAGGTCATGTGATCAAAGTTTTGGAAAGTCCTATATGTTCAGTGTCAGTTGATATATTCAACTGACACTATTGTACAATATTATTATATGTATAAGTTCATACCCTGACATGCCTGGATTCGAGTGTCCCATATTACTATATGTATAATTTCATACCCTGACATGCCTGGATTCCAGTGTCCCATATTACTATATGTATAATTTCATACCCTGACATGCCTGGATTCCAGTGTCCCATATTACTATATGTATAATTTCATACCCTGACATTCCTGGATTCCAGTGTCCCATATTACTATATGTATAAGTTCATACCCTGACATTCCTGGATTCCAGTGTCCCATATTACTATATGTATAAGTTCATACCCTGACATGCCTGGATTCCAGTGTCCCATATTACTATATGTATAAGTTCATACCCTGACATGCCTGGATTCCAGTGTCCCATATTACTATATGTATAAGTTCATACCCTGACATGCCTGGATTCCAGTGTCCCATATTACTATATGTATAAGTTCATACCCTGACATGCCCGGATTCCAGTGTCCCGCTTGCGTCATCATATTAAATAAAGAAAAGTGAATTTCAGTATGATTCTGTTTTTTATATATCTTTTTTTTTAATAGAAAGAATTTGTTTTGTTTTTTTCAAATTCTTTACGATTTGCCATCGGTTGTTAAATGATCATATTGAGGAGGTTACAATTTTATGTGTTCTGCGTTTGACACAGGAATGTCAAACATAAGAATACATGGTACCTCCTAAAAATGCCACTGAATTATTTTATGTTTCTGTTTTTGACATAGCAGTATCAAACTTTAGAATACATGGTGCCTCTTAAAATGCCACTGAAGCAGGTCTCGTTTATTTATTACATATCTAAAATATGACACATTATAGTTTTCTTGCTCTGAAAATGGTTACTTACAGTGGATCTGAGAGAAACAGTATTGTTATCTACGGTGGACCTGAGAGTGACTTCATGGTTACCTACAGTGGACCTGAGAGTGACTTCATGGTTACCTACAGTGGATCTGAGAGTGACTTCATGGTTACCTACAGTGACAGTGGACCTGAGAGTGACTTCATGGTTACCTACAGTGACAGTGGACCTGAGAGTGACTTCATGGTTACCTGTAGTGGACCTAAGTGGGATTGCACTAATAGCAAAGATGGTGAATATGGCGTCAATACCGAAGCGCCCGGGGGGCAATATTCTTTAGTGGTGCCCCTACTTTGCCACAGAGAACAGTTTTATGTCAGTTGCCAACCTCCACCCCCACCCCACCCCCCACCTAAGCCCTGAAACTGGGGGCATAGATATAGGGGTAAGGGGTAAAGCTCCCGACGGCACGCCCCTCGCCCGGCGCCCAGGGGCAATTGCCCCCCCCGACCCCCCCCCCCCCCTTGCGCCGCCACTGATAGACCCATTGAATGAGTGGAGAACGATAGGGAAAATATTTGTTACAGTAAAATTCAAATGGACGTCAGTTTTAAAAAGAATTAAACGAAATCAAATTTGAACAAATATTGTTGATGGTAGCATATTGATTACTGGCATTATTATAAAAATGAAAAGCGGTGTTAGGCATTTCAAACATATATCGGTTAGGATTAGAGTTAATCTGAGTGATATAGCATTTCCTGTGGCGTTATGTACTAGGAAGAAACTGACTGATGAAGGACAAGTGGATTTTTACACAAAACAGCTTACTTTTCACAGAGTTTGTTTATTTGTGGTGAAATAGGCATTTGTGTTTTTTTTAGATATTGTCCTCGTTGTGAAATTTCTTCCAGCTTTGTGGTTGTGTCGAGGATAATAAAAGTTTCATATATCCCTTGAAACAAGGCTAAATTACTGAGCTGCTGATAAGTCACATGTCTGTAAATAATTTTAGGTGAAGAAAAATTCATAAGACAGAAGAATCGCGCATTGCGATCTTCCAGTGATGGAAAATAAATAAAACAAAGAAATATTAGGTTCAGATTACTTTTTTGATATATACAACACCTTTAATTCAGATTTGTAACTAAGAAAATAAGCATATTTGAAGATTGTGCAGCGCGATAATCCGTTACATTTTTATCCAACAGAACTTCATAAGTCGATTAACAAATTTAAGATAAAAAGAAAATAAATTCTATATAGATTAAATTTAAAAAAACATTAATATTTCATTTGCATGCATCTATTACTGATTCTAACTAATAAAATAAGCAAACTCAAAGATCGCGCAGCGCATTCTTCCAGTGACAGAAAGTAAATGGAACGAAGAAAAGTTAGTGTAAACTTTAAGGTTCTTAAATTAGAAGAATGCAGGCGATTATTATTATTATTATTGTTATTATTATTATTATTATTATTATTCTTATTATTATTATTATTATTATTATTGAGGACAATACCTGTAGTTCAGAATCAACCAATCTTACATATAGTCCTCAAATAATAGAAAATGTAAATTATAAATGCAACATATATGTACAAAAATCTCTTACTTACTACAGTGTCTGACACACTCGCATGTAATTATAAAATATAGGTACACTCATTAGAGTAAAACATACATAAGATATACTTGTAGGTTTGGGAGATGGAAAAGTAGTGGGATTATCCAAATTACGTATCTCAATTTGTTTGAGCTTGAGCTATGGCATAATCAGAAAGAAAAAATTTGGGAAGCGCGTTCTTAACAAAAAAAATTATTTTTCTTTTATTTTTTAATATCATTTGGAATGACATTCCATGACACTGCTACGGAATATATAAAAGATGTTTTGTACATAGTCGTGTTGAATTTAGGCAAATGAACATTAGAGTTGGAAATAGACTGTAGATTGTGTAAATGGATATTGGAAGCTGGAATTAGGAGATCATTGATATTATGGAGGATTGTTATGAACAGATTTATATGTCAAAATAACCTGAACGTACTTTTCTCTATAATTAAAAGGTAATCGCTGTAAATTAACGAATACATGAGAAGATGGATAGTCTTTCTTGTAATAATTCTAGCGGCTCGTTTTTGAAGTTTAATTATCTGATTAAGATTAGCAGCATTGCAATTCTCTCCAAGAAAAGGCAATATATATCCATTATAATACATTTAACGCATAGATTCTCGCACATAGGAAGACAGTCTGTTTAATAAGACTATTCTGGAGAATACTGCAGAAAAACAAGCGCTTCATTTGATTTTTCCACGAGAAATGCCTGTCAATAATGTTAATTTTTTATGTGATTTAATTTAGCTCCCTGAACAAATATATTGATGGCATATAATTTCTTTATTTTTTGCCTCGATCCAATTCTCATGCAGTTAGTTTTTTCTGTGTTTAATTGTATTGTGTTGGTTTTGTACCAGAGTATAACAGCCTCAACGTCCAGTTGTACATTTTGTTCAAGGGAAGTGATTGTATCACTGATGGCATAAAAGGTTGTGTCATCCGCAAAAAGATCAGTTTCAGTGGATTTCATATGAAGTGGTAAATCATTAATGAAAAGGAGAAAGAGCAAAGGGCCAAGAATAGAGCCTTGAGGAACTCTACTTTTGACGTATTATAAAGAAGATGTAGCATTGGCCACCTAAATGCACTGTCGTTTTTCTGTTAGGTAAGAATCAAAACCAAGCAGGCATATTATCACTGATTTTGTATGCCTTGAGTTACTTCGTCAATATTTCATGATGTACTAATCAAACACTTTTCGAATGTCTAAATAAATTGTTCCGATTATTTTTTAACTTTGTGAGGGCAGTTTGGCACGAATGCTTTTCTTTGAAACCTGATTGTATGTTATACGGAAGATTATATTTTTTTGAAACTCAGCGAAGATGACGGGCCATGTGTTTCTCAAACATTTTTCAACAGGCTGGTAAAATTGATGTAGGTCGATAATGTTTTGCTGACGATCTATCGCCTTGTTTAAAGACTGGGAACGCTTTGTCTAATTTCAGATTAGTTGGAAAGATTCCCATAGCAATACTTGAATTTATCAAGCTAGCAACTGAAGGAGCAGCCCATAGCAATACTTGTATTTGTCAAGCTAGCAATTGAAGGGGCAGCAACTTGACTTGATAGTCTAAGTATTTTTTTGGTAAGATTTCATCTAGTCCTGTTGCTTTGGTGCCAGCAAGTTTACCTAAAATATCAATAACATCTTGAACACATATGTTAGGGATCTAGAATGATATATGAGATGGGATTTTCGACTCTACAAAATATATAAGGAGTGAAAAATCTTGTGATATGGAAGACTGTTTTCCAAGTATTGAAGTTAATGGGTGAAAAAGAGTTTTAGGTAGTTTGCAATATTTAATGGCTCTAGTATGACAACCGGTTTTTAATTCTGACGGGAAATCATGCATTTTTTTTAACTTTAACCAAATTTACGAAAATATTTCCATATTTTTTGCAGTCACTTTTATTCGCAATTAATCTAGAAAAATTATTATTTTTGGCTTTAACGATTACATTTTTCTATTAAAGGTCTGTGTTTTTTAAAACTGTGCTTCTCACGTTGTTTGTGATAAAAATCACGCAGGTTCATGGTTTCCATTATTTCAGAGTTAAACCAGTCAGGTTGCATAATTCTCTTGACCCTTTTGCATTTAATCGATGTATGTCTATTTAGGACTGCAAGAAAAACTGCAGTCCAACGTTGTACATCAAGGTCTGGATTTATAAAAGTAGTTTGAAACTTACTTAGTGCATATTTCAAGTCGGCCAAAAAGGTATATTCATGAAAATAGTAATAGGATTGGTACTTTATAGTGGTATGGGCCTTTTTGAATGGTTTCCAGAACTTGTTTCTTGTGGAACAGATTGGATAGTGGTCACGTCGGGACGAATGTCTCTACTATAAATTCAGGGTGCGAAGAATATACGTGACTGATTAACGTCATCGACTTGTCAGTGACTCGTGTAGGGGATTGTATCATATAAGTGACATTATATATTGTAAGACATCATTCCATTGACTTTTTCCGGTCATTCATCAAACCAATTTTGAGATCATCCTGTAACATAAGTCCTAAGCTAGAGCTAGAAGCAGTAGATATAATTCATTATAATTCATTTTCAAATTTTCTCAAACCAAGACATTTCAGTTCAATCCAAATCGCTTCCAACTCAGATGTCTCTGTATCCCTTTCTTCTGTTATATTTAATGTTTATATATATATATATATATATATATATATATATATATATATATATATATATATATATATATATAAGCAAATTAGAAGACCGTACAGTGCGATTTGCAACTGAGCAGCGCGATATTCCAATTTTTGTTATTTGATGGTACAAATATTTTGTGTAGAAAATAAGGAGTCAAAATATTAATATAAACTTATGCTTATTTCCATAAATAGTTAATAGGCCAGAGCGTTCAGCACCTGATCCGATGGACGAATCCCACAGCACTTTAAAACAAGGCATAACCTATATACAATAGAAGATCGGTGTCTCGGTGATCAGAAAATTATGGTTGTGGAACGTTATTTGTGCTATGTACTGGTTGATTAGCCTGGTTAATCTCGTTACTAAATTGTGTGTGTGTGTGTGTGTGTGTGTGTGTGTGTGTGTGTGTGTGTGTGTGTGTGTTCAGTTTCAGAAATTGCAACTGCTACACAAATCAAAAAAGACCAAAATCTGATCTCTAAAGAAACAAAGCGAACACATTTTGCTACACATCAGTGTTTCTGGTGACTAAAATTAGTGACTTTTAATTTTATGTTTCACTCAGGTGTACGACTTTGTCTTTTTTATGATCTTGACTCTCTCGGTCTTGGGAAAGCTAATAGTGGTGATAAAAAGGGATAGATCATCTCATCTTCAAAATAACTAGAGTGAACTTCTGGTCGTTTTGTGTCTGGCTACTATATTGAGTTTTGTGACAGTGTCATGATGGTGAACTAATTCCAGTTATGTGTGTGTGTATCTGTGTGTGTGTCTGTGTGTGTGTGTGTGCGTGCGTGCGCGCGTGTGTGTGTGTTTGTGTGTGTGTGTGAGAGAGAGAGAGAGAGAGAGACGTCTGTATGTTATTTTTCCCGAGATTCATTTGACTTCATACGTGTTTTATAAGCGAAAATTCCCCTTCTAAAAGCATATTATTCCAGATTCATTAAGTTACTTCTTGAATAACTAAGCAGGTATGACTAACAATATAAGTTGATAAACAAATACAGTGTTTAAAAACAAAGAATTGACTATGCAGCAACTATATAGAGAAATGTAAAATTTGTTCACTTTCCAAACAACCTGTGATAACATGACTCTGTGTGTGTGTGTGTGTGCCACATACAATATTTTATATTACAGTGATCGCAGATATGCATATTTTCAGTAATTTTTGTTAGAATTATTAAAGAAATAGCCCGAATTTCCTCAAGTTTGGTTTGTTTTATAAGAACGGGCTTACATATCTTTTCCATTCCTGTAAACATTTTCGACATTCTAGGATAAAACTGCCTGCGAATTATGCAACGGTAGATCTGGGTCTGTACAGTCTGCAGATGAACTCGACTTATAAACTAATATACTTAAAGTACTTCAAGAAACACTAGTCGTACCTATCTACTGAGTTCTTGATCTTTTGTCTAAAATCCTGTGTAAGCGTGTGAAAATTTTAGAGCATTCTCCAAAGCGAAAATCCATCTATTTCATTTGTTTTGTGCGATCTTATAAATTTTTAACGTAGGAATACACTATGATGATGAAACGAACATTTCAGCTGTAATATTTGTGTTGTGATATTTTGCCCTTATTACTGATCAGGTTTTAAATTGCAAACAGAAAACTGCATAACTTTGTTTATACTGACTGAATTAATTTTGCCGCGGAAGGTCACACTTGCGTGTCGGTGTATCATTAGGGAGAAACGGAGGAAATACAGTAATTTGAATGGAGTGGCCTTCATTACCGTTTGTATTTTTCATAGCTAGACTTCCGATATTACCAAAGTTTAGGTTATAAATAAAATTAGAAAAGGAACAGGAAGTCATAGTATAGTCATTTAATAATCAGATAATGGTAAACAACTTACACTTTCTCTTGCTCATTTTGAACCATCAGTTTGGTATTTATATGTGTGCTTATACCTAAATAACGGAAGAAAAGTTTTATTTCAGTTAGTCTTGTAGTTTCAAGTAGAAGCAAATTGTAATGGTTTTGACATTTCACAAAATGAATTTTCAGATTGACAAGTAAACGTTTTCATGAAACAAGCATTTATGCTTTCCAAGTTTTAAAGTAATTTTTCATGATAGACAAAATGACCATGACCCACTTTCATTAAACGCCTAAAATCTGAGTAAAAACTCGGTTCAAAATGTACATGCTGATTATTTGTAAGTAATAGATATATCCAAACTTTTCTAGCTGTGTGAGGAAATAATTGTAGTTTTTCAAATGTACTGTTATATTTGACGAGCACTAAAGGGGCGAGTCTAACATAACGGTACATTTAAAAATTGTACAATTATTTCTCCATACAGATAGAAAAATATGGATATATCTAATTTAATCCACAGTGCATTTATTTAATGAAATGTTAAAAATGCATGTTTTGCGATGTTAGATGAACATTAATATTTTGAATTGTACCTCGTTCTTTACTTCCCCAAAAAGACACATTGACTTTTCTAACATTTTGAATTGTACCTGGTTCTTTACTTCCCCAAAAAAGACACATTGACTATTCCAACATTTTGAATTGTACCTCGTTCTTTACTTCCCCCCAAAAGACACATTGACTATTCCAACATTTTGAATTGTACCTCGGTTTTTACTTCCTCTAAAAGACACATTGACTATTCCAACATGTTGTACTTTCTTACTACCCTGAAATAAATCACATCATCATTCTTTACGTCCATTGGGTGTTTCAATATCACATGACCAATTAGCCCAGTTCAACTGTCTCTTAACCGCGGGAAAATTACCTCATAATTTTGTTATGTGCACTGGTTGTTGCAATCACATGGCCAAATAGCCCAGGTCGACTGCCTCTAAACCGTGGGAAAATGTTGCAGAGATGTTTGAGACCTATCGAGTATCTTGTATCTTCTCTCTCTCTCTCTCTCTCTCTCTCTCTCTCTCTCTCTCTCTCTCTCTCTCTCTCTCTCTCTCTGGAGCACACAACACGTACTGGTGTGCTAGCCGGGCGTCTAAAAATGAAACAGTACAATTATTACAATTATAACAGTACAATTATCACGAAACAGTACAATTATCACGTAAAAAATACAATTATAACAGTACAATTATCACAAAACAGTACAATTAATTATCACGAAAAAATACAATTATAACAGTACACTTATCACGAAACAGTACAATTATCACGAAAAAATACAATTACAACAGTACAATTATCACGAAACAGTACAATTATCACGTAAAAATACAATTATAACAGTACAATTATCACAAAACAGTACAATTAATTATACGAAAAAATACAATTATAACAGTACAATTATCACGAAACAATACAATTATCACGAAAAAATACAATTACAACAGTACAATTATCACGAAACAATACAATTATCACGAAACAGTACAATTATAACAGTACAATTATCACAAAGCAGTATATTTATAACAGTACAATTATCATGAAACAGTACAATCATCACGAAACAGTACAAATATCACAACAGTATTTTTATAACAGTACAATTATCACACAACAGTACAATTACAACAGTACAATTATCACGAAACAGTACAATTATCACGAAACAGTACAATTATCACAAAACAGTATATTTATAACAGTACAATTATCACAAAACAGTATATTTATAACAGTACAATTATCACGAAACAGTACGATTCTCACAAACCAGTACAATTATAACAGTGCAATTATCACGAAACAGTATATTTATAGCAGTACAATTATCACAAAACAGTACAATTACAACAGTACAATTATCACGAAACAGTACAATTATCACGAAACAGTACAACTATCACAAAACAGGATATTTATAACAGTACAATTATTACAAAGCAGTATATTTATAACAGTACAATTATCACGAAAGAGTACAATTATGACAGTACAATTATCATGAAACAGTACAACTATCACGAAAAATACAAATATAACAGTACAATTATCACAAAACAGTATATTGATAACAGTACAATTATCATGAAACAGTACAATTATCACCAAACAGTACAATTATCACGAAACAGTACAATTATCACGAAACAGTACAATTATAACAGTACAATTATCACAAAACAGTATATTGATAACAGTACAATTATCATGAAACAGTACAATTATCACCAAACAGTACAATTATCATGGAACAGTACAATTATCACGAAACATATTTATAACAGTACAATTACCATCAAACATTACAATTATAACATTACAGTTATTATGAAACAGTACAATTATGACGAAACAGTACAATTATCACGAAACAGTACAATTATAACAGTACAGTTGTCGCAAAAAGTAAAATTATCAAGAAATAATTGTACTGAAACCCTAAAGGTAGATATAGGCAGCTGTGGATTAAAGTAAGGTAAGATGATTGTAATGAAACTAAGTTTTGAAAGTAGCTGATTATTTCGTAGTTTAACATTAAAGTACTAACCTTAAAATTTGAACTGTATAAACATTTTATAGAGGGTCAAAATTCTGAGTTGTGTACGTATTCAAGTTGAAAAGTTTTATGATAACAAGGGCTGCTTCTTTTCTGGGTTCCGGAGAAAATGATTCTGTACACTTGGAGATATTTAAGCATGTCTGCAGCTTACATTTTGGTATGTTTGTGTCTGCATATGTTTGTTTAGATTTTGGTGTGTTTGTGTCTGCATATGTTTGTTTACATTTTGGTGTGTTTGTGTCTGCATATGTTTGTTTACATTTTGGTGTGTTTGTGTCTGCATATGTTTGTTTACATTTTGGTGTGTTTGTGTCTGCATATGTTTACTTACATTTTGGTTTGTTTGTGTCTGCATATGTTTGTTTACATTTTGGTGTGTTTGTGTCTGCATATGTTTGTTTACATTTTGGTGTGTTTGTGTCTGCATATGTTTGTTTACATTTTGGTGTGTTTGTGTCTGCATATGTTTGCTTACATTTTGGTGTGTTTGTGTCTGCATATGTTTGCTTACATTTTGGTGTGTTTGTGTCTGCATATGTTTGCTTACATTTTGGTGTGTTTGTGTCTGCATATGTTTGCTTGCATTTTGGTGTGTTTGTGTCTGCATATGTTTGCTTACATTTTGGTTTGTTTGTGTCTGCATATGTTTGTTGCAGAGTATGTCATCAGATCGTTCAAGTAAAGAATTTTCCTTTTAGTTATTACAGTTTCAGAAAACGCTGTTTTTATTCTGCAATAAAACTGATGCATACGATCACAAAATAACGTGCTTTGAAAATGTGGCTTTAAATACGTGGTTATGTGACTAAATTGATAATCACGGAAAACACATCGTATGTACCTAAATACTGTAAACCCACTTTTATCCACGAAATTCTTTTTATTACATTTAAATATATGAGTTGCAGAAGATCCTCGAAATGTAATTGCCTCCAAACAGTTATGCATTTGGAAATCGCGAAATTCGGTAGCTGCAAATACAAGTAGGTTTACAGAACTTACGGTACTAATTATATAAAAAGATTAGAACCAGTCTAGAAAGGGGTGAACATAAATAGAGGAGATACGGCGTGTGTGTGTGTGTGTGTGTGTGTGTGTGTGTGGAGGGGAGAGCGTAATTGGTTGTGATGAGTGGTGAAAATTCAGTCAAACAGGCATGTACCCAGAAATTTGAAGATTAGGGTAACGCTTCTATTGGTGGGGGTCCAAATTGGGGTCCAGGGGTGATGCCCCGGTGGAGGTTCATGGGGCATAGCCTTTACAAGATCTTGAATTTAAAATAAATTTTGAAGGTGATTTTGGCAGCAAAGTGAGTGCATTTGCAGCCATCGCTCCCCCACCTCCAGCCCCACTACCGACATGTAAAAACATTTTCTAATCATTAACTGATATGAGATGGAGAAATGTATATATGTATGTTTATGCAGCGTTTAACGGCACGTCAGCACAATACAGGTATATGAAACATTCCATTCAGAAACGGGTGACTGTAGGGCAGCTTTGGCTGCTTTATCTGATCTTTCACTACCGTTAATACCAATAGGACTTGGGAGTCAACAGTACAGAATAATTCTTTCCCAATTTTTATGAGGAAATCATGTTTCTGTAAGAGTTGTCAAATGTAAGGTTTTGTGAGGTTTTCAGAATGAAAAGGAAATCCGAAAATATGATAACATTTGGTTTCTGACAGATATCGATGTAGCTTCGGTTCTGCTAATGGATTTTTAGTATTTTGTACAATCTTGTTTATCAATCTCAATAATGATGTGGAATGGGTAATACAGGTTTAAAGCACATTTAGCTTAAATAAGTGCAGCAACCCGTATGGTTTTCTCAACACAATGGCATTCATCAATAATAGTTATATGCTGTGAGATATAGATTTTATCATGCATTTATCGAAATTGTAAGTTATTTAATTTTTAACATTATGATCTTTCCGTATGTTTACTGTATGAATTTAATTAACAGCGTGTGCTCTACAGTATATTACATTTTACCTCTCATTTTAGTGTGTAATTTATACAGCGCATGCTCATGGAAAGTTTGCGAATTCTTTCATTCGCTTGGACCATTCCACGGTCTCCTGAAAAGTTACTTTCTAATGAAGTAGTGTTGGCCAAACGTGTAAATGGAGATGAAGAACAACAGCAGCTACTCTCCCAAAGTAAATATCCAAAGAAAAGACGAGATGGATGCTTCTTTATGTTTTATCCTACTGGTGTATCTGTAATGCGAAGGAGATATTTGCGGTATGAAAATCACACGCATGAAGAGAAATGCTAATAAACTTAACCTAAAATAAATGACATTACACGTTAATGCCAGTCCTGTCCTCCGACGCAATTGTTCTCTACCACAAAGGTTATAAAATAACTCATGCAGAAAGCATTACTCATACGGAATCGAAAAGTAACGCAAATTCAGATTCTTCTAAAATTGTCACTTATTTCCTAGTAAGCTGCCTACGTCATTTTTGACTCACTGCAACATGGTGAACAAAATAGTTTAGTGAATGGTGGTAGGAGTGGGTCTGTAAAAAAAATCGCGAGGATAGACAACTAATTTACGAAGGGTCTGAGACATTTCTATATCAATTTGGTTTTCTGTACTTTTTCTTGATCATACATTTTATTTGAAGAGAAAGATTTTTTTATTAAGTTGCAAGATGCACCAGATTAGCCTCTACATAAACAAAACAAAAAAAAATTAAAATAAAATAAAATAAAATAAAAAAAAGAATATCTCAGTATAATCAAAATAGCAAAGCACAATTCATTTGAGTCATGGTTACTCCTCACAGATTTTGTCTAAATGCTTGCTATGTTATTGCATTAAAGGAATGGCCCAAATACCCACATCTATTTTGAATAAAACTTCTACTAGTACAAGTCGCCGTTTCGGAGGAAAGTCGGAGGAAAGGGCGATGTTGTTTGTACGAGCATAAAAGCTCCATATGACAGTATGGTCCTGGAGGTACTGTCGAATGATCATTTGCCTTGGCTAAGATGATGCTTTAAATACATAATTTTTCACAACAAAAACCATTAGGGCTGTACAAGTGTGACGCCATACACATGACTATCAAAACAATCTGGCTTGCAACTAACCAGTCAGATTTCTGTTCACAAGTTTATTAAACTCCACAGTCATAGAGAAAAGACGTAGCTCAGTGAATTGACTTTATATATTCCATCTCTGTCTGTAAGTTTCGTTTTCAACTTTTACTTTTGGAAGCCATATTAGGCACTACAATAATTTATGCCAATTCGTAACTCTTAATATTACCGTGAAGAACTTATATGATGCTTTGAAGACAATCTACGGGCCACAGTTATCAGGAACATCTTCAATACTGAGTACTGACAGCGCCACACTGCTCACTGACAAAGAAAAGATACTTCAAAGATGGGCATAACACTTCAACAGCATCCTCAATCAACAGTCATCTATCAGTGAAGAGGCAACCAATCGACTGCCCCAAGTGGAATTCAACATATCACTTGCTGATCCTCTAACGCTGACTGAAACTGAGAAAGCAATTGACCTGCTGTCAAATGGCAAAGCACATGGAGCAGATGCTATACCAGCAGAAGTCTACAGAGCTGGAGGCTCGCACATGGCACAGAAACTGACTGAACTCTTCCAGTCAATGTGGACTCAGGGAACTACATCCCAGGAGTACAAGGATGCATCCATCGTCCACTTGTACAAGCAGAAAGGCAACATCCAATCCTGCGACAACCATCAAGGCATCTCCTTGCTGTCAATAGCCGGCAAAATCCTAGCCAGAATTCAGCTGAATTGCCTCGTGCATCACATCGATCAAGAGCTCCTGCCTGAGAGTCAGTGTGGCTTCAGGAAAGGAAGAGGAATCACTGACATGGTGTTTGCTGCTCGTCAACTCCAGGAGAAATGCCAGGTACAAAACTCCAACCTGTACACGACATTCATCGACCTGACAAAAGCATCTGACACAGTCGGCCCTGGATGCCTTTGGAAGATCATGGCAAAATTTGGTTGCAAAGATAGATTCATCATGATGGTTCGGCAATTCCATGATGACATGCTCGCTCGTGTTGTGGACGACGGCGGGTCATCTGGACCATTCCCAGTCATCAATGGGGTCAAGCAAGGATGTGTGTTGGCCCCAACCCTCTTCGGTGTGATATTTTCTGCCATGTTTACTGATGTCTTCCATGACCATGACACTGATGATTGACATTAGATACTTGACTGACGGCAATATCTTCAATCTGAGGAGACTATAAACGAAGCCGAAGTACAGGAACTGAGTGTTCGTGAACTTCTATTTGCTGATGACTGTTCTCTGAATGCCAGTTCTGAGTCTGGCAAGCAACAGAGTATGGATCATTTCTCTTTTCATCTTGTGACAACTTCGGTCTCATAATCAGTATCAAGAACGCAGAGGTGATGCAACAACCTGCACCAGGAAAGCCTTACGAAGAGCCTACCATCACAGGAAATGGTCAAATCCTCGTGGCAGTGGACAAGTTCACCTACTTCGGCAGCACACTGTCACGTGCAGTCCTTATAGATGCTGAAACCAACGCCAGAATTGCTAAAGCAAGCGTGGCCTTTGGCAGATTACATGCAAATGTTTGGCTGCTCACACGCTTCAGTCTACAAATAAAATGTAAGGTCTACAAAGCCAATGTGTTGTCGACCCTGCTGTATGCTTGCGAAACCTGGACAGTGTACAGACGCCATGCCAAGAAGCTGAACCATTTTCACGTGGGCTGTCTGAGGAAACTGATGAGGATAAGATGGCAGGACAGGGTCCCAGATATCGAGGTTCTCACACGTGCAAGCATTCCAAGCATGCACACTTTGCTGATGAAATCACAGTTGCGATGGACGGGCCACGTCACCAGGATGCCAGAAGAGCTACTACCAAAGAAGATCTTCTACGGCGAGCTTCAGGAGGGAAAGCAATTTCAAGGTGATCACAAGGAACGCTTCAAAGATTCATTATTGAATAACTTCAACATTGACCCTGAGTCGCAGGAAGATCTTGCACAGGATCGCACCACTTGGCGGAGTCTCATCCATACTAGAGCTATAGACTCTGAAGGGAGGAAAATTTCAGAGGCAGTGCAGAAGCGCGAGTAGCGTAAATCTCAGAACAGCAGAATGTCCTCTATTGATTAAACAAACCCAAGCGGCACCTCCTGTCCAGTGTGCCACAGACAGTTCAGAGCACAAATTGGCCTGATCAGCCACTCACGTACTCACAGAAACCAAACCAGTTAGTGATGTCATGGTCATCTTCGAACTCAAAGAACGAACAACAATATTACCATGCGCAATCTGAAATTTAATCAGACTTGGTAAGTCGATTTTTTTATTTAACAAAAATTAAAAATGTTTTAGTAGTAGCGACTAAATAGGGTGTAATATTGGCATTGCATTTGAAAGGCTTTGGCACACAGGGTGTAATATTTGATTTGCTTGTGTACATTTGAAAGGTCTTGAAATATAGGAGTGTAATATTGGCCCTGTGTGTGTACATTTGAAGACCTTGACACATAGGAGTGTAATATTGGCATTGCGTGTGTATATTTTAAAGGCCTTGACACATATGAGTGTAATATTCGCATTGCATGTGTACATTTTAAAGGTCTTGACACATAGGGTGTAATATTGGCATTGCATGTGTACATTTGAAAGGCCTTTATACATAGAGTGTAATATTCGCATTGCATGTGTACATTTAAAAGGCCTTGACACATAGGGTGTAATATTGGCATTGCATGTGTACATTTGAAAGGCCTATATACATAGAGTGTAATATTGGCATTGCATGTGTACATTTAAAAGGCCTTGACACATAGGAGTTTCCTGTCAAATTTCTTTCATGTTTGTCGATCGTTTGTTTCAATAGTTCTATGTCCATTTGTTAGTGCATGCAAGTCACACGTGTCACACCGCAAAACTCTCGAAAAATAACTCAACTACGAAATCTTTAATTTAATAGATATAAAAACTGGGTCTAAATCACCGTCCACACATATTTTGACATGTGTTCACTTAACACTAAGAAGGTTAAAATTAATGGCATATCTGATTTGTAGCATGTAAAACAAACCCTGACGAAACTAACGCTTTTACACACAATACTCTCAGGCATATTACGTGGTTGATACACCATACTTCATCAACCGCTAAATGTTAATTAGCCCCTCCTTTGCAACCACCTCTTGGTTTCTTATCGTCCACCTACTCACCCACCAACTAATCTATCATCTGTTCACCTACGTCTTTTTTTCAAAACTTATTTTAACAAAATAACCTTGGAAATATCCATTTAGCACCCTAACTTTTAAACCAATCTTGTTACAAGTATGAAGCACCAACGATACAGTATGGATACAAAAACAACGATGATCGTCAATCAAAGATTAGTTGAGGCTTTTTCCCAGAAGAAACAGGTTGTTTTCAAGAACAGACAGTTGCTCGATGCACAATTGCAATGACAAATATACTGCAGACTAACTTGCAACAATGAGTACAAGATGAGATAAACGTGAGAAAATGTAACGCATAGATGCTCATATGTTCCGATCGACATATATATTAAAAAGAATTAGACGGTAAGGAGGAAGGAAAATTTAAAGTGATAAATAATGTGCAATTCAAAGAAGGTACTGTAGCAACTGAAAAAAGACATTTCTAGAAATTAAAATTACATGTTATAAATACGTTTAAAAGCGAAACTAAAGCTTATTGCTTGTGCCAAAAAATATTCAGTACAAGGTGATATCTTGAATCGTGCTGCATACAAATGTGAAAACAATAATAAATGAGAAGAAACCAGAGAAAAAATTGCATTTAACCTCGACCATGGATTTTAATGTCTTGTCTACTTTAATTTGGTAAAGAGACATTTTTTCTTCTTCTAGAAAGACATTTATTGCTTTGCGGACTTTCAAAACCTCGAAAAACTAGTTATTTCTCCGCATAGCAACTGGCGAAGAACTCGGTATTGATATCAGCACTATCACACGCAAAACACAAACGGTGATATATTTAATAATACATAAAACAAAATTATAGTCCAGTATGTGGGGGAGACCAAAAAACCTAAACAAGACGATGAATCTACATAGATCAGACTGGCACCCGAAACAATTTGCTAGAAACCTCGTTTCAGAACACTTTTTTTCCCTGGCCGCTATTTAAGCGACATTATCTTGAATGGAACGCCCACAATCAAAAATGGAATAGCCCACAACCAAAAATGGAATAGCCTACAATCAAAAATGGAACATCCAAATCAGAAGAGCAAAGGAGACTTATTGGATTCGATGCCTATAAAAACATATTTTCTGTGTTCAGTCTAAGTCTCTTATTGCATTCATCTGAAAGAATTACATGTACTGTTTGGTTGAGCTAGACCCAACATGAAACAGGTTTTCCATGTCTCTTTAGGACCGTGATGGACAGATTTCTTTCGCTGATTTCTCTAGGTGTAGCAAAAGCCAGCTCTTGGTATATTTTGTCCCCATATGACGAGAATAGAATAGGTCTGTTATAAGTAAATGAAAACTTTTCAATTATTTTTTTTCAAATACTAGAAATGCATATGTTTGATGTTTTCTGTGCCTTTTATTAAGAAAAGAGAACGTATAAGGTAGGGTAGTAGGTCTGTATTAGGTAGGGTAGTAGGTCTGTATTAGGTAGGGTAGTAGGTCTGTATAAGGTAGGGTAGTAGGTCTGTATAAGGTAGGGTAGTAGGTCTGTATTAGGTATGGTAGTAGGTCTGTATAAGGTAGGGTAGTAGGTCTGTATAAGGTAGGGTAGTAGGTCTGTATAAGGTAGGGTAGTAGGTCTGTATTAGGTAGGTAAGTAGGTCTGTATAAGGTAGGGTAGTAGGTCTGTATAAGGTAGGGTAGTAGGTCTGTATAAGGTAGGGTAGTAGGTCTGTATAAGGAAGGGTAGTAGGTCAGTATAAGGTAGGGTAGTAGGTCTGTATAAGGTAGGGTAGTAGGTCTGTATAAGGTAGGGTAGTAGGTCTGTATAAGGTAGGGTAGCAGGTCAGTATAAGGTAGGGTAGTAGGTCTGTATAAGGTAGGGTAGTAGGTCAGTATAAGGTAGGGTAGTAGGTCTGTATAAGGAAGGGTAGTAGGTCAGTATAAGGTAGGGTAGTAGGTCTGTATAAGGTAGGGTAGTAGGTCTGTATAAGGTAGGGTAGTAGGTCTGTATAAGGTAGGGTAGTAGGTCAGGCGTGGGAGTCGTTTGATTAACGACATCAGATCGCATGAAAACCTTTTGAAGATGGGACTTCAACCACTCGACTAGCTTGTGAAGATCATCCACAGCCTAGGGTTACTCAGTGTTGAAAGGTATTGCAGACAGTTTTATGTGTTTCTATGTGGTTAAAGAACAAAGTCAGTCCTAGGCTGCGATCATTTAAGCTGCATTGTTTATTTCTTAGAGTGTGTGATAACGACAAATGAGAAATTTTCACGTGAGCTGAATCAGTGGCATTGATGAGATTGCTTTCATACCAAGCAATGATGATTAATTTTCTTTACAAGTTAAAAGAAATCCCCGAAACACTGTTGATAGCGATATATTATCTAGAGATGGAGAAAGAATGTATAGATATCATCGTAATTTTGTGCATATTTTTAGACAGATATGAACAATGTCAAACACCCCCAAGTGCCGTAAGTAAGTACCTGTCTGCCTTTATGCATGCATGCATATATACTCATATGTAAATCTGCGTATGTATGTATGTATGTATGTATGTATGTATGTATGTATGTATGTATGTATGTATGTATGTATGTATGTATGTATGTATGTATGTATGTTTCTTTGTTTGTTTGCTATAAACTAGTTACCACCTGAGCACGGAGTGGTGGAATGTTTCGAATTACTTCTTACCTTCTAAATATACAAACTTTGCTAGTTTATTGCTTTTCGCTTGAATATTATGATCAATATTGCAGTCACATGTGTGGACACTTCCCCATATCTCTGATGAATAAAGCCAGTATTATATTTAGCTCAAAATAAGACACTACGCCATGCCCTTATCAATCCAATCTGCAAAACTGTTAATTGCTGCTTAAATCATTCCCAAGAAAACTTTAAATGCACTCTTATTGCCAACCTGTAACATTCATTTTTTTGTGACAGTTCTTCAAATGCAATCACTCGCCAATCAAATTTAAACTTGGACAAAAGCGTCTGTATGTAACTCTTGCAGAATTGATGGGTTACAATTATGGAGTAATATTTGAATTGCTAATGAAGCCTATTCGTATTACCTTTCCACAGTGGTTCATGCACCAGAGAAGATCCTTTGATTAAAGTTCTTCCGTAAAGGATAAAATTGTCATTTTGTTGGCTGTTGACAAGTATTGTACGATGCCAAAAATAATGTTTGTTTTTGTCAACCTTTACCACTAACTTCTCGATCAGTTTTGCAAATGAAAATGACCTTGCTTCATAAAATGTAAATTTAAAGCAATGTATGTTATCATTACAGAGTCGCAGTGGCTCCGTATTTAGAGTGTCAGACTCGCAAACGAAAGGGTGCGGGTTCGAGTCCTACCATTGGATCAGTCAGGGTCATGTCAGTGGGCAAGGGACTTTACCCGAATTGCCAAGGCACTAAGTAACTTTCATGTTTTGCTGTGCCGTAAAACACAAAAACCAAACCAAACCAAACCATTGCAGGAAATCATCATCAACACATAAAGAGCTTAAGGTCAAATAAGGAATATTCTAATAATCCTCCAAGCATCAGTTTATGCATCAGAGAAGATAGTGGTAAAACGTTCCCATCACATGTCTGCCGTCATGTGCGAGGGTAAATTGGTTACAGGTAGTATAGCTCAAGTGCGTTCAGTGTCACACGCATTAATCTTTTTCTAAACACCAATGCCCTACCCGATAATATTTTGTTGTTGTTGTCAAAAACAATATCCAAAACTACCCTACCAAATTTTGTTCGCCACCCAACCCAAAAAATGTTTTAAAAGATGCTAGACTGCCCTACCTCATTTTTTTTAAATTCCTAGGCCACATCACCAATATTTTTCCTTTTTTTAAATCCCCGGCTTCAAGTATGAGATATTTTTTCTTCTTCTGACTCAGAACTTATTATCCAAAATCAAAACTGTTTTTGACAGTGGAATTTTTTTCTGCTCCAGAAGAATAACCGGATCTTCAGCACTTTCAGCTCCCGTAGCTTCATCCTGTAATTTTGAGAGTAAGGAGCGTAGAACTGTTTGGATGCCCTTTGACTTTAAAACTCTTCTCTTCGTACAATCCGGCTGCACTGTTGATTTGCAATTGTTAATCTCAGCGCTGGTATGCTGTGCGAGTTTCGCTTTTTTTTGCACTCATCTTTGTCTACTGCTCTTTTTCTTTTGTTTTGCCCTCAATTCTTCTTCACCTGCCTTGCATTTCACTCTTGTAATGGTTACACTCTTTCTATATTGTATTCCCCTCAATTCTTCTACACCTGCCTTGCATTTCACTCTGGTAATGGTTACACTCTTTCTATATTGTATTCCTCTGTTTTAAAATTGTGGGCCCTTTTACTTCTGCAATGTTTGGTAAATCTGTTTATTCTGAGCGTTTAATTAATTACCTCTAAATTGACGAAAAGAAATACCTGTATCTCGCCATTCACAATAATATACATAATTCCATTCCAAACAATAATTTTCTTATGTAATAAACGGCTTTCCAATATAAAAATTTATATTACATATTCGGAAATCAGTCTTTAAATTACAATTGGAAATAATTTAGCGATGTCAAATGATCTCTCTCTCTCTCTCTCTCTCTCTCTCTCTCTCTCTCTCTCAACATTTACCAATAACCGACTCATGATATGTAAAATGACACCTTTAACTCGTATTCCTGCAGATTTAGAAGAGTGGAAATTATAGTAATAAAAACAAAATAGTATCCATCTCAATTTAATCATTCAAGACACACACACACACACACACACACACACACACACACACACACACAGACACACACACAAATAGAAATTAAAGTGCGTCCTTTTAAAGACCGGCGAATGGTTATAGTTATTGCTTAAAACCAGTTATATCGGGTTTATACTGAGTGCGTGGATCTCAGTCAACAACCAGTCTCGATACTTTGATTGTATAAATTATCTCGTGATCGTGGTAACTATTTGCATTTCACCCTCAATCAGAGTCTTGTATATTTTCCACACAGCGGGTTAAACGAAAGGTAATTAATAATAGTCATTTACGTATTTCATTTTTTCAACATTCCCTCACCTTTTATATTTTTTCTTTCTTTCTTTTACACTCTTCCCCCTTTCTTTGTTTGAATCCTACGTCTTTAGTCATCGTCCAGTACACCTCAGCCTTTCAAAGAAGTCTCAGACACTTATATTAATGATGCCGTGTCATACCTAGCCAAATCATTATTACTTTTGCCGCGTTTCCAAATAGACACAAATCGTCATAACACTTATTTGGCTTGCAAATAAATATATATTAGCACTCAGCTGTGTGTCATACATTTGATCTACAACAGGTAAGGCAGTATCATTCATCCTTAGCGTGCAAAGCTCTGCACACGTGTCGTGCTCTGTTACATTAAGAATTTATGTTTCTTGAGTGCCGGGTGACAAAGAGTGACGGTGACAAATGTGTCACATATAAAATAAAACTCGAAAAAAACTGACTGTTTAAGGATTGAATAATAAAATGAGTTAAAGGAAATATACGATAAATCGAACGAATATGGATCAAACTCTTTTTTTGTCTGTCCTTTTGTTTTGTATGTTTTAAACATATATTAATGCCATTTAATTACTTACACACAATTTAAATATATCATGTCCTTTCACAAAACACACAGAATGCCCCAAAGATGAATTACTTTTTACAAATACTTAAGTATATATGAAAATTATAAGAAAATTACATTTATCAAAGACTTGTAACATTCCAAAGCAAAACCAAAGAAAAATATGCGAGTATCATTTTTAAAAAGCATCAATTAAATAGTAAATTCAAGAGAGAGAGAGAGAGAGAGAGAGAGAGAGAGAGAGAGAGAGAGAGAGAGAGAAGACATTTCGGTGGGTACTGCCACTATTGTCCATCATTTCATTTGTCTGAGGTTGCGGGATGTCTCAGTTTGTAAATTTAAGAAATTGTCAAATTTCGTGGATATAATTCTGAACAATTAGAAATATTGCCGAATTTGTATCGTTATAAACTTCGACATCACTGGGCAATAAAATATCTGGCATAACATAAGTTAGTTAAAATATGGAACGAAAGAGTATTAAAAAGTAATGGACAATATAAAAGATTGTGTTCAACATCTTCGTTATCATAAGCACATGCACACATCAGAGAGTTAAGGAAGTTTCATCTGTAAATGTCGGAATTGAGGGCTATATGCATGTGTAAGTTTGGCGTGTAGGTTATTAAAGGAGATTCCAGGCTAATCGATAGAGTTCACTTTATTTATTATATCTGTCAAATCTGAGCACACTTCTCCCACCAGATTAGGAGAAATCAGCCTTTAATTTCCCAATATTTGCGACACGGGAGGTTTGCCATTTTCTTCACTTTGTCACTTTGTCAAGTTATCAAAATCACATTTTCCTGCTTTAATTCTCTTTCTCAAACCCATGGTCTCAACCAGTGGCGGCGCGAGGGTTTGAGGCGCCCGGGGGCAATATTCTTTAGTGGCGCCCCTACTTTACCACAGAGAACAGTTTTTATGTAAGTTGTCAACCTCCAACCCCCACCCCATCCACGCCCCGGTTACAGCTATAAAAAAGCTCCCGACAGGGCCCACTTCTCGTCTGGCGCCCGGGGACAATTGCGAAACCCCTCCCACACGTCGCGCCGCCACTGGTCTCAACCTCCATTATTCTGTAAAATTAAAAAAAAATCAAATCTAAAGTTCCATATAATTTGTTTCATTTTATTTTGTTCTTTTTTTTTTCTTAGTTACAACACAACTTTGTAATACTACTTTAGAACAAAACTGTTACTGATTTTAAGTAATCGCCAGTTCAACATAATGCTATATCCGGGGGCACACATTTGTCATTGCTGACCTACTTGCTTATGTGACAATCATTTTGATTTCTTTGTTTCAACTGCATCGGTTCTATAACTTTTAATTGGACAGTTGTCGATAACCATATAGATGGCGCAACTTTGGCATTGCTGACCCACTTGCTTATTTCATCAATTCGATTTCTTTGTTCTAACTGCATCATTTCTGTAAATACCTACAGTCAAACATCATGTAGATTCTGTAATGTAATTACGTTTTTGTGTTTTGTTCTTGTCTCGTTTGTGTAATCGTCCATTGTAGTGCTGTGCCCTTGATAAAGAAATCGTTAGATTCTGAAAGTGCTTGGCTTGTTTCACACCAGTTTTGCACGGTTCTTTGTTAGTTTTTCTATCTATTTATATATGAAAAGTCACTTTGGGGTAAAACATTATGTAGATGTGTAAATATATATTTCTTAAAGCCTTGGACACACAACTCAATAGTGAAAATAGATTATAATTAGATGATAATGTTTTGTCACCTTCTCCCTTTAGATGTGAATGACGAGCCCAAGCTTTCATTGCGCAGGGACTATACAAGCTTCAACTAATTTGTTAAATAATATTGCAAGGGCAAATGCAATTATGAAATAATTTTTTTAGTAATCTATAACTTCCTATGGTGTTGTTTAAGTCAAGACTTGAATTTCGAGTGGAGAGGTATATGCGTATTTCGTGTTTATTTCTTCATTGGTAAGATATAATTTTCTGATGTGTGACAGTTTTTGAGTCGAGGAAACTCGAGCAATCATTAATTTGTTTATGCACCGTGCCTGAATCGCAGTTTTTGCTGTTTTCACTTTGTGTTCCACTTGTTACATTTTGCGCGTTTCACGCTGTGTGAAGTAAACAATCGCGGATAGTAAGAGAAAATAAGAGGAGAGTTCTGAGGGATCTGCTCAGCGAAATCATAGACGTAGGGGCTCTATGGGCAATTTCAGACCAGAAAATATTGCTTCCATTCAAGGAAAGGTGCTTCGCACAACCTTTCTAAACTTGCGTACGCCACAGTAGCAGTTTGCTCTCAGATCGGAGGAAATCTCACAAAGTCCGATATTTTCAGATCACATCTTCTATCTAGATCCCAAAATGAAGACACAGAGATTATCGTGAAGTTTGTGAGTAACCTAAAGGTCTATTCAAACAATGAACATCTTACAAACATTACGAGAAAAGTCTATGTAACTGAACATTTGACCTCAAGTAGATTTTCGATGATCAAACAATTGGCCAAGACTAAGAAAGATAAGAAGATAGCAGCATACTGGACATTAGATGGTAAATCTATTATATATAAATTGAGCACGACGCTAGGATCCAAATAAAAACAGACAAAGATGTACAGGACCTGAAAGCCAGACTTGTAATTCAGATTTCTAGCAACCACGACTCTGATACGCATTCTACTGTCCTCCAAGGATATCCCGGGTCGTCTGCCTCGGTGTGTCCTTTGTCCTTGGTGTGTCTTTGGGAAAGGCACTTAGCTCCCATTTCCTCGGCATGATATAACTAATAATGTGTTTAAAGGGCCGTTAAAACCAACAAAATAAACAAAGTCTTTTGAAACTGTAAAGCTGTCACTATATTCACAATACGACACAATATTCAAGTAATATTAGCAGTAAATGTGGTATATGTAATGTGATATTTTACACTATAAATAAGCTATTTTAATGTCTCTCATTATGTATTGTATAGATATATTTTACATTTGATTTGAGAATTCTTGCTATGCGTCTATGAATCATACTATAATAAGATAGCAACCGATATACTGGAGTTATGCTGTCGGCGTGGGTGTATCTACGGCATTAGCGTAGTATCGTTACATGTCATCATGTCGTAATGTTCTATGACATGGCACTTAAATTGCTATCCTAGAAATTAATTTTTGGTGTCATACGTGTCATTCTGTGGCGCATTTATGGTATCAAGTAAATACTAGTAGACTAAAAGTGTCTTTATTATTTGGAATCTGTTTATCTTTAAATCTCAAAGAATTCGCTTTCCTGGTATCCTAAAAGTACGTATTATATGTGCAAATAACTACTTGACCTGTTATATTACCTTTATTATAGGATTATTTTATTATTCATTTTCACTATAAAATTCCGCGAATGTCAGTTTTGTAATTTTCTGAAGATTTAAAAGATATAAAGTATTTTGCTATCCAAAATTTTAGTTTGCTCAACAATATATTTGCGATGATGCAATAATAGTTCTACTGTAGATGAAAATAAATAAATAATCTCACATTCATCATGACTGAATTTCAGTATGTTTCAACATGTTTAGTCTAAACGATACCATTTACTATGTAGCGAAGTATTTATTACAACGAAATTAGAAAGAAGAGGAAAAAAGGTAATGAAAACACATGTGACCCTAACATCTATATGATATTTATTTTCATTTTTATGAAATACATATATATATATATATATATATATATATATATATATATATATATATATATATATATATATATATATATATATATATATATATACTAAGTGATACTAAGTTAATAATTACAACGATCATGATTTACATATCATAAACGGCATGAAATAAAAGTATCTCTTCCCAAATATTACTTGTATGATAAAAATATCGCAAAAATAAGCCGACATTTAAAAGAATATTTCTAAATACTGCATTGTAATAAGTACATTTTATTTAGTTTTCAAGAAAAGGAGGAAAGTAATCAAAAGGCCTTAAGCATAACAGGTAAAATTCGAAAGTTTCATTTTAATAAATGTCAGTTTTACTTTAACTAGCGGGACAGTTTGGTTATTGTTACATTTTCCTGCACGATGACATTTCAGAATAAGGACAAAGAAATGTTGGTAAACGTAAGTGCTATGATTAAAGTGTCATTATGTGTTTACTTCTATTCTCATGTAACTGTTTACTCTAGTGTTTGAGAGTTTATATTCTAAGCTTTCTGCAGAAATAAAGTTTATTCATATAGTAATAAAGAAATATGGAAGTATTTTGCCTTTATTTATTATGTCTTTCTCGGATTAGGCGATAAGGGTCTGTAATCAGCACCTTAATGGCATCCGTGCGTAGTGACACGTTATGGCCAGGTCGAGGTAAATATGGAAGTACATTTTAGCGTGAAAAATTATACTTAGGGACACACAACTGTGCGAAAGATTCTATTTTTTTTTAAATCCAGAAAATACGTGTAAGTGGTCTAAATTAATACTATTACGAGCAGTGTTATGACTCTAGGTCTTACAAATCCGTAACAGAAAGAAAGCGAAAAAAACAATGTATGTAAAATCAACAAGCAATTTATTTCCAGACAGCAATTAAAGTGAAAAGTCAAAAGACACTTACAGTTTGTGAGTTAAATTCCAAATAATCCTAAATGTCCTAATCACAAGTCCAAAATAATAGAATGTTCCGAGTGAATTCCAATAGCCTTGAATGTCCTGACGTACCACAAAGATGTAACCCAGAATGTATTTGAATGAGTTCACATAAATCCCAAAATCATGTATTAATCGAAAAGTCAATGAGCACTTTTATATTTCCAATGAATATTTTAAATAAATAATCCCTCTCAAATTACATCTTATTTCAACAACACAACTATTATAGATTCCTTACAGACTGATCTTTTAGAACCGAAATTCTAGAATAAGAATTAAATTTTGTAACAAAATTTGTATATAAATACACATGCCTACATGACCTATGTCACATCGGTCTAATTGCGAAATCCCTATGAAAATACTGGCCTACCTGACACATGTCACAACAGGACATATTGCGAAATACTATGTAAATAACTGGACAGAAGATAAGTATGTATTTTCAAATAATCATACAACTTACAATCATCGACAAAAGTTAAGTATATAAACATCATACATAAGAGCAGGTTATATTGAAACTAACCTCCGTTCAGATATCAGTTCGTATAATATATAATGTCACAGTAGAATAATAACCCTGATATTTTAATGATTAAAGTTTTAAGAAAATCCATATAGAAACACAATGGAGGCGGGCTGCAAAGAATTACCTATGGTCGCTTGCCGACGACCAAAAAGCTTAAAAGACCTCTTTGCGCTTACCCAGTTGAACTCAAACCGTAATAGAGAAACAGGAACATACAGATGTAAAGACAGGCGTTGTCTACCTGTCAGCAAATACTTAAGATTACTACTTTGAAGAGGTCATCAATAGGAGTTACTTACAATAAGAACCAAAGGTTAAAATATGTCAGTATAAACGTCATTTACTTCATGACGTGCAATATTTTGTGCCATCCAATATATTAGCGAAACAGTGGAGTTTAGAAGAAGAACGAAGAACCACAAAAGCCATATCAGAAGCAAGGGCAACACAAAACTCGCCAACAATTTCAAATCAGGCGGACACCCTGTCCATTTCCTCGAATGCTGTCAAATGACAGATGGACTGACAAAGAACTTGGCTATAAAGTGAATTAATCCACAACTGCCTATATCTCCCTTCAGAGTTTCAGTACAAGTATTTCTTGACAATTGTACTGTTTTGTGATAATTGTACTATTATAATTGTACTGTTTTGTGATAATTGTACTGTTTTATTTTTAAACACCCGGCTAGCACAGAAGTCACGTGTTGTGTGCTCCAAAGAGAGAGAGAGAGAGAGAGAGAACTGCAAGAAATATTTGGTACAAATGACACAATTTATTTGTTGTCCTAGTTCTTTTTTATTGACGATCTCCCAAAAAAGGAGAATTTTACATTAAAATACGATTGCGAAAGTGATCTTATTACAAGTCTATTTATAATAAATGTTACTATAGGTTTCTACCTTGATAGACCGCAATTTATAAGTGAATGAACAATAGTCAAATCTTGCACTCTGACCAGCCAATGAAATAAAATCATTCACTGCTGAGTTACAAGCCCTGCTAGATGATAGTACTTTAGAAGTACTTGACTCTTTTGGCATTTTAACTGCAACAGAGTATTCACGCTTTTGCAAATTTTCCACAATAAGAACATTTACAATGTCCATCCACATGAGAATCACCAGTGTCCTCCAATAAGTTTTCCATGCTTTCCACAGCATTCAAGTCTTGACCTAATAAATCGGTTACATGGTCCATTTCCATGATTTGTGATACGGTTAAATCCTTCTCATTTCCATGATTTGTGATACGGTTAAATCCTTCTCATTTCCTTGATTTGTGATACGGTTAAATCCTTCTCATTTCCATGATTTGTGATACGGTTAAATCCTTCTCATTTTCAACATCCTCGAGAGCGTTGGTTATCTGAGATAAAGTTATGTCGTATACTTCATCGGTATGCGATATAGTTTTGTTTTCTACTTCGTCGAGAACTTGGCTCAGATACTCATCTTCATCATCACCATTCCACACATTGAAACCTGTATCATTTAAGTTTTCACTTGACAGGTCTCAAACGTCTCTGCAAAATTTTCCTACGGTTTAGAGGCAGTTGAACTGAACTACTTGGTTATGTAATTCAAACAGCCAGTACACATGAAAAATGATGAGGTCATTTCCCCGCGTTTAAGAGACACTTGACCTGGGCTATTTGGTCATGTGATATTGACACACCAAATGGACGTAAAGAATGATGATGCGATTTTTTTTAGATTAGATTTGGGTGTTTTGGCGGATGTGTTTTTGAGCTGTTTTTATTCTTTACGTAGAAGAGTACTTCCTTTGTTGGACTGTCTTTCTCGTACGTGCACAAAAAGATATAATATATTAAATGATTACTGTACCCTTCATACACCCTGTAATTTGAATAGTGTAGCCTACTGATTTTGAATGGATCATGTCCCAAGGCTCAAAACAACGTGAATTTCCTCAGCTTTCATCGCTGAATGTGAAGTATTGTGCACGCGCAGTACAGCATCTAGTTAGCTGAGGAGTTTCCTGCATGTTGAAAATAAAACTATACCCAGCAACGGAAGTGGTATACTGGATATAAGTTCTTCTTATTTATTCGATTCCCCGTTAAAATGATTGCCTTTATTGTAGCTGGTTTTCTATTTCTTTCAAGACATATGGAAGATTTGTTTGAAGAACAGTGTGTACAGACATAACTTTTGCTTCCGCTTCAGCCAGGAATCGGCGCGAAAATCTAGACGGCCGCTGCAGAAATGGACGAAACCAAAACACTTTATTTGCATAGAGATGACACGGTTGCATGGCAAGATGCTTTTGAAGTTTGACACTTATTACAAGGTATAGTCGTTTTCTTACATCTTTTATTTTATATAAACACTTTAATTACCCGTATTATTCTGCCAAAATATTTAAGCAGAATATTTTCTAATTGTATGATCTAACCTTTCCACCCCTTCATCGAAAATAATCTGTTCTGCTCCACTCTGCGAAGAATTTTGTTGTAAGTAACCCACCTCAGTAATAGTTACACCACAAAATAATATAAGATACTTGAGTTGTTAAATTACGCTGATAAAATACAAGACCTGGTGAGTAAATGTTCATGAGTGTACATCAGTGCATAATTCTGAGATGAAAGTACTATTTGACTCATGATTTGCAAGATAAATACATGCTAAGCAGGGCCGTCGTAAGGGGCGGGCGAAACGGGCGATTGCTCGGGGAGCCATTTCGCGGAGTTTGCGGTATTTTTTCCCGATTGGGGGCGCCAAAGGCGACGCTTGCCGGGGGCTCCGTTTTTTCCAGCGCAATCTTGCGGCGACCCTGATGCTAGGCATCAAACCTTGTATTTTGCCTTACCAAGTATTTAGAACGAGTATACTACTACGTTCATTAACCGCGGCATTTAAGCATTTTCAAGAACCGCTGTCATCATGTGTCACATCTGAATGACCTCATATGTAAACATATACTCCAGAAGATCATTTAGCTGTCAAGTTTAACAGTTGAAAGAAATACTAATACATAGTAAAAAAAATCTTAGATTTACCTTATATGTACACATATAAGTAACTGATAAAATCGTATTCATTCCGTATCCAGATCCAGTCTACTTTTTTTTTGGTACTTTTCCTTCATAAAATCAACAAATAATCTGCTTGACGAATTAAACAATACAAGCGCGTCTGGTAATGGCCAGTCTGGTATAAGCCTATATGCATCCTTAGAAAACCTGTATTTTCATGCGATACATATCTTCAGTAGAAAACATTAACAGTTTGAATGAACAGTACCTACCCAAATGACGAACAGCAAGTTACCAAGATACACATATGTAAGGTGCCATTAATTTTACAGAGCTGCATATGATTGTAAAATTTATTATGAATTAGATGGTTCTATTAACATCTCAATGTGTATTTGTATATATAAATCTCCTGTTCAGCATGATCCCCCCCCCCATAAAAAAGAAACATTGCCGATAATTTAAAAAAAGGCTGTGGAACAGTTTGTATCATTATCATGTACATCACTTGATGCAAGCATTGACCTATAGGTTTTAATATTTTTGACTGGTTCGCAAACTGATGTTAACCTACAAAAGTCATGATTGGGCAAACATCAAGTTATAATAGGGTCATATGCAACTGCAAAAAATAAAGCATACTTTCATGCTTTAAGAGCACATTGTCATCACACACAAAAAACATCTTTAAATATTTGCAACATAATTTCATTGTTTAAGAACTTGGAAAGAAAATTCTTGAAATATTTGCACATGCCTTTTGCAGGGATTTTACTCCAGTAATGCAAAGAAGTACTCCTTTTAAAGTGTTTGTCGTGTCTATTCCAATTTTTTTGTTTAAAAGTGCAAGATAGCAAGTTCATATTGAAATGACGTATACTTCCATTGTCTTCCTTTTGATTTAGGTGCTTCGTTGTACTGTATCACGTCAGTATGGCCAGAACCAGTGGATCACGACAGTTGGTAAGCTGGTAATCTATTACCAGGCAAACAGTTTTCAAACAGGAGTCATGAGAGCTGTGTTGGGTAGTAGACATCAAGATTGTTTGGAATTCTTTGCACACAGTGGAGTTCAGTGTTTCCGCAGACCAAGTTTCTAATTCTCCCATATAAATATTTACTTTGTCATTTTTGAACCACCAGCTTTTCTTTTCAAAATTATTTTGCTGACTGTTACAACTTTACTTTCATATCTTGTTATATTTTTCTTTTTTAATAAACATACTGATATTTCATCTTCACCTTTTATTATTATTTATGCTTGTGTACATATCTTAAGTTCTCTTCAGCTTCAATTCGTCAATATTTTCTTTATGATATATATATATATATATATATATATATATATATATATATATATATATATATATATATATATATATATATACTTACAAGGCAACAAACCAAATTCCTTCAATTTCAAAATACAGTTTAATCTGTCTTGAAACACCACCTCTTTTGCCACAAAATGATGGTCTCTCACGACAGGTGATCTCTCATGGCAGTGGTCTCTCAAGACAGGATTTACTGTATCGTGCATATTAACCCCATTTACAACTTGTGTTCAATGCGACTAGTCTTGCGTCCTCTCTTGGTACTCTTGTAATGTACCAATGTTATTCTTGTTTATTATTTTATTACGGTAATAATAAATTTCAACATGTTGGAATGGTCCATTGTCGTTTAGGGGAAATAAAGAGCGATATACAATTCAAAATATTAATGTTGATCTAACATCGCAAATAATGCATTTTTAACATTTCTTTAAAAAAATACAATGTGGATTAAATCAGATATCTCAATATTTTTCTAGCTGTATGGAGAAATAATTGTACAGTTTTTCAAATGCACCATTATACTAGACTCGCCCCTTTGAGACTGGTCCAGATAATTAGTATATTTGAAAAACTGTACAATTATTTCCTCATACAGCAAGAAAAGTATGGCTATATCTATTACATATTGGATACTGGAGAAGCAAACATATGGCGAATTTAGCTTAAACGAAAACTCAGTCAATAATTGTTCTGTTTAACCTAGCGTTTGTTGGTTTCTTTCCTTTCAGTTTGATCGTCATCGCTCTCCTCTAGTGACATCAAATGAAAAAGAATCCACTGCTGCAGGTGGCGCCCAGTGTAATTCGATCTCCTCGCAATGACGTAGGTAACAAGGTTACGTCAAGTAATACAGCATTAGAGTGCTGTTAGTTTGCATTCGAACATGTTCGTCTTATTCATAGATACTATATTCCTTTCTAGACATATACTTATTTCTTCTGATTTTTTAAAGACCTTTTCATTATTCTGGATAGTTTTGTTTCTCTGTGCCAAAACACAAATATGTATTGTCTGTGTGTGGATAAGTGCTTGTGTGTGTGTGTGTGCATATGTGTGTGTGTTGTTCTGTATTGTCCCTTCTTAAGGAAACGGAAGAAACTTTGTTGGTTTTTTCCTCGCGCAGTTGCCCACTTTCCCAGATTGTGTTTGTGCGTGCGTGTATATATATATATATATATATATATATATATATATATATATATATATATATATATATATATATATATATATGACGTTGTATCCCCTCGATTTAAACATGACTCGTAGGATAAAAATTTGAACTACAAGAGATACAGTGAAAATCTATTCAAACATTGCACGACAAGGTGTCATATTTTAACAATGGTGGTTTCTGCAAGTAAAACCTAGCAAAATGTATTTTTGTCAGACAACAAAAGAACAACAACAACAACAAAATTAAATTAACTGTAGGCATTTCCCTCATCAACAGGAGTACAGTTGCCATCCACCTACTCCTTCCAAACATCTGCACAGACATCTGAACTAGATGGTCATTTTGAAATAAAGTGTAGGTAGTTTCGATGTTGCAACTATTTTTTCAAATGGTTAGTTTTGTCATTATCATTTAAGTATCTACAATAAAGAAAAAGGTAACCTTTCATATATATTCATTTAGAGGTATCCTTTCATATATATTCATTTAAAGGTATCCTTTCATATATATATATATATATATATATATATATATATATATATATATTTTCATTTAAAGGTATCCTTTCATATATATATTCATTTAAAGGTATCCTTTCATATATATATATATTCATTTAAAGGTATCCTTTCATATATATATATATTCATTTAAAGGTATCCTTTCATATATATTCATTTAAAGGTATCCTTTCATGTATATTCATTTAAAGGCATCCTTTCATGTATATATATTGTATATATATATATATATATATATATATATATATATATATATATATATATATATATATATTCATTTAAAGGTATCCTTTCATATATATTCATTTAAAGGTATCCTTTCATGTATATTCATTTAATATATTCATTTAAATGTATCCTTTCATATATATTCATTTAAAGGTATCCTTTCATATATATTCATTTAAAGGTATCCTTTCATATATATTCATTTAAACCTCTAGTATTACATAACTTCTTAATGTGTAATAAGAGCTTGCATGGTCCCCCTTCCCCTTCAAGTCAATAGTATTTTTATGAATCCCATTTTTTAAAAAAAATCAACAGCAGTTACATTCATTTTAATGTGCAGGATTCACATCTGTCATACTGTTGTTAAAATGTATGAATGCAAAGTTTGTATTACCCATAAAATCAGATAGAAATTAGTCTCTGAACTCGCACCTGTTTACTGATTTTTTTTAAGTTAATGCCATCAATAGTCCAATGAAAATTAGTAGGATGGATTTTTAATGTCAAGAATAATGTCCTTATTATAGAACTATCTGTTACAGAACTATAGAACCTCAATATAATAACCTGCTTCAATACATGAAATTCTACGATTAATATCAGACATATCTAAGGTTACTTTAGATGACATCACACGTAGCTTGTGACCCTATTAACAAGCTCTAGAACCAGACTATTGTACTACTGAAAAACTTATTGCTTTACGGTTTTGCAATTCAACCAAAATTTAAATTGCTCACTTGAATCTAGAGATAAATTCATTATCTATTTATTTTAAAGATCCAAATCTAAATAGCAAATGTCATATTATAATTCTCTTTTGATCAACACGAAGATGGTTCTTGAAGTAGTTCTTTTCCCTAGCTGGTACGAAATACATATATAGCATCTAGCAACAATCAAGTTCCGTATTCTACACATATGAAAAAAAGTGTTTTCTTTCTAGACCTCGCAATTAGTCCATTTACGTACGATTGGTGATGTGATTGAGTTTTATAAGCTTTGAAATTTTAGCCATTTTATTTAGACAGGTTTTAGTTAAACACAAAAAATGCAGAACTATTATCATACTTCAATTTGAAAAAAAAAATCTAATATCCCTTAATATCTGTACTGATCGTAACCAGTCCCATGACAGTTCCTTCTTTCATTATGCACTGGGTAAATTGTTATATGGTCGACTCTTACCCCTCCACCTCAATCAGAGACGTCGTCATTTTTGCGCATTAACAAAATACTTGTCATGAAAATTGCACAGAATAACTAAATATTAAAAGTTAATTTTAAAGCAGAGGAAATTTGATTACATGTGTATATTATGCCTAACTGCATTGGATATTAAAAATCACTCATCTCAATTACAAGTATATGATAAAAAGATAATTCTACACGAGTGTTCGTTTCATATGAATTATATGTCACAAGCTGCTTGCAGAGAGTGGTTCACTGTAGTATTCAAGGAGTTTAATATGTTTAAAGTCAAATGAAGTCGATTCTACCTATCACATGACGTTAATTTAATCAATGACATTGCTATATGATACACCACACAGTGGTAAACAATTATTATAATATGACATCATGACGTTACTTTAATCAATGACATTGCTATGTGATACACCACACAGTGGTAAACAATTATTATGATATGACATCATGACGTCAATTTAATCAATGACATTGCTATGTGATACACCACACAGTGGTAAACAATTATTATGATATGACATCATGACGTTACTTTAATCAATGACATTGATATGTGATACACCATACAGTGGTAAACAATTATTATGATATGACATCATGACGTTAATTTAATCAATGACATTGCTATGTGATACACCACACAGTGGTAAACAATTATTATGATATGACATCATGACGTTAATAACGATGAGCGTTGTGTGATAAATAGAGAATATATACGTTTTTGAGTATATATAAGGAAATATTTCACGAAAGAAGTGGAAACCTTAAAATGTCCCGAGTGTGTTGCCACCAGTTACAATACAAAATGTTTCCACTTCACGGCTGAAATAGTTCATTATATTTACTCAACAAAAATCATTTTTCTTTTCATTATATATATATAAAGGCAAAAACCGTCGATTTGAATGGATTTCTTTCTCCATTCTGTGCCAATGCGATTAACGGCGGCTGCATTACTACATCCATAAAAAGAAGTTCCGAAATTTTAGGACAGCGATGTTTAACAAATTTAGCTTGTACTTACAATGCTTCAAATTGTGTATTTTGTCAAATTAATTACTGTTTTCATACGGAAATGAACAGAATTTTATTATTTTCGTTAACACATTTTCTTGTGCGGATTGATACAATGAACATTGTTGGGATTGTATTTTGTAGAAACGTCATAGAGTCGTCGTATCCGACAGACTTCAAAGCGTAACATCTTTAAAGAAAAGATTTTATGATTCTGAGTTTACTTGTAAGGATTTTGGATCTTTATTTTGTTTATTTCTGTATTCAATCGTGATTTTTTGTGTTGCCTTAGCAACTTTACAGTCTACTTCGGCAACAGACGCTGTACCCAAATTTCGATTTTCACTTAATTTCGGACTGCAATCAACGCTATCAATCATGATTATAATTGTAATGAAATTTCGGACTGCAATCAACGCTATCAATCATGATTATAATTGTAATGAAATTTCGGACTGCAATCAACGCTATCAATCATGATTATAATTGTAATGAAATTTCGGACTGCAATCAACGCTATCAATCATGATTATAATTGTAATGAAATTTCGGACTGCAATCAACGCTATCAATCATGATTATAATTGTAATGAAATTTCGGACTGCAATCAACGCTATCAATCATGATTATAATTGTAATGAAATTTCGGACTGCAATCAACGCTATCAATCATGATTATAATTGTAATGAAATTTCGGACTGCAATCAACGCTATCAATCATGATTATAATTGTAATGAAATTTCGGACTGCAATCAACGCTATCAATCATGATTATAATTGTAATGAAATTTCGGACTGCAATCAACGCTATCAATCATGATTATAATTGTAATGAAATTTCGGACTGCAATCAACGCTATCAATCATGATTATAATTGTAATGAAATTTCGGACTGCAATCAACGCTATCAATCATGATTATAATTGTAATGAAATTTCGGACTGCAATCAACGCTATCAATCATGATTATAATTGTAATGAAATTTCGGACTGCAATCAACGCTATCAATCATGATTATAATTGTAATGAAATTTCGGACTGCAATCAACGCTATCAATCATGATTATAATTGTAATGAAATTTCGGACTGCAATCAACGCTATCAATCATGATTATAATTGTAATGAAATTTCGGACTGCAATCAACGCTATCAATCATGATTATAATTGTAATGAAATTTCGGACTGCAATCAACGCTATCAATCATGATTATAATTGTAATGAAATTTCGGACTGCAATCAACGCTATCAATCATGATTATAATTGTAATGAAATTTCGGACTGCAATCAACGCTATCAATCATGATTATAATTGTAATGAAATTTCGGACTGCAATCAACGCTATCAATCATGATTATAATTGTAATGAAATTTCGGACTGCAATCAACGCTATCAATCATGATTATAATTGTAATGAAATTTCGGACTGCAATCAACGCTATCAATCATGATTATAATTGTAATGAAATTTCGGACTGCAATCAACGCTATCAATCATGATTATAATTGTAATGAAATTTCGGACTGCAATCAACGCTATCAATCATGATTATAATTGTAATGAAATTTCGGACTGCAATCAACGCTATCAATCATGATTATAATTGTAATGAAATTTCGGACTGCAATCAACGCTATCAATCATGATTATAATTGTAATGAAATTTCGGACTGCAATCAACGCTATCAATCATGATTATAATTGTAATGAAATTTCGGACTGCAATCAACGCTATCAATCATGATTATAATTGTAATGAAATTTCGGACTGCAATCAACGCTATCAATCATGATTATAATTGTAATGAAATTTCGGACTGCAATCAACGCTATCAATCATGATTATAATTGTAATGAAATTTCGGACTGCAATCAACGCTATCAATCATGATTATAATTGTAATGAAATTTCGGACTGCAATCAACGCTATCAATCATGATTATAATTGTAATGAAATTTCGGACTGCAATCAACGCTATCAATCATGATTATAATTGTAATGAAATTTCGGACTGCAATCAACGCTATCAATCATGATTATAATTGTAATGAAATTTCGGACTGCAATCAACGCTATCAATCATGATTATAATTGTAATGAAATTTCGGACTGCAATCAACGCTATCAATCATGATTATAATTGTAATGAGAGTTCAAATCGCTTCTTACACAATGTTATTACTAAATTTAATGAAGAGTTTTCCGTAAAAATGTGTACCGTCTGTCGTAGACTGTAACAGGTATATCACACAGACATAGAATATCGAATAGAAACAGGTCATGTTAGTTCAGTCACTGAAAATGTGCATGATTCATGTGGAACTAATCATAAAAATGTGTACCGTCTGTCGTAGAGTGTAACAGGTATATCACACAGACATAGAATATCGAATAGAAACAGGTCATGTTAGTTCAGTCACTGAAAATGTGCATGATTCATGTGGAACTAATCATAAAAATGTGTACCGTCTGTCGTAGACTGTAACAGGTATATCACACAGACATAGAATATCGAATAGAAACAGGTCATGTTAGTTCAGTCACTGAAAATGTGCATGATTCATGTGGAACTAATCATAAAAATGTGTACCGTCTGTCGTAGAGTGTAACAGGTATATCACACAGACATAGAATATCGAATAGAAACAGGTCATGTTAGTTCAGTCACTGAAAATGTGCATGATTCATGTGGAACTAATCATAAAAATGTGTACCGTCTGTCGTAGACTGTAACAGGTATATCACACAGACATAGAATATCGAATAGAAACAGGTCATGTTAGTTCAGTCACTGAAAATGTGCATGATTCATGTGGAACTAATCATAAAAATGTGTACCGTCTGTCGTAGAGTGTAACAGGTATATCACACAGACATAGAATATCGAATAGAAACAGGTCATGTTAGTTCAGTCACTGAAAATGTGCATGATTCATGTGGAACTAATCATAAAAATGTGTACCGTCTGTCGTAGAGTGTAACAGGTATATCACACAGACATAGCATATCGAATAGAAACAGGTCATGTTAGTTCAGTCACTGAAAATGTGCATGATTCATGTGGAACTAATCATAAAAATGTGTACCGTCTGTCGTAGAGTGTAACAGGTATATCACACAGACATAGAATATCGAATAGAAACAGGTCATATTAGTTCAGTCACTGAAAATGTGCATGATTCATGTGGAACTAATCATAAAAATGTTAATACTTGAAGCCACCTTTTTGTTGTTTGGAGTTCGTTTTTTTAGACATTTCTTGATGGCATCCCCTCATTGATTACATGCATGTATACTAGACTGTCTGCAGTCTTCACACATTTTAAGATAAAGAGGGGGGAAGGTAGGGAGAGAGAAAGAGATGAAGAAGAAAACAAATGAATTAAACCTAAATATGGAAATACAGGTTTGAATAATATACGTAAGGCAGGGTTCAGGAAAAATTTGCCCAACCCCTCGTCCCCTGGGACGAGTTGCAACAGATACTCGTCACTGTCATCGCTTTATTCAGCACAGCACACTTATCCACTACACTACTTACTACAAAACCACGGGCACCTGATGCAAGCTTGATGCTTAAATTTGCCCAAACCATAAAAATATTGTTTTGAGTGAAGACAGGGTGTATAAAACCATTATTACACATGGTCCCTTAGATAAATATATAATAAGGGAAAAGGCTTGTAACTGTAACTCGAGAAAATGTGGTTTTACATCTAACCCAAGATTTCTTCATTTTTTTTAAATTAAATGTTTTATACACTTTATAGTAATCTATGTGTCATTTTAATGTGGAGAAGTTTGCTTTTCAACAAGTTCTGACAAATCTTATAATATGTGGAATATAATATAGGGGTACATATGTTGGAAGTTAAGAGGCAGAACATATCAAACATTTTTTGATTTTGCGTCTGCTCAAATTGTGTTATGTTCTGCCCAGATCACCGATATGTTCAAGACTGCGCAGCTTTATTGATACATTGTCACGACAAATAAAAGACGCCAGTGATATTTCTACAAGTATTTAATTATTTTTAACACGACAAATGTCGCCAACTTACATTTGAAAGGAGAATTTTAAGCGTCTCTGCAATTTTCACTAACCCGTGTAATCAGTAATCAAATTTAGTGAAGCCTTCTTTCTAGAGAACTACTCAAGAGCGCCTATAAAACTCAAGTTTCCTGATTGTCCAAAGGTGTTGGGAGGGTTATTACGTCATGACCCCATTTAAATTAGGATCAACCAGCTGTTGTTTAAGCATTATGTGCTTTCTAAATAAGTTACAATGGCATGCACTGTCTGAACCTTGGTGGGAATCGGCAGTGACACTTAAAATGCTTCTTTCGAATGTATGTTAGCACCATATTTCTTGTGAAACGAAATTGCATTCTTATAGAAAAATCTGCTAGTGTCTTCACTGTGCTCTGACAATGTATCAGTAAACCTGTAGTCTTGAAAATTCCGGTGACATGGGGAGAGCTTAACATTGTCTGACAAGACAAAATATAAAAAAAAATTGACATTCTCTGGCTCTTAACATATCACAGGTCTAATTCATCCAGATGTATGATAGATCGTTGAAAACGAAAATTTCTTCACATTAAAATAATGCCTAGATTACCTAAAAGTGTCGCTATAAATACGAATATCATTAAGAAATCGGGGCTTGGTTTAAAACTCCGACTATTTAAGGGACCATGCATGAGAAGGATTTTAAACCCGATGTCTTCATTCGTAACAATATTTTCATGATTTTTACCCATTTTAGTATCAAGTTTGTGTAAAAAGCAAAGTCGGCTTCTTTTGCAACATGTTCTGGACTGACAACAAGTAGGCAAGATAGAAAAAAGTAATTGGCAATTGACAGACACTAAATGTTACGCAATGTTGAACTTCGGCGCTTGTTAAGTGAATCAAATGCACACAGATTTGTTCTCAGGGTGCTAATCTGCATCAACTCGGTCGAGAGACGAGTAAGTAGTAAAGTTTTCCTTGGCACAGACATATTTTACCAGGTCAAGACGAGAGGACGAGTGGTTTTCCGGAACCCTGATAAGGGTAGATATATTTCCTAAATGGGAAAGGACAGTAGTTCCAAAACTGATATCGACACTGTGGGCAATACAAGTGGTATCGCCACTGTAGCGATATCGATTTTCTCTCACTGATACATTTCAACATCTCATTATGAAATATATTATAAAAACTTGTATTACATGATTCTCAGAAGAGATGGCATAACGTCATGTAATATGTGATATTATTTATTTATTGCCCTTTTTAGGGGAGATATGAACAAGTGTTAACCCAAGGCAAGTTCGTTCATGTTCCACGAGGGCTTCTGTGGACAGTGTGTGAAAAAATCTTCATATCTCCCACAAAACAAGGGCAAGAAATTGTTTTGTTTTTTATATCGAATCAACCAAAACAGGGAAGCACGATCGCGGAAAGGAGACACGATCGCACGAGGGAGACACGATGCTTTTTGTTGCTTGAGATGCGACATCGTGTGAGCCAATAATTGACACTGTTACTTTTATGAGATATAATAATTCTTCAAATGGCATGATCATTCCTAATGTCGCTTGGCCATGACGTCATTGCCTTTTACGTTACGTAATAACCTTACTTTCATAGCATCGGGCAGTTGAATGGGGCATTTGTACGATTCTAAAGTAAAATATATAGCAATTTTATTCTCTTAATCATAGAAGAAAACAATTAAAGACCTTTGTTTCAATGAATATGAAGTTTTATGAACAAGTAAATCTATCAGATTGAACTCCGCTTCGCGTTGGTCAATATGAGGTTTACAGGTTCATAAAGCTTCTTATTATATCCTTTATAAACAGTCCCATTAGTTTAACGTTGTTGCTACAGGTCAATACCCAGCGGCAGGGCCGTCGCAAGTTTCCGCTGGACGAAACGGCGCCACGGGCGACCGTCACCTTTTTGCGACCCCCATTCAGAAAAAAATACCATAACTCCGCGAAACGGCGCTACCCGGACTTGGCGCCCCGGGCTGTCGCCCATATCGCCCGCCCCTTACAACGGCACTGCCTAGTGGTATTGACCAGAGTTAAGTAAAAATATTCACCGCTTCCTCATTTGGTAAATACATGCCCGCATTCGATGAACTACTTCTAGCTACGGCTAAATAAAAACGGCTACAGAACGTCTAACGCTGACCACGTCATAAATCTGATGGCCACCAGAAGCCGACAAAGACTGTAACCTTTTCTACCTGACATCAGTGCTGGGGAATCAGTAGATCTTGTTCTCATCGAAAGGAAACATATATCATCCAGATTAAATAAAGAAAACGCGAATACACCGCAAGACTTAAATTGAAAGGAGAACAAAATAAATAAATAAATACATAAATATGATTTATAAAAAATACTGAAAATGGACGGCTAGTGATCGCTAGTTGATTCTGTTAGTACGAGAGAGAGAGAGAGAGAGAGAGAGTCAACAACTTCCCTTTCACATTTACTTTTTTATTTATAATTATTTATTTTATGCTAGTCCGTGAATTATGGATTTTCCAAGAGAAATAACTTTGTTAATTAACTCGATTGAATTATCAATATTATTTTTTCACTCCAGCCAATAGACATCGATAACATTATGATCAAAAATTTCACTCGTGGTGTTGACAATTGTTTGGTCTAGTAGTAAGCATCGCGACTTGTGACGCAGAAATACCAGGTTCGAATCCCACAATTTATTTAATTTTTCATTACTTTTGTTTTACCTTGAATTAGGTAAGAAAATTATGTTACTATTCATATTTTCTGTACGAATATACACAAAACACAGCAGAACATAAACGGTAAACAGCTGACATTATCACGCGGAATACCGTAAGAAATCTTCTACTTCAATCTGTTATACACTTTATCTAGCCAATACGTTTGAGCATACAATAAAAAGAAAATGTGCTTGTTCTGAGTGAATAATGGATATATTTCATCGCGTGGGTGAAACTCAGTATTTTCACGAGTGGCGAAACTCGTGAAAAATACCGAGTGTTTCACCCACTCGATGAAATATATCAATTATTCACTCAATACAAGCAAATTTTCTCTGTATAATATTGAATGAACATAACAATGTTGTTTGGAACTTTCAATTTGGAACATTGCTGCGTTGTTTGTTTGGGATTCGTGCAGCAAAATTGGTATTCATTCATCGATTCATAAAATTGTCATTAGCAAAAAGCATAAATGTTGTTGAATTTCATCGCAAATAATTGAATGTAATTCTACTTAAAGATAACAGTCGCAAACCTTATATTTACTTGGTGTGTTAGAGTGCACATCTATTATTAATCACCTATTTTATATGGTTCAGATTTCGGATATAAATCTTGATACAAATAATTGTTTTAGATCACGATGACAATAATAAAAATGCGTGTAATAATTCTCAAAAAAAGAAGAAAGTATACGAAATTGTTCTTGTAAAAAAACTAATACTTTTCCAAACTAAAAAATCATTTCAATTGCACTGCTCTTTATTGATTTAATATCCAAAGGCTCATGAAATTGAATGTGTCACCTTTTGTGTATTTCCAAAACGTGTGTAGTCAACATTCAATTCTTTGCCAAATAAGTTAACGTGTGTCAATTAGGACTGGAATTGTCGAAATTCCGTACTTTATTAACATATCAAAGGTTATATTTGATCAAACTCTATCACTTCGTAATTTTGTTTGAAACATTTATACTGTAATAATTTTTTCATATTCGATAAATTAAATCTGTACAGTGTATGCTTGTGCCACATAAATTATGTTACAGACATCTTTTGAACATGGTAAATATGTATAGTTTTATTTAAACTAAAGATCATTCTATGGCAAACTGTCTCATTTCTGGTCTTCCTTCCCGCAAATTATCTAATGCATCAAAAATCAAAATATAGCCAACGAAACATTACTAGTGCTGTCTCATCACAAATTACCTACGCTTCTGGCACTGTAGGTTTTTTTCTTCATTCGAAATATGGGATATTACAGATATACATCACGAGATCTTGTTTCAAGTGACCCGAGCTCGATCAGGTTATTATTATTTTGAGGTTATCTGTTTCCGTCTCTCTATGTTTTAATATACTATAAATAAATATACAAATTCTTCTTCAGTGTGTGATATTTTATCAAAGTCTGAAATACCAAATGCAGAGGATGAATAATCTTTAAATGAAATGAAATGTGTGCGAGAGAGATAATATACTTGTATATTTATTCCTGCTCAGATGTAATGTGCTTTGCGAAATTTGACTGGTTATCAAACAATTGGATGATTTATTGGAATCACATAGCTTATGACCGTATATAATGTACACAAGCACAGGTAGCCGACCCATTTGGGAAAAAAAAGGCAGAATGTAACCTATTTTATACTTGGATAATAAGTTATGGAAGATTATTTTATCTTGTGTAATATGAACAATTCTTTTAAAAAATGGTAAATGTAGAAAAAATATCTTAACCTTTATTTTAATAGAAATAAATCAGAACAGACAAAAGTAATTAATTATTTCAACCCTACGAATTGAGTCTAGATGAATGTAAAGGAATAGGCAGTCTGCTGGATTTTAGTCCATTGTTTTCAATGGAAATTAGGCAGTCTGCTGGCTTTTAGTCTATTGATTTCAAAGGGAAATACATGACAAAGGATTTTTGTTTATTTACAGTGCTGCATCGTTATGTGTCTACCCAGAACAGTGCATCCTTATCAAAATAATACTTAACTCTGCAGCAATGTTGCAAGCAGTATGCCATTATCATTAAAACTTTTCACATATACGAACCTATAGGGCAAGATTAAAGTGGCAGTTTAGAATTTCAACTTGATAGCGCGGATTTTCACTTCGAATTGCATTGTCTTAAATAAGTATTTAAATCGATTGCTCGACATTTCTATATCGTATCGAAGGCGCTCACGACGGCTTCATTGTTTACATAAAAGAAACCAGATTTCGAAGAAAGAAACCAACAACCTTGGATAGTCGACCACGTACCCTTGCATGTATCAGAACAGGGGATCAAACTCTGGATTGAAGAGTTCCAAAGCAAAATCTTAGAACTGCGAAACAAGCACAGCTCTATCTAAGCACCTTCCGCATCAAATATAATGTCAATTATCTGAGGACGCCTAAGCACTTAACGCCTACCTTTGAGCTTGTGATCTTGAGACTCCGCCATTATATATATGTAAATGCAAGTTTTATTGTCGAGCCCACGTTAGTGGGTAGCAAGACATAACAGTCACTTTTCTGGCGGCGGCGGTGGCAGCGGAAGGGATGTTTCAACAAGTTGTACAAGGTTTGGTTAAACGTTTTCATTTGCATATGTTTCTTAAACCCCTCAATAGAATTTCATCATTTTTAACACGAATCACTATGAAGCTAAGACAATTCATACTACGACACACTCTCTCGACCCTATGGCCGTGGAGCCATAGAAAATGTGCGTTATGGTTTTGGTTAAAGTTTGTTTCCTTTGCTTATATTTCATAAACTCCTTGATGGATTTTCTTCTAAGTTTGGATGAATCAATATGAAGCTAAAACAATTCATGCTGCGACATGCCTGCTCAACCTTTTGACCCTTAAGTCAAGGTCACAGTCGTAGAAAATTAAAGTTTGTAAAAGTTTTTATTTATTTATTTGTTTATTCTTCATAAACCCCATGATGGCTTTCATCATACTTTGAATGAATCATTATGAAGCTAAGCCAATTCATACAGCGACATGCTTGCTTAACCTTTTGATCCTTGGGTCAAGGTCACAGTCGTAGAAAATTGAAGTATCTTAAAGGTTTTTATTATTTTTTTTTTTTATTTATTTGCTTATTTTTCATAAACCCCATGATGGCTGTCATCATACTTTGAATGAATCATTATGAAGCTAAGAAAATTTATGCTGCGATATGCTTACTTAACCTTTTGACATTGGAGCCAAGGTCACAGTCATAGAAAATGTGCGTTAAGGTTTGTAAAAGGGTGGTGGTGTCATTTGCTTATATTTCCTAAATTAGTAGCTGAATTGTCTTCATATTTTGGACGAATCGCTATGAAACTTAGACAATTCATTCTGTGACATGATTGCTCGACCTTTTGACCTTGGAGTCAAGGTCACGCGTTTTACAACATTGTTTTGATTGTGGGCACGACATGCAATTCTGTCCTTTTTATTCATAAGATGAAAGCTTGTTGCAGCACTTCGAACTATCAGCATATACTCTGGAGGCAGATTCGGAATCACTAGTATTCATAGTGTTTCTTCTAGGAAAGAATCGCCATTTTACACCAAAGACATTGGCTTGTTTCCTCGTTCCACCGCTGGTAAAAGGTAAATATTACAACCGACATGACACAGTTATAAAGGAATTTTGAAGGCAAAAAAGCCATCTATGTTAAACGTCTTTTTCTCTCTGTATGAGTTTCTTATCATGCTGAAGAAAACTTGAAGGTGCGTGTCACTGTAGATGCATTATTTGACATGGTCATTTTAACATTAATCAAACTATTCATTACAGCATTGCAACCCATATGCACATACCATCAGTGACGTTAATTTATTAAATAAACATATAGCCCATGATGAAAAAGCACACTTTTTCAGTAAAATTAAGTGGAAATTTGCGCTATGTAAACTTCAAATATTTTGTCATAATTTACACATTTTGCTGGAAATTAACTCCAGGTGGGCCAAAGATAAATGTCTTCTTGATGTATCTATTTGTTTTGTTTTTTTTTGTTGTTTCGTGTATGTGCTCGTTTCGCGATGTATATGTTTGAGTGAGATTGGGTTGTGTTTTTCTTGTGAAAATGTACGAGTTTATTTTATTTAGCTTCGTACGAGACAATATTTTTTAATCATTTTTAATAATCGATATGTGTATACACTAGAAAATATCTCACAATTCCATTTGTCAAGTTTAGTTTGGTTATGTTTGTGTATGAATGAAGCTAGCTGGTAAAAACTGTAAGCGTCCTAACGACGCAATTTAAATTTCAAGTTTATTTTGGATTTGCGTGTGTGTGAATGAAACTAGCTGGTGAAAACTCTAAGTGTCCTCACCTTCCGCCTGTCTTGAAGTGCAGACATAGCAGGGAGAATTTCGTCTTATATACTAAGCTAATATTAGCCTATTGTCATCCAGTAGAATAAAAGGGAATCAAGTACAGAAGTAATTTAACTCTCTTAACCTCACTTTTCTATCCAGTATAGATCATCTAGTATGCAGCCGAAGCAAACAATTAATAACTGTTCCTCAACTTTTCGCACAATACGTTCTTGCTGATTTTTTTCTTTTATCTGGAGGGGTAGATCGTTTTCACAACGAATTAAGTAAATTCCCTTCTTTGATACCTGTCAAACTTTATGGCTTTAGATAAAGGCGTATTATTCCAATACACAGGGTTCATTAGAGAAATTTAAGCGGATCAGTTGAAGCTGTTAGGTTCTATTTACTCTTTAAAAGAGTTCGACTAATTACGATTTGACAAGTTGTACTGAATAATAAACAAAAATTGTCGAATTAAGCATATTATCTATATTTATCCCCAAGTCGTTCAGCGTTTGCATGATGGGGTCACTTGAGGTCATAACTATATGTTGTTATTATTGTAGTTGTTATTGTTGTTATTGATGGTGATAAAGTTTCAGTCTTTGATGATCATGACACAAAGATGATGTTGATGAGGAGGTAAAGATGAAAATGCTGCTGCTGACGAAGATAAATACTGACACTTGTAATGTCCATATCGGTATAATCAGTAGATCCAGCAGCAAGAAAAACTTTAAATGGCAATACAAAAAAGTACAAATTACTTTAATAATGGTAATATGGATTTTTATATTTATATATAATAATAATCATCAATGATTGGATATATTTCCATATGGAAATGTTATAATCAGCGGGGGCATCAACAGATTCGATTTTTTATGTATAAAAATCGATTTTTAAAATAACAAACATTCTTTACAATATTTGATATAAACCAAAAAAAATCCTTTTCAAAACTTTCGAAATTAAAAAAATCGATAATTTTATGTATAAAAAGAGTCTATTTTTTGATATACCAAAATTCATGCATATTTTTTATTTGTAAAATCCAGTATTCATCATTTTTTAATGTTCATTGTGCCATATGCTGATACAGAGGTGCATGCAAGACTTAAGCTCTTTGCTGGGTATGATTTTATCAATGTTTTAAGAACTGTCTTTTTACTTTACAAGACAAAATATTATACTGATGGACTTGTCTATAAAATGTGCTTAAAGTTTATTGTTCACTAATTACAGATCCACACAATAAAGACAGCTTAATTAATAATAAAATATTACCGACTTTTTTAAACTTAAAATTATTTTTAGTTGCATTTTATATCAAAAAGGAAACATTTTTGAGGTGAAACATTCTCATATTTGATACCAAAATTAAATGTTGATGTTAAAAAGATCATACATATCTTTTATTACGAAAGTCTGACACAAAGATCAATTAATAAAATTGTATCGATTTTGTTTAACAATCAGAACTGCAAATGATAATCAATTTAGATTAGAGACTACTGACGCTCGATCATTGTTACCATCCTTGACTGTTAATGGAAATCTCTGAGGTGTGTGTGTGTGTGTGTCTGTGTGTGTGTGTGTGTGTGTGTGTGTGTGTGTGTGTGTGTGAGAGAGAGAGAGAGAGAGAGAGAGATGAGAAAGAGAGAGAGAGAGTTTCAAAAATAGATGTTAGGCTGCCTAGCTATGTTATCTCCCTCTAGTTGTTGAAAATAAGAGATTAATAGCTAATTTTCTAGCTAGCTTCCTAACTCCTATCTATTTTTTTAAAATTAAAAATACAGAAAATATTGATTGGACTATGTTTCAAAAGTAACCAAAATAAACTCTCTCTCTCTCTCTCTCTCTCTCTCTCTCTCTCTCTCTCTCTCTCTCTCTCTCTCTCTCTCCAACCACATGTCCACCCCCAACCACCCACTCTACCCATCTCTGTGTAAGTTATCAATTATCTCAACATTTAGATTTGACATGTGGGGAGGGTGACAAATTACAGTCAGTGTTGTAAACATCGGGGGCGGCTGAAATTTAGCCAAACTGGCTGTGGAAAGCTGTAGGAATGCCACCGTATTAAACAGTTTCAACCTATAAAGATCACTGCGAGAGCTCGTGTTTGGACTGAACAAAAAAAAAAAAAACGTGACCACAATCGAAATATCTCAGTTAATAAATCCTCCCACAAGTAATATAATACATGCTGACAGGGGGAACAAATGTTCATTTTTGTTAGTTTGTCGTCTCGTTAGATGACTGTAACATTTAAAAATAGGACAACACCAACGAGCGAAGATGGAAGATGAGGGATACACAATTAATATGTACAGGCAACCAGATTTTAGTCCTATTTACATGATGACGCATTTTCACACGTTTTGTTATGCTGTTGTTGTATTATTTATTTATTTATTTATTTTACACTGAAGATTTTCGGCAAAAAGAAAAGAACAGAATCGTGTGATTTTAATTGATGTTCTTTTTCGTTTATAAATTGCATGTTACAAATATTAACATTTACAGTGCATATTTGTGGCATAGATTAATATATATTTTCAATTTATCTGATCATATATCAGTACTGTTTAAATACAATGAAAACGCAGTGTATGCCTAAAAGTAATATATAGAATCTTAGGTTTTATCAGATCACCGACGGAAAATATACGGCAGCGTGAGGTCTAGATAGGGAGTTACACGATTAGTGTATTCGTAGAACGAGATCTTTTGACGCTGGAAACCGTCAGCATTGACGTTAGTACAACTAACACGTGTGCATCATCTACAATTCAACGTCACTCACACTCTGATAGTTTTTTTTAATGACGTAACTGAGAATTTTTTTTATTATTTGCAAAATATATACCAATTAATGCTTATCAATTGCGAAGAAATGAAATATGAAAACTGGGTTTTAAAGGTGAAAAAATGCTACTGTTCTGAGGCTTTGGAGATGTTTGGTATTACCCTAATTCAGTCCAGAATTTGGTATTACCCTAATTTAGTCCAGGATTTGGCGTTACCCTAATTCAGTCCAGGATTTTGTATTACCCTAATTCAGTCCAGGATTTGGTATTACCCTAATTCAGTCCAGGATTTGGTATTACCCTAATTCAGTCCAGGATCTGGTATTACCCTAATTCAGTCCAGGATTTGGTATTACCCTAATTCAGTCCAGAATTTGGAGATATTTGGTATTATCCTAATTCTGTCCAGGATTTGGTATTACCCTAATTCAGTCCAGGATTTGGTATTACCCTAATTCAGTCCAGGATTTGGTATTACCCTAATTCAGTCCAGGATTTGGTATTACCCTAATTCAGTCCAGGAGTTTGTATTACCCTAAATCAGTCCAGGATTTGGAGATATTTGGTATTACCCTAATTCAGTCCAGGATTTGGTATTACCCTAATTCAGTCCAGGAATTGGTATTACCCTAAATCAGTCTAGGAATTGGAATTACCCTAAATCAGTCCAGGATTTGGAGATATTTGGTATTACCCATTATAAGTCCAGATATGTTCCGTTTTATTTTTTTTTAGGCCAAGATTAAAAGCCATATTTCATTCTGACCAGAGTTCTGCAGTTACTTCGAAACTTCATATATGTATAAAGCTATATAAGATATATTCGAAGCTGCTTCTTATCTTAGAATAATTACTAATGCCAGCCACAGAAAGGCTTTAAGTAAATTAAGGGTTTCGCCACACCCATTAAATATTGAAACTGGTAGACACGTAGGAAACGAACGGCATGAAAGGGAATGTGAATTTTGTGTAAATAATTATGTCGAAGATGAATACCATTTTGTCTTCATCTGTCCTCGTTACATCTCACTTAGAAATTCTTATATTGATCCTTATTATATTTCAGAAACCAAATGTGTATAAACTATTACAGTTATTTCAAAATGAAGATTCAACAACTGTAATAAATAAAAATAAAAACCATGCTACTTTTTTGCATACGTCAAATCAATAAAATTCTGTTCTGTTCTTTTCTGTTCCGTTCTGTCATTATATTATTATTATTATTATTATTATTATTATTATTATTATTATTATTGATACACGAGACATGCCTAAGGCCCTCCATAAAAATAATGGGAAAAATGTAAGTTATTCATGCATGAATTACCTTTACATCAAGAAACAAATTAGGAAGGCGATGCTATGACGATCTGTAGAACTTAGATTAAAAGAAATCATCGAGTATGAGAATGATGAAAATGTAATCGATATACAAATATTGACTGGTATATAAAGAAATGAAAGTTAATGATGCAAATGTAATCCGTATACAAATATAAACTGGTATATAAAGAAGTTTCTTGAGGAAGATGTAAGAGTGTTTTCTACTCGCCGTAGGAAAGCGTTCTGCTTCGAGATTCGCTTCATTGAAATCAAGAACATATAAACACACACACACACGCCAATTATGCGGGAAAATTATTTCCTAAATTATCAGAAACAGCAGGACAGTACATATGTATCCATTGATATAAATATCAGAGATATACAATTAACATCCAGTATTAGTTTCTGAAAATTTAGTCACTTTCAAGAGAGGATTGATTGTAAAATTTGCTTTTCAAATAAAGTAATTTATTATATTAACTCAGATTTACGTACACTAGGTATTGATGACGTAAATATGCTTCTAGTAAGGCAATAAAACTTAATTTTCGTATAGATTAGAAATATTTTTTGAGGGAGTTAAAGGTATCCGCCTACTATTTAATTACAGTATAATGGGTATAGTTATTTTTCTGATCTCATTGCCTTTTTTGAAAGGAGAAAGATTCGTCCCATCCTTGCAAAGTTTTATACTTTTCGGATAGAGAAAAAATGAGGACAAATGATAGTCATCTTAAGGAGACACTTTTCGTATTAAGCAAGCAGTTTCCCCAAAGAGATTTATAAAGCACGTTAAAAATTATTATCGATATTTAAAAAAGCAAAGGCGACGGGAAAGAAAACGGTATTGGTGACTGTTAAATTATTCATAAACAGAAAACAGGTAACACTACTATCGGCGGTTCAAATGAGAAAACAGATTGAAAAACAAAGGATCGGCAGGAGGCGGCACAACCATAGTCAAAACAGAGGACGTAACGAACATAATGGGCAGGATCATTACACAGACAATGATGATCGAAGCAACCATTCATTTAAGAGATGCACTCAGAATAAGCGCGCGATGAAGAAAAACAAAAACAAACAAAAAAACGATCGGTTAACATATTGACATGAAACGTAAAAGGGCTTACGGAAGAGAAGAGAAAAGAAACAAATAAGTTTAATGAATTTCTTTCGAAATTTGATTGAATATGCTTGATGGAAACTGGACTAAACAAAATGCTCACACAGATTGTTTTTGTGGTTACGAAGTTTATAATTTCCCCAGAAAATGTATTAAGAAAAGGGAAAAATGTACCAGTGAAGGTATTGTATATGCAAGACAAAGTCTGATATAAAGTATAGAAGGTGTACACAGTCATTTTGATTGCATTGTTTGGTTAAGGTTAGAAAAGGGTTATTATGGGTTTGATGATGAAGTTTATATTTGCTTCATTTATGTTTCACCTGAACAATCACCAATACATAAACTTCGTAATTTTACTTAGTTTTGGTAAACAACAGATGGAAGTCAGTTGTTACACGCATAAGGGAACCATTATAGTAAGGGGTGATCTTAATGGTCGAACCGGTCTAAAGGCAGATTACATAGAAAATGACTCTAACTTCATAACGAGGTTAATACAATTGACCTTCCGATTCCACGTGCTAATTTAGTCAAAAACATTAACAGTTCTGCGTTCCTTCCTTATATACAACGAGACGTGGGGAACTGGAAGACCGCTTTAATGTTAGCGCTTTTCGACTCTTAGCCTAAAGCATAATTTATGAAAACACTGAAGCGCTGACGCTCTTTATTACAAAAAAGGCAAATCGATATTTTGAAGATAAAAACGATGCATTTGCAAGATGGGAAATTTAATGTTTGTATTAAAGATAATGCTCCTTGGTTTAATGGTGAATGTAGAGAAAAAAAGGAAACTATATGAAAGTGCTTTGATTAATTACAATTCTTTCAAATCCAATGTAAATACGGAAATTAGATAATCTAAAAAAAAAAATGCAAACAGTTCTGCCGTACATATAAATTGATCCAGATAGCACAAACTGCATGATCTACGAAAAGGAAATCCTTCTGAGTTTGGGAATCTTTTAAAACGTCCTAAACGTTACGAATGATTATCGTGAATTTAACATTTTAAGAAACATGCAACAGTCTTACCCTAAATACATACTGGTCAAATACAGCAAACTATAAACATGCGACACGAAAGAAGAATTGAGTATTTAAGCTATTTTTTTTTTTTTTTTGCAGAGCTGGATACTCAAATTACTCCAATTGAAGAACTTGGATCAGCTGTATATAAATTTAACAATAATAAAGCAACCAGGTCTTGATACAGTTTTGAATGAATACATTATTGAGTCGTTTCCACTTAGAGTAAATTAAACTCTCAACTTTTTAATATGATATTTAGCGGCGGTATTTATCCATTAAACTGCAACAAGAGTCTTGTTATACCAACTTTTAAAGAAGGTGATCCACCCGTTGGAAAATAATTATAGAGGGATAACATTGCTTAGCTGTATAGGAAACGTTGTTACTATAATATTAAATCAAAGGCTCTTCTCTTTGGCCATTAAATACGACATGATTACTGATGCACAATTTTGGTTTTAAGATGGATAATAGTACAGTAGAAGCCCTTTTTGTATTAAATTTTTTATTAAAAAAATTTTCGATGAAAAGAAAACACTTTTTTGCCCCTTTATTGATTTGTAAAAAAGCATTTGAATATTTCGAAAGGACAAGTTTATAGCAAAAAGTAGTATAATGAGGAGTGACTGATAAAAAGCATTTGAATATTTCGAAAGGACAAGTTTATAGCAAAAAGTAGTATAATGCGGAGTGACTGATAAAATGTTAACGATAATAATATATATTTACATTTCAGTCATGCGATAAACACTTAAATTTGCAGTCAGACGATTTCCATTGTTCACTTGGGCTTTTTCAAGGCCAAAGCCTGTCTCCATTACTATTTTCTCTTTATATTAACGATCTGAAAGTTACATTACAATCAAATATAGATGCGCGTATCATTTTAGACGAAATTTCATTATATATTCTATTGTTTCCTGATCATACGGTGATATTTTCAGAGACAGCAGATGGACCTTGGATAATTACATGCATAAGATGAAATATATTTGTAAATGTTGATAAAACAAAGGTTATACCTTTTAGAAAAAGAGTTAGTTACGGCAATGTATTTCTAGACATTGTGGATAATTTTAATTATTTAGGACTTGTTTTTCTCAGCTAAGACTCGTTTCGATGTGCGACAGATACTATTGCTGGCAAAGGTGTCCAAGCAAATGAACGTACTTTTGTATAATAATATTATACAATGTCCAGTGAATATAATGTGTGATTTATTTGATTCCTTGGTATCTCCAATTTTGTCTTATTTTGCTGCGGAATATGTGGATTTTTGAAAGCTGAAAATATAAAACGGGTACATAGACAATATTGCAAGTGGTTATTAGATGCTATACTATTTACCAACGATATGTTTGTATATGGAGAGTTGGGATGATATCCACTTTATGTAAATAGATATGTACGCATCATTAAGTACTGGTACAAATTATTAAACACAGAAAAATATTTTTCGCAAAATACTGTAGTTAATGCTTACAAATTGCGAAGAAATGAATGATACAAACTGGGTTTCTAGTGTGTAAAAGGTATTACTTATCTCAGGCTTTGGAGAAGTTTGGTATTACCCTAATTCGGTCCAGATATCTCCTTTTTAACCAAAGACTTAAAGACATATTTCATTCTGACTGGAGTTCTGCAGTTGCTTTGAAAACTTTATATATGTATAAAGATATTAAAGATATCTTCGAAACCGCTTCTTATCTTAGAATAATTACTAATGCCAGCCACAGAAAGGCTTTAAGTAAATTACAAGTTTCATCACACCCATTAAGTATCGAGATTGGTAGACATGTAGGAAACGAACGGCATGAAAGGAAATGTAAACTTTGAGTAAATAATGATGTCGAAGATGAATACCATTTTGTCTTCATCTGGCCTCGGTACATCTCACTTAGAAAGTCTTATGTTGATCTTTATTATTGGCAGGAACCAAATGTTGTGTATAGAACAACGACTGTAAAAACAAAACAAAACAAAAAAAAAAAAAAAACAGCTAAGTAAATATCGGCATAGTATATTGAAATTAATTATCTTCTCTCGCTGTTTTGTTTCTCTCTCTCTCTCTCTCCGATGATTTATGTGTACACAGATTGAGATCACCATTGTTCATTCATTTATGCATCATTGTATTATATATGCGTTATGTATTGTATTGACTATGTCATATCAATCATGTTCTGTTCTATTCTGTTCTGTTCTGTACAGAATGTTTTGTCACATGGTAAAATAACAACATAATGTTTGTATGATAATATTTGAATCGTCCTGCACATGCGCATCTTTCCATGAAAAAGTGTTGAAAAAAAATCGGAATTTTACAAATAAATTTTTGATCTGCAAATACGATCGAACACTCTTTTTACAGCAATATCTTTTTAAAAATATAATGTTATATCATTAAAAGTACTATACACGACTGGTTTGTCACAAAGAAAATGTAGTTCTTGTCGGGGTTTATTTCTCGTTTAATATAATTGCCAGGAATTTTATCATTGTGATTGCTGTGGTAGTTCTGCGTGTGTTTACTTATTTACCAGACTGAAAATATTGCAATCCTCTCTCAACTTATATATATATATATATATATATATATATATATATATATATATATATATATATATATATATATATATATATATATATATATATATATATATATATGACACCTATGTAATCAAACAGGTTAGAAAATCCCAATTCCGCTCTTACCTACTCGGCCATGCGCTCAACCCCAACAAGGCTGGAACAAGGTCGAATGTGAAGACTCGAGGTTCACGAGAATTCATTCACTAGGACAATGAAAAAATCTTTATTACACTCATATATACGCAACATATGAGGTGAAATATTAGTATCTAACTTTGCATGCGTGTACATCAGTCGTGGACGATATAATATTTTTAACCGTGGAAGCAATGAGGAATCGAAGCCAGTTATCTTCCCAACAAGTGGACTCACATAAAAACCCGGTCCCGATATTTGGTCCCTCCTCGGATTTTATTGTTTGCCAGAACCCAGTGGCCACGCGAGGGTTTGAGGCGCCCGGGGGCAATGTTCCTTAGTGACGCCCTGACCGAGGCGCCCTGGGGCAATTCTCTTTAGTGGCGCCCCCACGTTAGCTACAGAGATTTTTTTTGTATCAGTTGTCAACCTCCCTCCCCCCCCCCCCCCCATCCTAAATACAAGTTTTGTGAAGAATTGGACCCGTTACACTAAGGTCGAGGTGAAATGCTATGAAAATGTCAGCTGCAAAACAAAAGAATAGCTCCTGACTATGCCCCCCTTCGCCTGGCGCCCGGGGGAATTGGCCCATCCCAACCCCTCCCTCGCGCCGCCACTGCCAGAACCAAATTTAGATCTTGTATTATCTCTAAGAATGCATGATTCATAATACATGAATCAATGAAAACAAATAATGTTTTATTTTATTCTGAGGTGAATCAAAAGATATACTACGTTAGCACTAGAAGACACTAAAATTGCCATTTGGCTTCGTTTTTTAGTTAATAAAAACAGTATATCTTAATAATCTTGGACCCCTTCTGTTTAAACTTTGGCCCCAACCTATATATATATATATATATATATATTAAAAAAACATTGAATGCTATTAACTTAATTTTCTTATCCGCAATTTTTATTACAAAATAGGGAAGTCCCAGATTCCTCCTTATCCTCTCTTTGGGAAACTGTCCTTTATAACCTTGAAGGTTTTGAAGGGATGTTAAACCAAATATAAAAAAAAATCAGTAAGAGTATACATGTATGGAGTTAATATCAAATCAATAAACCAATTTTAAATAAGAAGACACAGTCTTCATAATGAAGATAATCAAACTCTGATAGTCTTAATCTAAAATAATTTTCTAAATCTCAAATTAAAGTTGTGCTTCCTGTAACAATATAAAATTCAAATAACAATAAGTAGAAAAAAGCTGTACAAAGTAGACATCTTTTTATTATTGAAAGTCCTGATTTATTTATCTCATCATAAAATAACTTATATTTGAACAGGAAACACAACAATTCTTTTGGATCATAAATAAAAATTAAAAGCCCCAATACCAAATCTGACAATGCACAAAGTTTTATTAATTGTGAATATTTATATCATTTAAAAAAAGTAATGTCTACAATAAAACTAACCATTCATTATAGTTTTGATGTTGGTCTAGTAGTAAAAAATGTGAATGCTTGTCTTTTTACACAAAGTGTATTTAAGCAATCACGACTTCTTCATTTTAATATGTAGTCAGAGCAAACAATCACTCTATCACTTTTATCAGTGTTTGATACATTATGGTTGATATATTATGTTTGATACATTATGGTTGATATATTATGTTTGATACATTATGTTTGATACATCAGAGACAACGAAACTGTAAAACAAAAGAAAACAATTTAATTGAAAGTGAATAGTTTCATGAAAATATGGACTAAATTACCCCACCCACTAAATATCTAAAGAATTCTTCACAACAAATCTTTGAATGGTACGTGGATTATATAATTTTCGGGAAGTGCATCTGTTAAAAAATATTAATTAACTCAAAATGACAGCAATATCACAATCAATACTCCAATTGAATAAGAACAAGTAGAAACTTGTATACATGCATGGTTGATATTATTGGAAAGAAAGGATATAGATTACGATAAATGGAACACAAATTAATCTGTAGTAAAACTCATTACTGTACAATGATGAACCTATGGTACTTTTCTTGTCCTGAAAAAAAAAATGGAAAGAACGACATACACATCGAGTAAAGATGATCAGAAATTAACGAAATTTTGATAAAATAATATCAATCATTTTATGAGAGTTGTCTTAAAACGCTAACTTTCTCAGAACTCAATAATTCTTTAAACTCTGATTCAATTATTGGTCTGATATAGAAGTGTTTGGATAGTAGTTGCTTTCTTAGTTCTCTGAAATAGCTGCATTCAAGGAGATAATGAAATTCATTAACCATTCAGTTTTGAACGCAAAGTTTGCACAATGTTTCATGTCTTGGCAGATTTTCCTATCTTTCCTTCTCTATAGGTAAACAATGATTTTATCGAAATTGTATTATATTTGCCTTATATTTTGTTCATAAGTCTTTTAATAAATAATGTTCTAATGTTAATTCCGTTTTGAAAATTCTATATGTATCGGCTTTTGTCGAGCGTGTAATGGATGATTCCCATGTCTCTATAAATTGATCAAGAAGTCTTTCCTTAAAGATTGTATCTAACCAGGATTTATTGGGAATATTTTCATGAACCCAAAATAACATGAAACCCAATTTCCGATAAGATGTTATGAATGCGGTCTATCAATTTACTTCTGCCTAAACCATTAGTATAATCCTGTATTGACCATTATTATAATCCTGTATAGACCATTAATATAATCCTGTATAGACCATTATTATAATCCTGTCTAGACCATTAGTATAATCCTGTCTAGACCATTATTATAATCCTGTATAGACCATTATTATAATCCTGTATAGACCATTATTATAATCATGTCTAGACCATTATTATAATCCTGTATAGACCATTAGTATAATCCTGTATAGACCATTATTATAATCCTGTATAGACCATTATTATAATATCTGTCTAGACCATTATTATAATCCTGTCTAGACCATTATTATAATCCTGTATAGACCATTATTATAATCCTGTATAGACCATTATTATAATCATGTCTAGACCATTATTATAATCCTGTATAGACCATTATTATAATCATGTCTAGACCATTATTATAATCCTGTATAGACCATTAGTATAATCCTGTATAGACCATTATTATAATCCTGTATAGACCATTATTATAATATCTGTCTAGACCATTATTATAATCATGTATAGACCATTATTATAATCCTGTATAGACCATTATTATAATCCTGTATAGACCATTATTATAATCATGTCTAGACCATTATTATAATCCTGTATAGACCATTATTATAATCCTGTCTAGACCATTATTATAATCCTGTATAGACCATTAGTATAATCCCGCCTAGACCATTATTATAATCCCGCCTAGACCATTATTATAATCCTGTATAGACCATTATTATAATCCTGTATAGACCATTATTATAATCATGTCTAGACCATTATTATAATCCTGTATAGACCATTATTATAATCATGTCTAGACCATTATTATAATCCTGTATAGACCATTAGTATAATCCTGTCTAGACCATTATTATAATCCCGCCTAGACCATTATTATAATCCTGTATAGACCATTATTATAATCCTGTCTAGACCATTATTATAATCCTGTCTAGACCATTATTATAATCCAGTATAGACCATTATTATAATCCCGCCTAGACCATTATTATAATCCTGTATAGACCATTAGTATAATCCCGCCTAGACCATTATTATAATCCTGTCTAGACCATTATTATAATCCTGTCTAGACCATTATTATAATCCTGTATAGACCATTATTATAATCTTGTATAGACCATTATTATAATCCTGTATAGACCATTAATATAATCCTGTATAGACCATTATTATAATCCTGTCTAGACCATTATTATAATCCTGTCTAGACCATTATTATAATCCTGTCTAGACCATTATTATAATCCTGTATAGACCATTATTATAATCCTGTATAGACCATTAATATAATCCTGTATAGACCATTATTATAATCCTGTCTAGACCATTATTGTAATCCTGTCTAGACCATTATTATAATCCTGTCTAGACCATTATTATAATCCTGTCTAGACCATTATTATAATCCTGTCTAGACCATTATTATAATCCTGTCTAGACCATTATTATAATCCTGTCTAGACCATTATTATAATCCTGTATAGACCATTAATATAATCCTGTATAGACCATTATTATAATCCTGTCTAGACCATTATTGTAATCCTGTCTAGACCATTATTATAATCCTGTCTAGACCATTATTATAATCCTGTCTAGACCATTATTATAATCCTGTATAGACCATTATTATAATCCTGTATAGACCATTAGTATAATCCTGTATAGACCATTAATATAATCCTGTATAGACCATTATTATAATCCTGTCTAGACCATTATCATAATCCTGTCTAGACCATTATTATAATCCTGTATAGACCATTAGTATAATCCTGTCTAGACCATTATTATAATCCTGTCTAGACCATTATTATAATCCTGTATAGACCATTATTATAATCCTGTCTAGACCATTATTATAATCCTGTCTAGACCATCATTATAATCCTGTCTAGACCATTAGTATAATCCTGTATAGACCATTATTATAATCCTGTGTAGACCATTATTATAATCCTGTCTATACCATTATTATAATCCTGTATAGACCATTATTATAATCCTGTATAGACCATTATTATAATCCAGTATAGACCATTAGTATAATCCTTTTTTTGTCACTTTTAGCACATATTTTAGAAAGTCTAAATTTAACCCGTTCTATTATATCTAATTTTTCAAAACCGCAGATATCAGCTGCGAATATAAGAATTGGAACTATTGTCATATCAAAAAGTTTAAGCTGGTAAACTGACTTTAATACTTAGCTATATGCACAAACCCACTACATTTCTATTTAGAAATACATGGTATATACATTATACATGAAATTATAATTATTAATTGACACCTATATTCCACACAGAAATAAATGCTCTTATTTCTGGATCCTCCATGGTATGTATGGATACATGATTATGTGTATGGATACATGAATATATGTATGGATACATGAATATGTGAAAGCAATTATATCCAATGATACTAATATAATTAAACAGGTTTAAAGAGTTTATAAAATGATGCCAATATAATTAAACAGGTTTAAAGAGTTTATAAAATGATGCCAATATAATTAATCAGGTAAGAGAATATCAAGTTAATAATAAAAAATATTCGTGGGGATCAGATTTCGTGGCTTCGGAATAAAGGCATGAATTCGTGGGGATAAAATTTCGTGAAGTTACTCTCTTTACCGTATCAAACAATCTTCAAAACTATTTTTTGTCGTGGATCTAATTTCGTGGATGTTCGTTACACAAGGGGAAAAAACGATATAAACAAATGCTCTGACTGTATACATATACATATATATATATATATATATATATATATATATATATATATATATATATATATAGAGAGAGAGAGAGAGAGAGAGAGAGAGAGAGAGAGAGAGAGAGAGAGAGAGAGAGCGCATGATGACCTTTTACTGCAATAGATGATTTAAATTTGATCAGGGCAAGTTTCAAGTATGTTTTTTTAAATTAAGCCTGTTCAACATATATTTTAGTACTCAAGAAGGCATTTACACAGGATTAATTTTTATTTTTACAATTTAAAAAAAAATGTATTATGCAGGTTTTATTTTGAATTCATCGTTTGAATCACCATGTTTATGACGATTGACATACAGCGAAATAATGATACAAATAAAAACAACTTCCAAATATAGACCTTCTTGATGTATTTTTTGTCTCAATGTCGTTCCTTTGAAGTATAATAACCTGTACGTATTTATGTGTGAAATGCCTCACTGTGTTGGTGACTTGCGTTTGATCTACCTCGTCTCATGAATCGTCTGTTGTTAGCCGCCTGTAGATGTTTCTATGTTACATGTCTCGCGAGCAAGATAGCTGTCTGAAGTACCCAACCTGTAAATAAACAATCCCTCGCTTGACTGCTTTCATTCATACTTGCTGAGCCACTTGCTTGCTGCTCACTAGCTAGCTGGCCGGCTACCTCACTTATTTACCTCCCCAATTTCATTTATTTATGGTTAGAAAATATTTTTTATTAAATGAAATTTTTAAGGGGATACTCTTTATGTATATATATATATATATATATATATATATATATATATATATATATATATATATATATATATATATATATAATAAGATCATTTCCAATTATGTTTTATTCTTGATTTGAGTTAACTCACTTGGTAATACTGGTAAATATGTGAATGATAAACACCGCT